>CM032447.1:134964179-135141679 GCA_019049505.1 Pachyrhynchus sulphureomaculatus
TTAGGTGACTTTTCCTTTTTTGCACTGAAAAGTTTATTACTATTATTATTACTTTATTTATTTTCCATATATTTTTCGGTATTATGTATTGTTAAAACGTTTTTAATAAATGTGTGATTATGGAAGTCATAAAATATGAAGAATTCAAAACATAATGTTAATTTTGCAAGAATCAGGTGGTACTTTTTTTAGGAGGATGTCCTTTCTTTATTAACATTTGTAAATTGATTAAATACTTTTAATACATATTGAAACTATTAAAAACTCTATGATATATTATATTTAAAAAAATTGTAGTTTAAAAGTACTATTCAATAAGATTTTGATTTTATATTGAATTTTTTTTATATAAAATAAAATTATATATGCATAGTTTCTTTTCAGTATATGTCTAATGCTGAAGAGTATCGCATCGGGCAAATTAATTATTTCTATTTTAAAAAGAACACACTCTCTACCCTTTAGACATACATAGGCCAGATTCATTTAGATTCATTAAAGATGATTTTTCATACTTCTTCATATGTCTTTTGGAAATTACAGTGTTACATAATTACTTCTTTTAAGTGTTATAATGAGCTGAATTATCTAAGACATTTTGATTAGAAATTTTTGAAAAATTTTAGAATAATTCAAAAAAAAAGAAATACTGCCTTAAGAAATTTAAAGCTACACAATATTACGTTTAAATAAAAGTAAAAGGTCTCATGAAGGTTTTATTTTAAATTATCCATAAAGATTCCCTGACAAGCTCTTAAACGCCGTCAATATATAACGTGATTCTTTGAACGAACACACTGAGTGTTGCAATTTTTAAAATACGCAAGCTTGTGCCAATGAATAATTTTCGGCAGCAAATATTCTGTGCGACCTATTACAACAGTACCGACACGGAAATCGTAATTTAATATCAAGCTGTTCAGAAAAATTAAGAATATTTCTTAAATTGGTTTATTCTAAAATTCGTAAAAGTCCGGAATTGTAAATTCAGCATGATTTGTGACATCATTGGTCAAAGGGTGTTATCGAAATTTTAAAGTATTTACATTTTTGATTTAAACTATAAATTATTTAAAATTTCAATATAGATAAACATATTTTATGGAAATAAGACCTTGTAGGCGGTATTGGCCGTTAAAAGTATCAGTAATTTTAATAAAGCGGTGTTTAAAGTTCATGGAATATATTAAAAACTTATTCAAATTCCCAATGTAATTTCCTTATAATAATCAAAGATCTCTCAGGAAGGACAAACGGGAAAATTCTCTAAGCCCGTTGAGTAAGCGCATGGCGATGATGGATGCCCAAGCTCAGGACGCCTCGAATTTCAACAAACCGGCGGCCACTTCTTTTGACTTTGGATTTGAAGCGCCAGAAAAAAATAAGACTCCTGCAGAACTGGATTATGAAGCTAAAGTTAAAGCCTTTTTGCTAGAAACGAAAGACGATTCGGACTATGAAACAAAGGTAACTATTCAAATAAGTTATATATTATATATACAAACAATTGTATATTGTGTATATATTTGTTTATGTGAATGAATAACACCTATTTAAGAAAATATTTTTTTGGTATGAGCGTTGTTTAACATACTCAAGTGATGTATAAGTATATTATATATTTTACGAAATCATCAAAATTAGGCGCTGCTCGCCATATTCGGCTTAAACCATTAGAGCCAAAGCTACAAACCTCATTAGTATACAGTATATTGGATTTACGCAGGAATGAAATTCAAAACATATTTTACATCATTGAATTAGTCATTAGAATCATCAGAAAACATTTCATTGTGATAAAACGTGTGTATAAAAAAATTACAATTTAGTCAGTCTGTATATCGAGATCAAAAAAATAATTTTAAAAGTATCAATATAGCTTCTCTATCTCTGTATATTATAAAACGCAACGTCTGTATGTCTGTCTGTCCGTTAGTGCGCTTATCACTCGAGAACGATTTATCCGATTTACGTGTTTTTTTTTAAATTCATGCATGTGTTCTCTGACCCGGTTTTAGTATATATTTTGTTACGTTAGGTAACATAAGGAATAAGCAGTGACGATAATAGTGGTGAATCAAGTCGGAAAAAAGTTTGCCGCCAGCGCGCTCTCTTGCAAAAAAACCTAAACAGTAATTCTGTAGTCCACGCTAGCGGACAGCATATGTATATGTATATATGTATATACACAGTTGATAGATGTGACGACCGAGAAACGATTTTTAATGAGTGGGAACAAGTGTAAACTCGCTAAAATAAAAGCCAAAAGTTTACGGTAATAATCGCGGTTAGTAAACTTCATAGAAATGCATGTGAGCAGTCTACGGTTTTCTAAATAAAGTATAGTAAAAGCTTCTCAAAGCTAAAAAATATAATTTAGTTATATGCATATGAACAGCGACGCCGAGTAAGTATTTTAAATATCGTTTTATTCAGAAGAATGTAAAAGCCCGTAGGTAACTTTTTTATATACAAATTCCTGATAAGAATTCCTATAAAAATGTTATACTCTGTCTTACCTAAATTAAAATAAGGTTTACTTGAAAAATAGCATTTTGCAGCTTTTTATGCACAAGCATGTCAGAATTACATGCAGAATCTCTGTAGAGTCTGGCACAAAGTTATAGAAACTTAAATGCCCAATAAAACTTAATTCTGTTTTAGGAGGAAAAAGCAGATCTGTTGATGCAGATTTATTATTATTTTTCTACAGTGTGTCCCAAAAATTTTATACAAATGGAGAAAAAGTTTATTTTACATATTACAAAAAAATGTATTGTATATTTCTTACGTTCTCTCTATAAAACTTTAAAAACAATATTGTACCAAATTTGGACCCAATATCCTAAACGAACATGTATTCACATCAAAGTAAATTACAAAAATGAAAGCTAAAACAGATAAACATACATATTATTGGTTAAAATTTTTTAATTAAAAGTTTTACTCTAAAGGTTTAACCAGTGAGAATAGTTTTTCTTTTATTTTAGACGTCATTTTAATCAATTTACTTTGATATTGCTATAGATAGCCCAAAAAAATCCTACATATAATTTTTATCTTCAAGTAAAATGAGAAAAATACTACTAAAATAAATCGACAGTAATCAAGCTTTGACTAATGAATTGCAACCAAAAAGAATATTTTTTGTTAATTACCTTTAGCTGTCTTTGTTCAAAATTTACTTTAAAATTGGTATAAAAGGATAAAATATTTTTTTTAATTAAATTATTTTTATTAAAGAAGCTCAGTTATTGGTTATGAACGTAAGCAAATTTTGCAATGGGTTCCTGTTTTCCCGTTCCGATCAACGAACTATCATCTTGGTAAACCGCCCTTTATTTTTCTCAAAACACTTTTCTTAATACAAACTTTCTACACACATTTTTACAAAAATAAACAATTTCAAACGCACACTCGTCACCTCTCACGCCAGCTACTTCACGGCAACATTACGGCAGTTAATTTGAATTTATCTTTAGACAGCAAAGTGGTTTACCCAATTTCAATGATTTTTGTACATTTGGGACAGCAGAGCTCAGGATAAGCACTGGATTGCCAGAAACTGGCCTCCGGGAAATATTTCGATTCCAGGAAAACACAACGTAATCAGTGTACTGCTGATTGATTGAAAATCATGTCTCCACCCTTGCATGTTAAGCTGGGGTTCATGGAACAATTTGTGACGGCACTTAATCGAGACAGACTTTGTAAATTTCCTGACCTTAGCACGGAAAAAATAAAGATTGTTTTTCGGAAGTAGTAAATTTTGTAAACAACAATAGTCATAATCTAAAAAGTAGATGATTTTATTATGGATTTATCGATTTATTTTGAAAATATGGCCTATATGTTGTATCTTAAATACCAGAACTGGTTGACCAAATTTGACCGAATTCTTGAATCTGCTCCTAAAAGTTACCTAAAATCACTTTAAAAAACACACGTGTTGTCTAGTGTAATTATAATGTAGCATAACATGAAAATTCTTATTCTCGTCTGTCTCAGTTTGCTTAAATTATTTTTAGGTTGTTAGTGTCAATCTTTCCTATATTATAATTTATTATTAGGTGAGGAAGTTTTTGGAGGAAAGCTCTAAATGGAAAAAGGGAAAATCCGTTGATGATAAAAAGAAGAAAAAGAAAAAAGAGAAGAAAGCCAAGAAAGAAAGTAAAAAGAAGAAGAAGAAAGACAAGGAAAAATTGAAACGTAAAGGACTAGATTTGGATCTAGATGATCACAAAAAACTTCGCGATGCAATTAAAAAGGAACTTAGCAAGGAAAAGAAAAAGAAGCATAGTGTTGCTTCAGACGACGAAGAATACTTTTTGCAAAAATCAGGTATTTCAAAAAGGTATGTTGAGAATCTATATAGACACTCATTTTTAGTGTTCCGTACGGAACGCTTACGGGATCACTTTGATGTCTGTCCGTCCGTCTGTCACACCCGATTTTCTCAGAAACTATTTGACATAGAAAGTTAACATTTGGCACAAATATAGGAATTGATTGTCCAATCAGTGCCGTATAGTTTTGAAAGTTAAATTTTGACTTAAGGGGTTAATTTTGGGTGTTGAAACCGGAAGTAAAAAAAAAATTTTGGCATGTCATCGAGTGAGCTGTCAAATGAAAGCTCGTAAGTTTAAAAATATATATGATGTAATACTCTTACGCACACTATTTTTTGTACAGTATAGATTGAGCGAGCGAAAATTATAACGAGTGCATTTCATTTGATAATTTATTTGGTATATGGTGAGTGAAATCGAAAGTGATAAAAAAATTACCAGATCATCAAGTGATATGTCGAGTGAAAGCTTGTTAAAACACGAGTTCAAAAATATATATGATGTAATACTTGCGCACACTTTTCTTTGTATAAATTGCCAAAAACTCGACGTCCCCAGCCACTTATCTCGAAAAGTACTGATCAAAAAATTTTTTAAAAATTCTTGCACTTGACCGTTTTTTTTTATATTAAGATTTACAAAAAAAAAATAGGATCCTTTCCCTTCAGGTTCTTTATTTGTCATGCGCTTATATTTTTTTCTGACATGTCTTCTTTTTTTAAATAATAAAGTTCTTAAAAGTTCCATTTCGCATGTCAGCCGCTGTTTTTTATATTGAAGTGAAAAGTGGGTCTCAGAAATTTTTTTTCTGAGGGAATAACAAAATTTGGATCTTACTGGACCAAATGTATTGAGCTCATAGGAGATTATGTTAAGAAATAAATTTTTTATTTGGCAAAAAAAAAATTACTTTGTTTTTTCAAAGACTTCTCAATCTACTCTCGTACATTACACGAGTTAGTTTCGTTTTCGTTGGTAACTAAAAAGCTAAACCATATCTGTGTTCCTAAAAGCATAAAATATCCTGCATCCATATATTGGGGTGTTCAAAAAGTATCGGGCATTTTTAAGTCATTGCCATTTTTCTGATAGAACAATTATCTTGTCACTGTAGAACTTCTGGAATTTCTTGCCAAAGATCTGAATCGAGTGATTTTTACAAGCCTCTTTTGAAGTCGACTACCATCATTAAGAGTATTTTATAGAGACCGAAACAAATTATAGTCTGGCAGAACAAGGTTTAGGGTGTATGGTGAATGCATCAAAACCTCTCAACCAAGCTCTTAATTTTTGCTGAGTCATCAAAAATATGCATATTTTGGCGTTATCATGATGAAATACAATGCCTTTTCTGTTGATAAATTTCGGTCGCTGTTACTCAATTTCTAGCTGCAGTCTGATTAATTATTGGCAGTAGAGATCAGAATCAATCGTTTGGTCAGTTAATTGCACCTAATAATACACGATTCCCTTCTAATTCCACCAAACACACAGTATTACCTTCGTTGCCATAACGGTGGCAAAGCAAAACTTCCTGCTTTGCTACCCTTTACGCTGCCTCCCCACGCTTCACAATCTATTTCGCATATTATTATTATTGTACGTGATTCATTTTTCATCAGCAGTAATGAAGTGATTCATAAATGGATTAAATTCGTTCCGTTTCAACAATGTTTTCCAGATTCTAATTTCGTCTAATACATTTTTTACCGTTAAATCGTGTAGCACATAAACGTCTAGCTTCTTTTTATATCCAGCCTTCTCCAAAAAGTTTAAAACTGTTTGGTGATGGATGTTTAGTTTCCTGGCGAGGTCATGACCGCTTATATCTTGGTCTTACTCAATTTTTTCCAAGGTTTAGTCGACTTTTTCGGTGATTGGCTGACTAGAGCGAGATGCATTTTTGACATCGAAATTTCGAGAACCAAAGCAAGCGTACCGTCTCTCGCCTATTATTTTTAAAAATATCTTGACTGCTACAAGCACAACTTTCTTAAGATCCTACGCAGCATTTTTCCCTCTATTGTAGTAAAATTGCAAAATATATGGCGAATTTTTTTAGAAATTTCGCTAATTTTTATGACTTTGTAACTTTGGTCCGAATGAATAATTAACTTTTTCGCCTTTCAAATAGGCGTCAGTGTGACCGATGACTTTAAAGCCATCTAGCTAAAATAAGACCTAATAAGTTTTCGTCGGCCTATTATTAAAACTTTATAACAACGTCCTTACTCATTAAAATGGCAACTTATTATATTATATAACACCCCGTATATACTATATCCATTATTTCATTAAGTGCCGTTAACTATTTTAAAACTGATTACAGTAATCAGGCCTTTGAACGTGACTCGGTATAAAATTATAAGCTTTGACACATTTAAATCCCTGAATATTTTAATCGGCCATCAAATAAGCTAATTAAGATCGAAAATAGTATTAGCAGGAAGACATTAAACTCTCTGTGAAAAAGGATAGTACTTATATGTTTATATTATATCAAATTTGTGGTGTCTATAATTGACGTAAGAATTTTAGCTTCATATATTTTAAAATTTTTAATTTTCAGCGAAAGGTTTGTTGGTGTTGACTAATGAAGTGGACTTTAAAAAGGAAAAAAGTGTTATCACGAATTAAAAAAATAAATAACTACAATTTGAAGGAAATGTCAAAGAATTTGCTTTATTGAAGCTAATGAGTTTTTGGTTTTGAGTTCTTCCATATTCCAATGAAAAGTTGGTTAAATAATTATTTTAAACCCATTTTAAGTGCTTTCAGGAAATAGTTTTAGCAGTTCATGCTTTATTAATAATTAGTTGTGTAAACAGCACAGTTAAAGATGGAAATGTGTTAGACTTAAAGTAAAAACTAATAGTAAAATTTATAGATTGTTGGATAATTCAATTTTTTAAGTGTAAGTAATTAATATATACAAATCTCTTCAGATATTTATTTATTTTTTAATGTGTATAAACCGAAATTTGTTTTTCAACATATTAAAAAGATAACATTGATAATAGTGAAAATACACATTTGATAAGATTATTTTGAAAGTATGCTTGCTGATAAGAAACTTGATGGCCAGGCTAATTATAAACTAGTTAAAAATGGTGCTTTATTATTTAATTGATTTAAGTTATTTTGTAAAATATTTTTTGCAGGTTTATTGAAAGTTTGCCAGATTTGGAGGAATTGGAATCCAAACTTAATGCCTACTATGCCTTAGAAAAGGAAAGCAAAAGGTAATTTTTTTATCTTAGATCAGACATTCAGAATAGAGGGAATAAAAAGGTCTTGTATTTTGGGTATTGATTAGAAGTAACTTTTGTATATTTATAACTTCGCAACCTAAAATTTCTCGAATTAGTAACATATATTGAAAAAAAAACACACACACGTTTTCTGATTTCTAATATTTTTAACATATTATAATACTCTTTGAAGACGGTACTTTACCAAGATATAGAAAATATAACCTTTTGAAACAACTTCTTAAGATTTTAATGGTGTTTTTAAAAAAACTTCTAATACCATATGCTAGCTACTTTAGTAGGACATCGAAATTGTCGACTTGAAGACGTGTCAGTTTTAACAAGAGGGTATTCAGTGAACAATGTTCTGAACTATGAGGCTCACTCACTTTACACTTTTGAGCAGATATAAGCCTCTATTAAAACGTCATATAATGATTTTGATACATCAGTGATATTGGGACACCGATATATTAACAGTATGTAAAAATAGGTATTGTTTTAAATAGTACAGTGACTTTTTAAAAACGTTTATATAAGTTTTATTGGGCGCAGTTACTTATTAAGTTATTATTTATTACTGATTGCAACATCATTAAAACTGCCTCTTTACAAATACTCCCTTAGTGTTTCTAGCTCTAAGAAAGTACTAGAATGATTTATCGAATAATTAAATATATCTTTCGTATTTATATTGATTTGTATATATATATCATTTAAAGTTCCATATAGTTCTTCAAAAACCAATTTTTGATATTTCAACATGAAGTTGTATGTAATCTAGATTCAAGACCTTTTAATGAATATTCCTTCTACTCTGAGTTATTTATATTCATTGCTTTCAGAAACCATCTAGATTGTTAACATATTTCTCTGATACTAACATCCCTCAAATAATAAATTAGACCACTTAACTTTAGAGAACCTTAGCTGTATTTTATCTCTGTTCATCATAACAAATAAATAAAATTACTTTCAGAGGAAACCTAAGTCTCCTCTGAAAGTAAGAACTCTAAACTAAGAAATATATTCTTAACAACATATTAATTAATTATCTGTATAAACTATTTTCAAAACACCCTTCGTATCTATTACATTGCAGAAGTGATTTAAGTGATTCCCCAAAGCATTCTTTGCTGGACTCTCCGTCGCCCACTAGAGAACAGAAAGCTAGACAGGCTGTTGCAGAAGCTGCTGCATCGGCTGGTAAGTGGAAAATGCACATCGGACCTCCTGCACCATCATCAAGTCGTTTGAAGAAGAAAGATAGGCCGCCGTCCCCTGAGTGGCCGCCTGAATTGCCTCCAGAGAAACCTAGATCCAGAAACAGGTATATTTCTTTAATATTAATAAACAAATGACTAAAACAAAAACAATGTATTATTACAAAAATGTAATTATGGCAAGATATGGCTCGAATATATTATGTGGGAGATTGAATGACGTATTGAGTGAATAGTTACTTTATCCTTAGAATTAGGGAAACCATTTATCAGTGACGGTGATGACTTTCTGAATGATTGTAATTCTTTTACTCTAAGCTAATGGCCCGCGACTGTTTAGTAATCAAGAGTATCAAGGACTCTAATATATTTTAGTATAATCTTACATCATTTAAGAAATGGACATTTATTAACAGTTAATCGTTGAACACTACAAAATATTATCTCATCAGTTTTTATAAAAAACTCACAACTAATTCACAGAAATTATCAATTTGAAGGGCAGTTAATCAATCAACTCTATTAAAAACTTGGAGATCTACTTTGATTCGCTGCTTAAGTTTAGAGAAGTTTATAGATATATTTCAGGGGAAGCTATGCAAATATTTGGTTTTAATTTAAGATCATGTAAAATTTCATTTAGACTGTGTCACTATCTTTTAATCTCTAGTGAGAGAGTTATCAAAGAATTATCACATACTGTGCCTATAAGCTTAACGTGAATAGTAAGGTTAATCAAGTATTCGTACTTTTTAATTTACAACCGCTAAAAATTAAAATGGGGCTCTTTGATATAACTCTTATTTATGATAGGTTTGATTGTCCCTTTCTGTTCAACCTAATAGAATTTAGAATACCAGCTAAATCGCCAGAAATTCTATTCTCTGTTACATTTCATAGATCAAACTATGGGATGCACGATTCACTCCCATTGCAAGTAGTAGTAGAAGTAGTATTAAATATTGTACATTTAATTCGAAAACATAATATAGAAGGCAATTAATGATTAACGGTACTGTGCAGATGTCAATGTCTCGAAAATTTTTTAATTTGGGTGTAAGGTATGTCACATAAAATGTATCTAGTCAATCCAAAGTTGCATTTGCATACATTATTAAATAGAACATCCTCTATGTTATATTATTTTTAGCTCTACTCAGAATGCTAAGCATGCTGACATAAAACAGTATGTGTCTAAATTGTGCACCATCGAAACTTGTTCATCGATCAAGCTGTGCTGGATAGCCAATATTCCCATTGACTAAGAAATTTCGAGATTTCTATATAAAAATATTAAGAAAATTAAAATAATGACTGAAAAAAAAAACCTCGATTTTTTTAAAACATCAATACTTCATGGTAAGTGTTAGAAGCAAAATCGTAATTGCTTCTATCGGTGTTTTTTCGTCAGTCAATTGATTAGTTTCTGTGATGTCCGAATTTTACATTTTTTAGTTCTCGATAAAAAATGGCGAGAGCAACAATAATATGGATAAACTTATGCAGAAACACTTCACTATTTATTTACTTTTGAATAACACCACGGTCACGCATAAGTGAAGTTACTGAACAACACGTTTCGAAAATATGAAATTTCTACTTTAAATTGTAACTTAATAATATGTGATACAAATACTATGGCAACAACGCACATTATCGATGACCAATAACACCTTCTTAAGGTGAATTACTGTGGGATTACACTTTTGTTTGGAGCTTAACAGGTGTGGGGTACGCAAATGAAGGTCAAAAGATGACATTTTACCTTGCAATGTGTCATTTTCATGTGTCATACAATTCATTTTAGTGATGTTATAATTTAAGTTACAGAATACTTTTACGGTAAATGAAAAATTTGACTCCAATAGGGCACATAACAGACTTAAAAAATGACGAACTTTTTACCAAGATTGCCGGTTTATGAAATTTTTGTTTTTGAATTTGGTTTACGGTAATTTTGTATATTTTCTATGAATTACTCAACAAAAAGTATATATAAAATAGAAATCCAGTAATATATCCTAGTAGCAACATTCACAATATTTGGAACTGGATATGAAAATTAATAAATTATACATAAATTCTGCAAAGAATTGAATACATTACTTTATAAAAATAAAATTATTGATGGTTAAATTTATTAAAAAGCCTCTTGTTCACCGAAAAATAACACTTTTGTCGAAACCATGAAATGAAAATTGAAAATGTAGAGGTCCTTGAGCTTTCTGTGACAAAAAAGGAATATACATATTTTTTTAATCACATCATTTCATATTGCTAACCTAAACAACTAGTATGTAATCATTGTATTCTCGCGTCTGGATTTTATTTTATTGAATCTGTTTCGGTTAAATTCCGTTAGACAATTTTGAAGGAGTCCGCACCCAGAAATGTTTTCTGAAAACAAACAAATGTATTTAAGAAGAATACTTGATTTAAAAAAAAAATTATGCGCATATTTTCGAGTGTGTGCAAACCTTTAATTATCATGATTATTATTTTTTTCATTTTTATGTTTTGTTTGCAGCAGTTCAAACTTTGAAGAATCTTCTTCTTCCGCTAAAAAGGCACTGCCCCCACCTTCACCCGAGAAAAGTGTTAGCATTCGTAAGCAAATGGCTATGAAGGAGCCTCCACCAAAACGTCGCTCACCTTCACCCAAGAAGCCTAGCAAAGCACTAGGACCTCCGCCATTACCTCCAGGCCCAAAAATTCCTCAAGGTCAAGTTGTACTGGATAAATTTGGAAACTTTAGACTAATGACACCTCCAGAAATGAAAAAGAATAAAGAGAGCTTAGGTGCAGGTAATACTTATGACATAATTACTGTCAAAATATTAGAATTTTAAATGAATTTTTCATATTTTTTAATGTATAATTATTTGTGGCTGGAATATGTAATTGTAAGGATTGGAGTGTAAACAATTTTACCTGCGGTATTAAAATTTTACATTAAGCTAATTAATACTTGCAGATTTACATTTACATACGTGTAAATTAACATGGGTTCACCTAATTTTATCCCCCACGTATTAGAAAAAGTTAATCAAAAATCGTATTACAAAAATTTAATCAAAAATCAAGTAAATAATTTGACAAGAAACGCGCCGACCCATCAAAATGACTATTTTAAAATTAAGATTCAATATTTATTGATTTTTTAATCTCGTTTTAAAGGTAATTCTTAACACGTTCCCTGAACACCTGTTTCTGTAAGAAACATAATGAATGTCATTCAATAACCGAGTTCCATTATCATCGCCTGAGCCGAACGACTTCCAGATTTAAAAGAGAAAGGGAAGGCACGTTACATAACACCATTATATTTAGCTTTTACCTTCATATGTTGAAATAGTTTCTACTTTTTCTAATAAGAATTTAACCTTACGCAAAGCTGATCTGTATCTGAACGTGCTGTTTCAGATTTTTGGCCTTTTGCAATCTAGCCGATATATTTACTTTGTTATTACTTTCAATTTTTGTATTAAAAAACAAATAAGAAAAATAAATTACTATACCAAAGAAGACAACCTCTTAAAGAAAAGCCCTGTATGAGAAAGATTACTACAAAAATAAATTCAAGCAAACTTTTGTTTGTAATAAACATAAAAAAGTACTAAAGAAAACAAGTTGCAAACAAAAATGCCAAACATATAAATAACTACTGAGAGTTTAGGCTTAAACACTGTGATGTTCGGAGAAATTAGACAGCCAACTGATATTTTTAAAATCAACAATATACAATCTCGAATTTGCATAAGGATTCGACGCTAGCCGAAATATAACGACCCGAAAACGAAGGCATTATAGAATATGAAATGAAATTTCAAAAAAAAAAGAAACTTTTTTCTTTCCCCTTCCTCTTCCCTTTTTTCCCTATCCTCGTTACAAAATCGCAGCCCTGATTCCTAATATTAAAGAGAGAATCTAAAATTAGGAAAAGGATATGAAAGTCATTTCACTCCATTGATTTAGACTTATCAAACGTGTTAAGAACTATTTGTGTGTAAACCTCTTAGTTTCAAATGTTCAATAAAACTAGCAACATTTTTCGCGAAAATTATCAGTCAATTCTAATTCAATTTGTGTATCATATTTGCTCATCACTATGTGTATCCAATCCAATTATAAGTAAATTCAGTTATCTCAAAAATAATTTTGATTTTATTTTGATAATTATTTGACCTTATTTTCAAATAAGTATAAAAAAATAATTTCAAAAAAGAAAATGTAAAATAGTTACAACATATCAGATATGTTCAATATTTGCATTGTTTATAATTTTTAATCAAACCAATTCTTTGGGTCTGAACTTTATTTCGATCGAGCATATTGTAATTACGTTTTGAAAATGGTTTATATAAAGTAAGTCTTAAAACGTTACACCGTTCGGATCTGTTATATTCTGTTAGAGCTTCTAACTCTGTAACATAACACTCACAGCTTATTTATGTTTTAGGTACTAGGCCACCAGAACCACCAGGACGACCCAGATCAGACAGTCGGTCTCCAAAACGCCACAGTCGATCGCGATCCAGATTGAGCAGATCACGCAGTAGCAGTTTGTCGCGTAGTAGATCAAGGAGTTACCGGTCAAGATCGCGCAGTTATTACTCACGAAGTCGATCTCGTTCTGGTTCTTACTCACGCAGCCGTTCAAGGTCAAGAAGTTATTCTGGTGACAGAAGATTTAGACGACGTGGCAATTTCCGAGGAGGAAACAGGAACGATCGAGGTACATACTACAAGCCCCGTTATCCACCCAGATACGATAATCGCGGAAGAGGAGGTCGTGGTGGATATTACAACAGGTAAGTTGTAATTAATAATTATGAATACCGTAGTCCTTATTTTATGTATAGTATGATAGGACCTTTATGAGAGTAAAGTAGAACCATCACCAGATAAATTGAATCAGTTCGAATATGAGTAATGAATGCAGGATCTGAAGATATTCCCAACATCACAAAATACAAGATTCTTTAAATAAAATGGCAAGGAAGAGCAGCAGGTGAAGACGGCATACTTGTTGAAATGTTGCAACAGGGCGGAGAGCCCATATTACAAATGCTGGATATATTGTATAATAAGTTTCTCGATATGTGCGATGTACCTCGAGACTGGGATAATGCTGTGGTGGTCTTGCTCTTTAAAAAAGGATATTAGTCCAAATTAACCAACTATAGACCAATCAGCCTACTATCCGTAATGTACAAGTTATTTATAAAAATAATAACTGCTAGACTCACAAAGAAATTGGACGCTTACCAACCCAGAGAACAGGCCGCATTTAGAAAAGGCTTTAGTACACTGGACCACTTTCAAATATTAAGAATAATAAGAAAGTCAAACGAGTATAATTTTAAGATTTGGGTGACATTTGTGGATTACGAGAAAGCATTTGACTCCCTTGAAATCTGCGCAACATTCTAAGTCTAAGTAACTGTAGAATTGACAGCAGATACTCGCAGATTATTCAAAATATATATAAAAATGCAACATTTCAGATAGTATTGAAAGAAAACACTAATAAGATAGAAATGAAAAGAGGGATACGTCAAGGGGACACCAACTCGCCGAAATTGTTTACGTTGGCGCTAGAAGATCTTTTCAAACGACTTCCATGGACAAGTAAGGATATAAATATAGGAGGAGAGCAACTCAATCATTTGCAATTCGCGGATGATATTGTGCTTATATCTAACGACAAAGAAGAATTGGAATAAATGCTGAACGAACTTAATAAGTCCAGGGAGATTGGTCTGAAGATAAACATCGCCAAAGCCATGTTCATGACAAATGACGACTGTGATAAAGAAGCAGTACTAAACATTGAAAACGCGAAAATCGCAAAAACGAATTCAAACGTATATCTTGGACAAAAAATAGTAATATCCAAATAAAAGCAAATTTATCAAGGAGAATATCATTGGATTGGTCCGCGTTTGGCAGATTGTGGAACATCTCCCTTTCCAATGTCCCAAATACACTAAAAGCGAACACATTTGATCAATGCTTGTTGCCAGTATTATAAATCGCCTACAAAT
The DNA here is from genome assembly GCA_019049505.1 of Pachyrhynchus sulphureomaculatus. Taxonomy (NCBI): domain Eukaryota; kingdom Metazoa; phylum Arthropoda; class Insecta; order Coleoptera; family Curculionidae; genus Pachyrhynchus; species Pachyrhynchus sulphureomaculatus. Next base: position 134,979,050 of record CM032447.1, read on the forward strand.
AGCTCAACGAGCGATGGAAAGGAGGATGTTAGGAATATCGTTGACGAATAGGCTGACTAATGAAGAAATTCGAGGAAGGTCCAAGATAACTGATGTAGCGGAGAGGGTAAGCAAGTTGAAGTGGAGATGGGTGGGTCATATCACAAGATTCTCTGATAATCGATGGACCCATAAAGTAATCGACTGGAGGTCCTGAGAAAAGAAGTAGAGGGCGCCCACAAACCCGATGGTCTGACGACATCAAAAGACTAGTGGGATACAATTTGATAAACAAGGTCCAAAACCAAAAAAGATGGACGTATTTAGGGGAGGCTTGTGTCCCATGATATAGCTGATGATGATGATGATGATAGAAGTCGCTCATAAGACGTTTAAATCTAAGTTCACATAATTTCCTATGAACTTGTATAATGAATTCATAAATTAATAATCTAAATTCACAAAGTGGTTTATTCCCCTATAAAGTGTTTAGATATATTTTATGTTTTTAGTGACACTATAAATCAAAACGTTTAAGCCTTTATTTTGTGTAGTTGTCAAAATAGAAATCTTTAAAAAACATAGAGATTGCTTACTTAACAAAATGCTTGAAAGATATCGGACAATTTAAGTTGGTTTTTGCATACAAATTTTTAACACAGCAAACATTTCAATTTTAAATCAGACAATATTAACGAGACAGAACATTTTAGTGTACGAAGCTATATGTCTTATAAGCAAATGGAGCAAGTACACTCTTTCGGCCTCGATTTTATTACCGGCTTAACCCTCATATTTTGTTTATACTGTAGAAACTCATCACCGTAGTAGTGGACAAATTACTAAATTCTTCCAGAATATAGTTTTCAAATATGGCTATTCAGACGAATAAAAATCTCTTATTTAAATTTTTTTTTTTCTGTCAAAAAACTTTATCAATTTGGCCCTCTCAAAAACAATTTTGTATATTTTATTTTCTGAAGTGGCAATTTCAGAATTTCTTCGTTTTTTATATATTGAAATTAATATTAGCGCATGTCCTAGCCTATGAGCTGCTCAATGTTTTGTTCAAAGTGTTTTATGTCAATTGAAATTTCTCAGAACTACATTTTTATAAATAGTTGTAATACTGGGCACCTGCGGGGCCTTATTGAATTTTAGACGCAAAAATTCTTCAAAATTTAATATATTGTTTTTCGCTGATGTATTTATTTGCTATACATGTTAATCGCGTATTGTCAAATTATCTAATTTGCATTAGCTTGCAGCCTAACAAATCAGTTAAAAATAGCTGTAATAGAAAACAATTTTAATTGAAAAAGGAAATGAGATAAAAGACGAAACATTAAATTTTTTTTACATTCAAAATCCAGTTAGATTTACATATTGTACATAAAAAGCGGCAAAACATATTCTTTTAACCGGAATTGCCTGGGTAGACTTTGGGTACACACCTACTCCAATTTAACCAGCATAAAGTACTTTAAATAAAACATTCAGCAGCTTTCCGACGGTCCTACATTATATTTTTGATTCGTGTCGTTTTTTACTTGTCCTTTTATACCATCATAACTAGACAAACTATTTCAAAACTAGCTAGTTACGAGCTATTGAAAAACGCAACTTGTTAAGCTACACAGTAATTAAGCTACAGCATTTTGAAAATAGCTTTCATGTATCGATTAATTGTGTTTGACAAAGTGACTTAATAGCTTGTACCTTTTAAAGTAACGAACTCCTTCCCTAAAGTAGACTCCCGAAAATGCAAGAAAAAAACTACGGTGACTGAAATACCATAAGCTAATACCTAGTAAAAAAGGAGGTACTTTATTTTGTTACATCATAGCTAGGAAAACTTTCAAAATATTTTTTTATACGTTTTTGTTTTTAGGGACAGATTTGATCGCAACTACAGAGGTAGAGGAAGGCCATATGATAACTACAATGGTCGTGGCGGAAATCGTAGATTCCCAAGAGGCAGATATAGCAGAGGTGGTGGTGGATACAGGGATTACAGAGATAGACGATATGACAGAAGTAGATCTAGAGACAGAAGCAGGTCAGTTTTTGGTGTACATTAAATAAATTTAATTTGTAAACTTGATAACTAAATTTCAAAGTAAATACCGATTAAGCACAACTTATAAAAAAATCTTCTTCTGGGATTCTCTTATATGTCCCTATACTTCTAAAAGTGGTATGAGTAATATTATATAAACAAACAAAGCCTAAACAGATGCCAAAACTAGTGTTATTAATTATTTAAATATTTTGTGGTATGCCCTGCAATATACTTGGCATTTTTCGGTTATACCAGAAATATGTAGTTAAATGTCAATGGGTGGAGCAACCATTAAAACTCGATCTGTAAACCATTGAGACGGACAGCAAATAAAAGGAAGGAAGAATCGGTTGTCCTTAGTTTAATATTATGTTAACGTGACAGTTATTTACCTAATGAGAAGATTAAATTTTGTTTTATTTCCAGATCATACAGCAGAACACCAGATAGGTCAGACGAGTCTCCTAGAAGAAGAGATAGGGAAGATAGTAGGGAAAAAATTAACAAGTATTCAGATGGGGCACAAGGAGAAAGAGATCAACCAGTTAGGCATGAGGGTCCTCTCTCTGAAGGAGAAGACCGGGATGATTATACTAATACTGATAATGCTAAGGTAACTGAAAGTGAAAATAAAGAATAATGTAAGTTTTGTTTGGTTTCAATAAATTAGTGTTATATCCATATGGTTTTATTCTTTACCTTTCCACAAAGTAAAAGCTTTGGTCTTTCCCTAAATTTCGCTTTTTTTTAATACTTTGGAACTTTTTGGTGATTACAGAAGTCCTATAAACTACTGTAACTACAACCGAAACGGTCTTGCAGAACGATTTAAAATTATTAAAATGATTCCCAGATAATTTTACTACGCAATTCAAAAGTGTTTAACAGCTGTCGAAAGAAATCTAGCAGTAGATATGCCACGAGATTTATGTAAGGTAGACTTGAGTAAATTGTACAAGCAATATTTTTGTCTATATGCAGTGTAGACATTCTTATTTTACACAGAAAGAAAATTTTTTTTATTTGTCTCTAACAATGATTTTTAAAATACAATAACCCTCAGCCAAGATAATTCTTGTTGAATAACCTTGAACAACATTGGGCATCTTTTTTGTTATAACTTTATTCTAAAACAGTGTGCAAATAACGGAATAGATTAGTTAATTTTGTAGTTTATCCACAAAAAAATATATATATAAATGAGACGTATATATAAAACCTGCTCTATGGTGTTTTGAGATATTTACAATAAATGAAATAGATATCATTGAAGAACTTGAACGAAATAAATAGTTTTGATAACTTAAGTAAAGTAAGAATAATGATTATGCACAAAAAAAATATTTTATTGTAAGACAACAGATTAATTAAATCTTACAATAAATACTGAGATTTTACTACCAAATAAACGAACCATACTTGCATCAAACGATTACTTTATTGTGGTAACCGACTCTATTTGTGTACACCATCAAATTTCTAATAATTTTTTTTTTTAATTTTACTTTACATCGCTGTCTTAAGTTGTTGCAAGGTTCAGCAATTGTACACCTCAAATCTAGTGATAAAAGATTTTAAAAAGTCTGGGATTTATTCTGATCAAAGGAATGTAAGCCTATGTAATAATATAATTATTGTACAGCAATAATGGTTAAAACGATTTCTGTAATTGAAATTTTTATTTTTTTCAAAATAAATTGTAATACTTACATTTTTCTTTATCAAATTTTTCCGTTTGTTGGAATTTTAGTAACTCAGTCTGTGTAGGTTTATTGTAGTTAGTATTTTAGCGACTCTTCAGGTGGGTAGAATCTTTACGTAATGACTACAGTAGTATGGTTTATGGAACCAGATATTCCATTTGACCAATTTGTTATTCAGCATCAGTCATATCAGTTGAAATTCTTGTTCAGTTGATTACTACTAAGTGGTTGAAGACTTCCCCATACAACAAATTCAGCAGCAGTCATAACAAGCTTTCTATGAAACTGCTGACACCTTAATTTTAAGTAAAATAACAGTGGCTTTTAAACTGCGAAGAAAATACATATATACTTTAAAAATCATACTGGTTGTTCAGGGTTCTTAAATCTAGGATTTTGCACAGGTAGGCCAGTCGCACCAAATAACTCTAGAGTTGTATGTTTTTTTTTTTATTTTATTAACTGACAATTTTTATCTATTTTATTTGTAACTTTTCGTAATATCCTCGGTCTTTTTTTCACATATCACTGACATTTTTTAGATTCATTTAACATACAGTCTGCCAATTAAAAACGTTACCGCTCGTATTCTTGAAAAAATGTGTTTCGAGAACATTTTTTGCTGTCAATGTATTTGGTTACTAACAACGGTGCAATTACCTTAGTAAATTGTCCAATCGCATGAATAATCGCCTGGCACCAAATTTTCTTATACTCTGCAAATTTTTCGTAAATTCCCGAGACAACTAAGTCAAAGTCCTCAGAGTCTTTTCCCTGAGCTTTCTCTATACAAAGGACCAAACATTTTTAACAGGGTTCGCGTCCGGCGAATGTAAGGGCCACTCTAGTATCTTATCGTGGGCCCAAGCGAGCCGGTTCGCACCGTGATTTTTGCCCAGCAAAGATTTCGTAAACGTACTTCGGAAGTTGATATCATGAGCACGAAGGTGTTGTCGAATGATCTCATGGAACATTCAAACCCGATTTTTTTAAATTTTCTCGCTCCTCGACAATTTATGTTCCCGTGAAAACAAAGATACGATTCGTTTTTCACCTTTGCCTACCGAGCCACGTTTTGGCAAGTCGCCGGACATTTTTCGTCTCTTTAAAATGATTTACCCACTTCTTCACAAAAAATGTAACTTACTGGAATTTTACGTCTAGCACAGTCTTCAGGAAAAAGATCCACAACTCTATACTAATACATCTAAATTAATGCAAAGATAAGTGTAAGCTTTGTTTACTTTTGGTCTAATAAGACAGACTGATGATTTCCATGTATTCGAAATATTTTATTCTAGTCGTCTAAGAAGGAAATTTTAGTATCTCCACTCTTCATAGAAAATAAAGTCGAATTACTGAAACCTTAATATTACCCTCAGCCTTCTTTTCTAAGCAGATTATGAAGTAACATTTATTATGTTTGAACATATTTGCGTACTAGAACCAACATTTTATTTAGAGAAATAAAATTTAACCCAATACTTGCTGCAGGCCAAAAACTAGTGTGGATTCTTTACAGTATGGCCATCGTACAAAGGAAGACGATTTCTCCTTCAGAGGAGAGTCGAGTATATATATAGGTTATAGGTTTAAGGAAAGATTATGAACGACACTTTAAAAGTAGTTTTCATTGCAGTAGGTGCCAAAAATTTTTACTAAAACTTTTTGAAATGGGAATCCAAGAATATTTTTGAATATTTTGACTTTGCGGTTAATTTTCTGTTTCAGTCTATATTAAATACTTTTCGACATGTTCACGTCCAAAAAGTGACGATTCACACGTTGAAAAACTCTTCCGTTTAAACAGTACATTGTAGAGAAAAACGGTTCAAATGATCCAATTTTAGTTGTTCTTATTTTCTTTCTGAAACTGTTAACCTTTGGTTTAGCTAAAGCTGTCAATTTTCTCAATTTCGCTACACTTCTGGCCATATATGTTAATTAATAACGTCCACAGCTTCAATGAATGCCTACTGTCACATTCGAGAATGCATTTTGATTTACGTTTAAAATTACTATGATGAATTTGCTCAAGTTTATTGTTCTATACATGTTCAGCTGTAGTTTTTAATAAAAGAGATCACCTATCGGTTGTTGATTGGATTTAGAAATGAATAGTTTTTAAGGAATATTAGAAAATTTCTATTACATAATCGCACACGAAGGCTAAAAATTTAAAAAGAAACTAAAATATCTTATAAAAAATAACCGGCTAAGTACAAGTCGGACTTGCGCAATTAGTGTTCCGTACGGTGATTGATTTTAAAATAAAAAGTTCTTGTGTGCCAGATAAATTGTCATCACTTGTACTAATTTTCATTCAATTTACGCCGTATGGAGAGTATTGCAGGGTTTTTTTTTCGAAATTTTTTGATGAGTATTCTTAAAAATGGGTTTGAGGGACTGCGATTTTTGATACTTTACTCAATGACCTTAAAATAAAAAATTGTTTTTTTTTATACACCGGATAAATTGTCAAAGGTGATAATTTTCGTTTAATCTACACCTTAAGGAGAATATTCCAGAATTTTTTCGAATTTTTCCGATGATAGGGTGGGGGTCGGCACTTTTTCAAAATAATATAAAGAAAAGTGTGCGAGATTTACATCATATATTTTTTTAACTAGTGTTTTCACAAGCTTTTATTTGGCAGCCCACTCGATGACCTCGAAAAAAAAAAATTAATTTCTCATTTGACCCTCCAAAACTAACTCTACAGTTAAAATTTAACTTTCAAAACTACACGGCTCTGATTAGACCATCAATTCATATATTTGTGACAAATTTCAACCTCCTATGTCAAAAATTTTCTAAGAAAATCGGGTATGACAGACGGACACCGAAGTGATCCCATAAGTGTTCCGTACGGAACACTAAAAATGAAATTGTCATTTTGTTATAATGTTCACATCAACTGGCTTAACTCAGCTTACTGACGAACCAACACGGATCCTTGACCTGTTTTTAACCACCAATCCGGAGATTTACAAGGTCACCGTAAATCCGCCGTTGGATTCTTCCAACCATAAACTGCTTTCGACATCGAGTGTCCTGCCAGTCAGTGACAAAGAGACGCCTAAACCGCGCAAGATTTGGCATTACAAATCTACTAAATGGGAAGATCTCGCGGAATATTCTCGAACTTTCCCTTGGTTAGACGTTTGTTTTCGATCCGACGACCCATCTGACTGCGCCAGGGAGGTTTCCAATGTTATCTTAGCTGGTATGGAAGCTTACATCCCATTTTCGAAAAAATGTCCTTCCAACGGCAAGTCTTGGTTTGACCGAAAATGCAAAGAAGCTGTTGCTTCTAAACATCTTGCCTACCGACAATGGCGTGAAAATCCTAACACCATAAATCGTAACACCTTTGTTCGTGCCCAGAACAGATGCAAAAAAATTATCGACGAAACCAAGAAGGCACACAATCAGCGAATTAGAAACAAACTTCTCGCTTTTCCCAACTATTCCAGGTTTTTTTGGTCAGTCGCTAAGGCAGTTGGTCAGAATTTCACCAAATCCACCATACGCCACTACTCACACGGCCATAGTGCAGTCAAGGATGCCCGATATTGTCTTCAGACAGCGTATCATAAAACGTATTTTAATGAAGCTGGACACCAAAAAAGCTTCTGGCGCTGACGGAACACCTGCCAAAGTTCTCAAAAAGTGTGCAAGGGAACTAACACCAGTTTTCTGTAGACTTTTCAACCTATCCTACAGAAAGGGAATATTGCCTTCCTGCTGGAAATGTGTCACAGTTCAGCCGATAACTAAAAAAGGCAAGAAGACCTTGCCAAACAACTACCGACCAGTCACGCTGCTTTCAATAATATCGAAAGTCACGGAAAAGGCTGTCAATCAGCATCTTCTTAAATACCTTGAAGGATTCAACATTATTAGCGATCACCAGTATGGCTTTCGTAAACATAGATCAACAGGAGATCTTCTGACTTATGTAACACATGTTTGGAACAACGCAATTGAACACTTCCGGGAATCTCGAGCGATTGCTCTTGACATATCCAAGGCATTCGATCGTGTTTGGCACGATGGACTGTTGGCTAATCTACGCTCTTATGGTATGTGTGAAAAGTTCTCTTTTTGTGACTCTCATGTCAGAGAGCGTTCTTTACGAGTCGCAGTCGACGGATTTCTTTCTAACACCTTTACTGTTAACGCCGGGGTGCCCCAAAGCTCCATACTGTCTCCTACTCTCTTTCTCATTTACATTAACGATCTGCTAGCAAAGACCGGGGATTCAATCTACAGCTTTGCAGATGACAGTACGCTTATCTCTTCATTCACTTTGAACGCTCGGACATCGGGTGCTCAGGCGAATATCCGCAGACAGCAGGAAGTCATTCAACTTAACAAAGACCTGGAAGAAATTCTATCTTGGGGTGACAGTAACCAAGTAGAATTTAACGCTACAAAACCCAGGCGGCAGTTGCTGAACCCGACATAATTATGTCGGGGCACTCCATTCCCCTAGCATCGTCACTTAATTTGTTGGGCGTTAATTTGGGAGCAAATATGTCCTGGCATGAACATGTTGCAGGCATAGCAAGGAGAGCTTCTCAAAAGTTGGGAATATTATTTCGAACCAGAAAGCTTTACACTCCACAACAACTGTTAATTCTTTACAAAGCTCAAATTCAACCAACTATGAAATACTGCTCCCATGTTTGGGGCTCCGCTCTCAAACATACACTGCATTTGTTGGATTCTGGTCAGAGAAGGGCTGTTCGTCTGATTGGAAACCCAGAACTGACCGGCGGCCTTGATTCGCTGGAACATCGAAGGACGGTTGGCGACTTGAGTCTATTCTACAAGTATTTTCATGGAGAGTGTTCGAAGGATGGAGCCTGCTTAATCCCTCTCAGAGCGATGCATGTTAGAAGTACATGTCGCGCTGATACTTCACATCCGTATGAAGTTCAGCTTGTTACTCCTCGTACAACGCTTTTCAAGCAGTCTTATATGGAGAACATCATCCCTTTGGAATGGCTTACCCACGACTGTGTTTCCCACCGAGTACAATTTACAGCGATTCAAGAACAACCTGAATCGCTTTTTCCACACACGTGTCACTCCTATAGCGCTTTAGGGACTTCCCTGCAGCACGTGTGCTAGACCCATAAAAAAAAATGATATTTAATTATAATTTTTAACCTAGGTGAGTTTTATGGGCATCTTCGCTGAATAAGGTCACCTGTTTCTTATAATTTCTTTATTCTCCTTATTTCTGGTAATACTGTTTTTATTTATTTGTTTATTTTTGTTATTTGTAGTTTTTTTAATAATTGTTCTAGTGTAAAATTCAAATTCGATAGCTATCCGGAATAGTCATAAAAAATTTGAAATTCACCGGTAAATAGTACAAGAAGTATCTTCGCTGCTTTCTCTCTCGTAAAAGAATATATATTTTAGGTAATCGATAGGGATGCATATGCTGGAAAGTGGGCAGATAACGATAATCATGAACCTTCCTCACCTGGTAGTCATTACATTCCTGAAGAAACCAATTTAGAGGAAATGGATAAATTTCTAAATAAAGTTAAGAAAGATAAAAAGGAAGAAATGTTAGAGAGAAATAAAGATTTTTTAAAAAATAAAGCTTGGTAAGTTATATGCGATAAAAGTTACATATTATTCATATAACAACTTTTAAACTATGTGTATAGAGAACCAGAGTAGACTTTGTTAAAATTTGAACAATGTGCCACAACCATAAAATACAGATGAATGATGACAAAAAATCGTCAAAAAACAACAAAACGGGTCAGTTAAAACCACATTAAAGATGCGGATCATATAACCATAATGCCGACAAACTCACCTGCTAAAATAAAATTTCTTCTCGGTTATAGACCATCACAGCAGGGCTCCATATGATAGTTGTGGCCTTATCGTCGCTGTACATATCTAGTGAAATATTCCCGGCTCCCTTGGCCACGAATAATCAAAGACTATGCACCAACAGGATATTCGTAGTCTTCTTTATTTTACTTTTTAGGTGTTGCTTTAGTTTCTTATAGTAAATATTTAACTGACCCTTTATACTGCGGCACATTGCCTAGAATTGAACGCTGTACGCAGCTTATTTTACTCGGATTCAAGCTCAATCGCTCTTTTTGACACCATGCACTCATAATATTCAGGACCCTTTGTATTGGTCCCGTGAAGAGTTCGATGTTGCCACCACTACAATGAATTATCATATCGTTAGCGCATGCCTATCTGTCCAGGCCCACATCGTTTAATGCAATTAACAATTTATCAACTACAACCGAGGGGTGGGGACTTCCCCCTGCGAGCATCCTTTAAGACCTATTCCTTCTAGAACATGATTACCTCAACTATCATATCACCCAGTCTTTAACCCTTCTCTCCTTGGCAGTCCTGCCTATTGAATCGAAGAATGCATTAACAAACGCGCCTTCGAAGCGCATCCATAGCACGACGTCCCGCTCCAAAGTCTTCAATTTTGCTTGTGCCGCTATGCAGCGCCGTCTTCGTTGACTTACTCCAACTGGTAGACGTGTTTTCAGATGCAGCGACTGTTCCTTTAACAAATCTCCCCGTGCGTGTCTGTCTATGACCGTTTCCAATGTCTTAAGAAGAAAACTTGTGAATCTGATGTGCCTATACACCTTAAGCTAGAGATAATCATCCTTTTCTGCGTTAGAAATAATACCAGCCTTAGCTGATCACTATACTTCTGGGATATAACCGATAGCCAAATATGCCCTAAATATTGTCAGTAACTGCACGTGACGCACCACTAGTCCCGGCTGTAGCAGGGCAGAGAATATCCCGTTCACACCCTGTAATTTATAGGGAGCAAATGATTCTACTAACCATACTACTCCCTTGTATGTTATCACCCTGCTGGCAGTCGTGAATTATCTTCTTATTTCTTATAAATCGCCTCTAGCGGGCGTATCCTCGCTGAAATTCAATACTTAACCGCATAGCTAAAGCTTCAGTGTCAAGTTTATTCCGGTTTGGAAGTGAAGCCACCTTCTGGGAAGGACATAGCACCCACCGCAACGCCTTTATCTTTAGCGAGTATTTCACAGTCTCGTTGATTCAGACATCTCCAATGCCTTCATCTCGATGTTTGTCTCCGAGAGTTTCTGAGCACCTTTTCATATTGCCCCTGGGCTTCCTTAATATCCTCCTAGTTAAAAAACATAGGAACCTCGTTACGGTTCTAAATGTTCACCTTAAAGGTCTTGCTGCGCTAGATCTCTGTCTTAGAGGGCAGCTAGCTTGGGATAGAACTTCCCAGCTGAGTGCTTCCAACGTGTCGCGAACTGATTTTGCCGTATGTGATGGCGCATTGTCATGAAGAAAAATGACTTTGTGTTGCCTCTTTCGGTATTCTGGCCTTTTTTCAAGCAGCGAACTGTTCAAATCGGTCAATTGTTGTTGGTAACGTTTAGTATTAACCGTTTCCCCAGGTTTCAACAGCTCATAATAGACCACGCCCCTCCGGTCCCACCAAACACAGTGCATCGCCTTTCTGCCAAAGCGATTTGGTCTTGCGGTCGATGTGGATGGTGCGGGTCTCCCCATGATTTTTTCCGCTTGGGATTCTCAAAATAAATCTACTTTTCATCCCCTGTAACTATACGATGCAAAAACGACTTCCTTTTGTACCAAGCGAGCAAAATGTCACACGTGTTTTTGCGCTTTTCCATTTGCCTGTCGTTCAACTCATGTGGTACCCACCTACCGGTCTTCTGAATCTTTCCCATCTCTTATAGCCGATTGGAAACAGCTTGTTGACTAACGCCCAATTGCTCGGCGAGTTGTTTTTGTGTTTGCGAATCATCTTCGTCCAACAATGCTTGCAATTCCATATATTTCTATTTTTTTGACGGTTTTCCACGTTCCTTGTCTGCAACATCGAAGTCACCACTTTTGAAACGCCGAAACCATCGTTCACACGTATCTTGCGATGGAGCATGTTCACCATAAGCTTCTCGAAGTAATCGGTATGATTCAACAGCAGTTTTCTTCAAATGAAAACAAAAAATTAATGCTGTCCGCGAATGCTCTTTGTTCGGTATAAATTTCGACATATTGAACACAACACAACACTATGCACACACTTTTCCAATTTATCACTCGTGCGCGTCTAACACTTGTTGATGACACAACAAAATGGCGCAGTGTCAAATCTTTATAGCACAAACTGCATTGGTGCACCATCTGTTGTCTGAAATCCGCATTTCATACTTGTACATCTGGTATACCATCCTGAAGTGAGTCGAAGCTTAGTGTCAGGTCCACCACTGATTGGCTTCAGATATTGAAGAACATCATCACGGAACGTCCTTATACCCCACTGTGTGGGGTATAAGCACCCAAGGGGTTCCTTCGGAGGATAGCGTAAAAGAATTATCAGAAATTCTCACGTTGGTGTCCCCTAGGGGTGGAAAGAGTCTCGGTTGCGTTTCCTTGGGAAGTTTCTGTGGGGGCTTGGTTGATGCACTCTCGTTAAAGGTTGGAATTTCGGCCCTTGACGCTCCAAGTTTTTCTCTTGTTTTCATTTAACCGTTTTTGATCCCACGAGAATCTAGAATGATTGACCTCAGCAGAAACCCACTTCCTGTAACGAGGATACTTTCTTCAGATGGTCGCTTGGTATCCTGGCCCCTTTAAAGGCAGCTTTGAGCCGATGCCATTCAGCCTTCAGCACAGATCGCACAACACCTTGGATTAAGGGGATTTTTATCGACATCTATGTCTAGATCCGTCGTATTCAGTCTCAAATGGGAGCCGCTTAAAAGTTACTGGGTCTTAGACCTAAATTTACAGTTTTGTTAGGAATACTCAACGATCATTAGGTAGTGCGGATTATTCCCAACCTCCTCTGAAGAACTAGATTCAAACGTTCAACCTTACACCGATTAGGAACTGCCAGATTCTCTCAAAACCTTCCGTAGTTTAGTTTCCCCCGTTCTCGTCTAAGTTTGTATACCGTCTTACTTACTTTATTTCAATTTTTATCGTCAGAAAATCATCCCTTCCCATTCATCGTCGTACATAGTCTTTTCGAATTCTGTCCCTTTTAGATATTCCGAGGGATCATCTAAACACATCCATTTCTGTCGATTCAAGCTTTCCTCGAATGTTTTCGTTTATCCACCATGGCTTTGCACTTTTCAAAGCGTTTCTTAGATACTGTATTTTCACTTCTATTCAATATCGTTGCGTAAAAATATTCCACCTAATTGTCTTTCTTGCGTGTGTTCGTTTATTAATCTCTCTCTCATTAGCCCTTCTTGTATGGAAATTTACTCCTAAGTAGGTAAAATTAGTGCAAGTTGTTATTTCCTCTGTTCCTTTTCGTATTTTGTTTTTTGCGTGTTAAGTTCAAATCCTGACTTTTTGTATTTCTTCTGTAACTTAAGCAGCATATATTCCAGATAGTTTTTTACCATTTGCTAAAATAACTGGAAAATATATAAACATGCCCATTCCCTTCCACTCTCTTTTGCATAGGTTTAAAGATATTGCAACGTATATTTTAAAAAGTTCAGGCATACTCGGCATCCTTGTTTTAAACCTTTATTTACTAGATTCACTAAAATAAACTCTGCTAAATATACCTAAAAATAACTCGAATTGCCTTTTTCGTAGAATCATCATCATTATGTATATAACACGTAGGCTGAAAAGGTTTTGGTCTGGCTACTTAAAACACAAATTTTTTCCAAATTCGACTTTATTCATCAACATAGTTTCCTTCAGAAGCGATACAATCAGTCCAATGCTTTTCTAACATTTCTATACCTTTCTTGTAGAAAGATTTGTCTTTGCCTTCAAAATAGACCTCAGTTTCGGCGATAACTTCTTCATTGGAGCCAAATCTCACTATTGATGGTTTTTCCCTTCTCAGCATAGTCGATGAAAATTATTTCATGCGCATCCAAAAATACAGGGGCCAAAACCTTCCCAGCCGACTGTTGTGTCTTTGGTTGATTCGGGCGGCTTTCACCGGCTGCTGTCCACTCAGCTCAGCTGACTGATTTGATTCCGGTGTAACATATAGTAATGGCTCCATGTTTCATCCATTGCGCTGAAACAGGTCCAAAAAACGCTCAGAATCAACCCGTTGTTGTTTTTGATCCACTGTGAGCAAACGCGGTACCCATTTCGAACAGACCTTTCTCATGTCCAAATGTTCATGCAAAATATGACCAACACGTTCTTTTGATATCTTTAAGGTGCCAGCGTTTAAATTCAGCATACCAGTAAATGATGAGGTATTTTTTCCAGTCAAAAAACAGTGTTTAATCAACACACGAAATTCGATTTTTTCCATTGTTTTGAAAATATCAAAAGTAGCGTCACTAAAACCAGTGTAACTTGTAAACTAATCGTCGACATGTCATGAAATTTTGACTCGTGTCGTTTGAAGGTTGGTACTTCCTAAAAATCATATGGATTTTTTGAAAAGGGCGACATCTATGTGTCAGACCAAAAACTTTTCAGCCTACGTGTTACTTTTATTTGATGTGCTTATTGCAAATATAAACTAAAAATATATAAAATTGTTATACTGCTTAAAATACATGAAAAATTCAAATAAAAATTTTTACAGAATTTTTAACAAAACCTTAAAAGCCTTAAAATTGGCATAATTTTCATTTACAGAATAAAAACATTTCTGTAATAAAACTGTTTAATTGTCACTTCAAATACGGAAAATGTAAGACATTTAACGTTGCCGCGAGATTTGTTGTATAGAATTCAATTTAAAGAGAACGAATGCATTTGAAAGTCTGGGGTAATAGTAAATTCGAATATTTACTGTTATAGTTATGATGATCAGTAGAGATGTGCCAACTCGGAAAAAACTCGACTCGAGTTAACTCGAGTTGAAATTCACGTAACTTGAATTTAACTCGAGTTACACAACTCTAATTGGCAGGACGAAGCTGAATAAATCATTTGTTACAAATTATTTATATATTTGTCCTTTCATCCAAATCTGTGTCGGGACAATTATCATTACTAAACTTAGTAGGTAGGATTGAAATGAAAAAAGGTATTTATAGTATGTACCATATATGTATTTTTGGTTTTAGTCTTAGTTATAGTAAGTACCTATATTTAATAACAAAACTAGGTATATAGACAGTCTTCACAAAATAATATTAGTCTATTAGTCTAACTTTATGATGTAGGTACTTATGCTATTAATAGTTTAATTATCACAATCAGAATATTCTTGAATAACTTTGCTATTCTAAATAACAAACTATTTTGGCAGTAGCTATTACTCTTTGTTGACTTTGGTCGTTTGTTGCAATAGGAACTTTTATTTAATTACACAGGCCAACAAAAAAAATATTTGTAAAAATTTTTTAAACCAATGTGTTATGTATTTTTGGGTGCTGAGACCGTATCTGGTAACAGTTTTTTTGTATCACCCACAGTTCTCTCACAATATGACATCGATTAAATTTCAAAACAGGGATCATGGCAGTAAACCAAATCCTCTTCCTGCTGGAAAAACTGAGCAAAGTGTTGATCTCTTCTTCTATAATGGTAAATAGATGTTCCAGATTCCAATTAATGTTTTTCTTTCAGTCTAGAACCAAGCAATTCTGCTTTTTCCTTAGTCAAACCCAAATCTCTGAAGTAAAGTTAGAATAGACGATTACTTTCTTATTTTTGGAGTTATATCCAGAAACATCAACGCTGCAAAAATAACAATCATTTGAATGATTTTCCTGCTCTCTCCATACCATGGGTACTGCAAATCTAAAAGCTTTCTTTTCTTTCTTATACCATTTCCTAAGATCCTCGACGCAAACATAACATACTTTGTGAGAAGCCCAACATTTTTCTTGTTTACCAATTTCTACACCAAAAATGCAAAGTATACTTTTTTTATAAAGTCAGTAATATTTCTTTGATGTTTTTTAACTACAAACTCACCACATATATAACAAAAAGTGTTAGGAGAGTTTTTACAACCACGACTAGCCATACTTTGAGTGTGAATTAAAGCACATGGGTTAAACACTGCAATGCGAGGTTATATTAACTGGAAGAAAACGAACAGCTGTGACATTTATCGGAACTGCCAACCTAATAACATTTTATTTTACTGCCAACCTTATAAAATTCTGATTTTATTGCCAACCTAATAACATTCAAATGATAAAAAATACACTTTTCAAATTTTGAATATTAAAATGTGAAAAATTGGTGGGTGATACGACTTTTTAGTGTTCCGTACGGAACACTTATAAGATCACTTCGGTGTCTGTCTGTCTGTCTGTCTGTCTGTCTGTCTGTCTGTCTGTCTGTCTGTCTGTCTGTCTGTCTGTCTGTCTGTCTGTCTGTCTGTCTGTCTGTCTGTCTGTCTGTCTGTCTGTCTGTCTGTCTGTCTGTCTGTCTGTCTGTCTGTCTGTCTGTCTGTCTGTCTGTCTGTCTGTCTGTCTGTCTGTCTGTCTGTCTGTCTGTCTGTCTGTCTGTCTGTCTGTCTGTCTGTCTGTCTGTCTGTCTGTCTGTCTGTCTGTCTGTCTGTCTGTCTGTCTGTCTGTCTGTCTGTCTGTCTGTCTGTCTGTCTGTCTGTCTGTCTGTCTGTCTGTCTGTCTGTCTGTCTGTCTGTCTGTCTGTCTGTCTGTCTGTCTGTCTGTCTGTCTGTCTGTCTGTCTGTCTGTCTGTCTGTCTGTCTGTCTGTCTGTCTGTCTGTCTGTCTGTCTGTCTGTCTGTCTGTCTGTCTGTCTGTCTGTCTGTCTGTCTGTCTGTCTGTCTGTCTGTCTGTCTGTCTGTCTGTCTGTCTGTCTGTCTGTCTGTCTGTCTGTCTGTCTGTCTGTCTGTCTGTCTGTCTGTCTGTCTGTCTGTCTGTCTGTCTGTCTGTCTGTCTGTCTGTCTGTCTGTCTGTCTGTCTGTCTGTCTGTCTGTCTGTCTGTCTGTCTGTCTGTCTGTCTGTCTGTCTGTCTGTCTGTCTGTCTGTCTGTCTGTCTGTCTGTCTGTCTGTCTGTCTGTCTGTCTGTCTGTCTGTCTGTCTGTCTGTCTGTCTGTCTGTCTGTCTGTCTGTCTGTCTGTCTGTCTGTCTGTCTGTCTGTCTGTCTGTCTGTCTGTCTGTCTGTCTGTCTGTCTGTCTGTCTGTCTGTCTGTCTGTCTGTCTGTCTGTCTGTCTGTCTGTCTGTCTGTCTGTCTGTCTGTCTGTCTGTCACATCCGATTTTCTCCGAAACTATTTGACATAGAAAGGTGAAATTTGGTAATAATATAGGAATTGATGGCCTCATCAGAGCCATGTAGTTTTGAGAATTAAATTTTGACTTAAGGGGTTAGTTTTTGGGGGGTGAAGTCGGAAGTGAAAAAAAAATTTTTTTACTAGGTCATCGAGTGTGGTGTCAAATGAAAGCTTGTGAAAACACGAGTAAAAAATGTATATATAATATTATACTTGCGCGCACTTTTCTTTGTATTATTTTTAAAAATTCGCGAAAAATCGCTGTCCCGGGCCTTATCTCGAAAAGTACTTATCAAAAAATTTCGAAAAAATTCTGGAATATACTCCACGGGGTGTAGATTGAACGAAAATTATCACGAGTGCATTACCTATAATAATTTATATGGTATATAAAAAAAACAAAAATTTCAAGGTCATCAGATTTCAGTGAAGATTGAAAACAAACTTTGTTGAAAACTCATTTGGGGTGTGTTTTGTGAAGTCACTAATCATTTTATACCACCGTAACATAAATTTTGACTTAAGGGGTTCGTTTTGAGGGGTGAAATCGGAAGTGAAAAAAAACTTTTTTTACTAGGTCGTCGAGTGTGGTGTCAAATGAAAGCTTGTGAAAACACGAGTAAAATATATATACAGTAATACCCCGCTTTACGCGAGGGATACGTTCCGAAAAAAATCGCGTTAACTGAAATTCGCGTATATCGAGGTTTATGATTAAACATAGTCAAAATTTAATACAAAAAAATACAAATCATTTTAATCAATCACTTTAATTCTAAGAACACTTTATGCAATACATACTCTTATTTTTTACGGAAAAATACATCTATTGTCTTTTGGGTAACGTTTTGTTTACGTTCTTGTAAAATACGTTCATAACACCCAACACTGTTTTTAATTGTTTGACACACGGTCAAGACACGGTCATCATTATTGTCTATACTCTGCAATATGTCCAAACCTGAATAAATTTTTGAAAGTGCATTTTGTATTTCCCCTGAAGATAAAACTTTCTCTTCTACTTGTTCTTCCTCATCGTAGATAGGATTATTCTGTAACTCGATCAGATCTTCATTGCTAATAGGATCGTCGTGCGTTGCTACAAGTTCTACGAGATCTTCTACCGTGACATCTTCAAGTTCAGACCCCTCAATCATTGCAGCAATGTCTTCAAGCACTTGTCTCTGCATCTGGACAATTCTTCTAGGTGCTTCCACTACATCTGGCCAAAGATTACGCCACACCCCATTCATACAACTCATTTTAACTTCCTTCCAAGCCTCTTCTATGTTGTGAATAGACTTCATAATGTTGTATGACTTCCACCACTCTCGCATAGACTGTCTTCCTTCCCCGTCAGTTTCATGAATTAGTTGGCTAAAAGTGCGGCGATGGTAATAAGCTTTGAAGTTTGCTATTGCTCCCTGGTCCATAGGTTGTAATATTGACGTAGTGTTTGGTGGAAGGAACTTTACGTACACTTTTAAGTCTCTGGGCGTATCAAGTGAGGTTGGATGTCCTGGGGCATTGTCTAAGAGTAATATAACTTTAGGTTCAAGCCCATTTCTGTCACAGTATGATTTGACTGATGGGCAAAAACTATTAGAATACCATTCTTGAAAAATTTCCCGTGTAACCCACGCCTTTCTGTTTGATCGCCACACAACTGGTAGACTTGTCTTGTCTGTGCCTCGCATTGCACGGGGTGTTTCTGAATGGTACACTAGTAAAGGTTTCAGTTTGAAATCACCAGTGGCATTACCACCCAGCAGAAGTGTTAGTCGATCTTTCGCAGCTTTGAAACCACTGGCTTGACGTTCTTCCTTAGAAATGAATGTTCGAGATGGCATTTTTTTCCAGTAAAGTGCGGTCTCATCAACATTGAAGATGAGACAAGCAGGAATTTTCTCTCGTCTAACGAAGTCTTGAAACTTGTCTGGAAACTCAGCTGCAGCTTGAATGTCCGCGCTGGCCGCCTCGCCTGTTATGTGGATATTGTGAAGATTAGAACGCTGCTTGAACCGATGGAACCAGCCTCTGCTGGCAGCAAAAGTCGGAGTGGCACTCCCTTCTCCTTCTTTTGTTTTCAGCATCTCATACAAAGATTTTGCTTTTGTGCATATGAGATCTTGACTTAGTGGTGTGTTCTTCTTATTCAAATCTTCGATCCAGACTGACAGTAATTTCTCCATTCTTTCTAAGATAGATGATCTCGAACGAGAAAGTTTTGTTGCACTTATAGGTGTTGAACCTTCGCTGGAGATTTTAATTTTTTCCCGATTTTTATAAATCGTTCTCACAGTCGATTCTGAGAGTCCAAAATCTCTCCCAACAATTGTTGCTTTGCCTCCATTTTCCATTCTTCTTAACACTTTCATCTTCAATTCCAAAGTGACGCTTTTACGCTCTTTTTTCTTTACAGGCGGCATTTTTAACGTAGGGTTAAATTATGTATGTATGTATCTCCAATAAATATTAAAACAAAACTGCCAGCCGACCGAACTAACATTACGGAACAAATGAACACACGAAACGAACGAGGAAATCCCCATAGAACAAAGTCGAAGGACAGGGAATTCCCAATTCTTCAAAGAGAATATTCAGAGAAAGCGGGGATCCCCCCGCGACCATAGAGAAGGTAATGACTACATGAGCGCGAAATTTGAAATTCGCGTTATAGTGAAACCGCGCGTAACGGGGTCGCGCTAAGCGGGGTATTACTGTATATATATATATATATATATATATATATATATATATATATATATATATATATATATATATATATATATATATATATATATATATAATGTAATACTTGCGCACACTTTTCTTCGTATTACTTTTAAAAAATCGCTGTCCCTTAGCTTATCTCGAAAAGTACTGATCAAAAAATTTTGAAAAAACTCTGGAATATTCTCCACGGGGTATAGTTGAACAAAAATTATCACGAGTGCATTACCTATAATAATTTATTTGGTATATAAAAACAAAATTTCAAGGTCACCAGTTTTCAGTAAAGATTGGAAACAAACTTTGTTGAAAACTCATTTGGGGTGTGTTTTGTGAACTCACTGATCATTTTATACCACCCTAACAAAAATTTTTATTTTAAAAACAATCAACGTACGGAACACTAATTGTGCAAGTTCAACTTGCACTTGACCGGTTTTTTTATTATTATTTTCGGACTCAGCACACCAAAAAATATAGGAAAATTATTAAAAAAGTTTTTTCATCGTTGGCCTGTGTTATTATACTACTCGAGTCAGTAAGAATGCAACTCGGGTTAACTCGAGCTAAACGCAACTCGAGTTAGTAAGTTGAATTGACCCATCGCTAATGATCAAATAAGCTTGTCAAATTATTATGACTTTTATAGATTTCTAGAAAACTCTGATACAGGTTAGTGCAACCCCTTGTTTATTCGATGAGTATGGTAAAATTTTAAAACAAAAGGAGTATACTGTTAATGCCATATATCCTATTTTCCAAGCCCACATTTATATTTCACCCCTAAGATTATTTTAACACGATTCTCCCATTTATTCTTTTTTAATTTTCTCCGATGAGTCTAATAGACATACAGATATGACGTAGATTGGCAAACATTTATAAAATGAAGAAATGATGTAACGATCTTTTTTAGTCCAAACTTTTATGGTTTTACAATTAATTTGTAGGACACTTTTAGGAATTCTTGACATTATAATTGTTTATTTTCACGATATTATCAGGCGCTGTTAATAAAGTCTAGAACACATCACAACCCCTCTTTTTCTCAATGTGCCTCATCCGTTCCGGACATTGGCGATTATCATGGCGATTCTCACTTTGTTTGCGGCTATGCGGAAAATGAACAGAGTCCGAACCAGTCACGCAAATTATTCATTCAAGGGTGACGTTGTCTACCTGAACCTCTCTTTTCCTCAAGTAGGAGTATGAGCTGCAACAGTCGATATTTTTCATACATGATATGACCCAGGTATTCTAGTTTGCGCTTTTTCAAGGTACGGGCCAATACCAGATCTCTACGTATTCTCCCGAGGACATCTTCATTTGTTATATGTTGTGTCCAGGGAATTTTCAGTATGCAACGGTACAGTGACATTTCAAAAGCGTTAATTCTTGTTAGTATAGTTTCATTGACTGTCCACCCTTCAGCCCCATACAGTAAGACAGAGAACACGCCAACATTCGAATGTTTAGTGGTTGACTAAGATTCTTGGCAATGAAAAATTCTCTCATCTGAAGAAATGCGACTCTGACCTTTTCAATTGGGCATTTAATTTTCACCCCGTAATCCTATGGTCGTACCCAAATAATTAAACATCAGTACCCACCCAACTCTCCTGCCTTCCACTGTCAGGGGTCTTGGTTCCGTGTGTGGTTTCTTGGACACTACCATATATTTGGTTTCGGAAACATTTAGACTAAGGCCATATTATTGTGAATATTGATGCATTCGTAAGTCTTCGAAAGTACCAGCCACAATAGCAGTGTCGTCTGCGTATCTAATATTATTGATATATTCGCCATTGACTTTTATTCCACTCTGTCCAGTTAACACCTTCTGAATTATTTGTTCAGAGTATACAGGGTGTCCCAGTATTCCGTGTATATAAAGTTACTGTAGATTTCTGGGATGAAAATATTTACATTACATTTACATTTAACCCAGCTTATCTTAGTCCAAAAATTCGTAATTTTTAAAATACAGTTGTGTGTTATTTTAGTTTTTCTTAAGTAGCTTTCTTAATAATTGTATTACTCGTACAAGATTCGGTGCTAAGGAGTTTTCTGAGATGGGAAATCGAAATCAGCTTTGTTGTAAATTGTAGGGGGCGCTACTTATTGCACTGTATAAACTTTTAAAGAGTCATAACTTTTTTATACCACTCTGTATGATATTCTTAATGAAATATTCGTATTCTCCGCCTTCTCCTGTCAAAAAAAACTTGGCCACGCCCAAAAATCTCTGGCAATGATGTAAGATATCATATGTTCTATGACTTAACTGGCGTGTAGTAATACTGACAGAAAATAATTTTTGACAGATATCAAACAGGTATTAGGAGTATTAACGAGAATTAATCCCTTCTCAAGCTCAATAGAGTTTTAAATCTAGATTATTATGGAGTACACTTTTGGTGAGCAAACTGATATGATTTTAGTGTTTGGTTTTTGTAACGGCAACGGTCGCAAAAGTGCTCGCGTATATCGCGAGAGATTTTCGCATCGCCGGACTCCTAACCATCAGACTTTTGCCAATATTGAGAGGCCACTAAGCCAATCAGGCCTTCACAAGCTAAAGCACCCGATGTTGAAGAGGAAATCCTTGATATTGTACACGATAATCTTGGAATCAGCACTCGTTTAATTGAACGTCAAACGAGAATATCAAAAAATACAATTAACCAGATCTTTAGACAACAAATTATTAACCCCTTTCATATACAGTCCGTCCAGGAACTCTTACCTCCAGATCTTGGATCCCATTTGCATTTTTCATAAATTATTCGAGCACGCATAGCGACTGTTCCGGCTTTTCACTTCCTGTTTCCAAGACAAAGCACGCGTCACTCGACGTGGTATAACAAATATGCATAATAATCATGTTTACGATGAAGAAAACCCACATGCTGTGCAACAAAGACAGTTTCAACGCGAATTCAGTATTAATGTCTGAACCAGATCGACTTAATGACATTTACTTGAATTTCATCCGTGAAGCTATTCCTGAATTATTGGAAAACTTACCCATTAATTTACGTCGCGACATGTTTTTCATGCACGATGGTGCACCACCCCATTTTGCGCGTAATGTGAGATTTTTTGAACCAAAGTTACCCAGGTAAATAGATCGAAAGAGGTGAAGATGCTCCTATTCACTGGCCACCTCGTTCCCCAGAGTTAAATCCATGCGATTTTTTACTTTGGGGTGCATTGAAATCGAAAGTTTATTAGGTTCAATCGACAACATTGAGCAATTGGGGAATAGGATTGAAAATACTGCTAACGCTTTACGAGATGAAGACATTTTAAGAAGAGTACATTTAAATTCCCCGCGACGTATTAGTTTTTTGTATTAACGATGGTGGCGGCCATGTTAAACATTTACCTTCTCAGTTGAGCGATTAAATTTTTTTCGAATTTATTAATTTGTGGGTAATCTTTTACGCCCTTAACCAGTGGGTTTTTATATTCTACTGTTATTGGCCCGTTGGTCTTTAAATTTATTATTGTTGTTAGCCTGTTTACCTTCAAGCATACTCCAAATTTTAAAGAGGTCCTGTCCTAAGCCTGGATGAAGTATGAAGGAACGCATTTGCGAATTTGACAATGGAATTAAAAAATTAAAACAAACATCCCATTATCTCAGAAACTGTTGCTCGGGGCAACATTTACCAAGAGTGCTTTTTTAGACACGGGAAGGCGGAAAATACGAATATTTAATTAAATATATCGTACAGAGTGGTATAAAAAAGTTATGACAATTTAAAAGTATACAATGCAATAAGTAGCGCCCCCTACAATTTAAAACAAAACTGTGAGCTGATTTCGATTTCTCATCTCAAAAAAACCCCTTAGCACCGAATCTTGTACAAATAGTACAATTATTAAGAAAGCTACTTAAGAAAAACTAAAATAAAAGTATAACTTTGACACCCTGTATCTCAAAAATTACGAATTTTTGGACTAACGTAAGTTGGGGTAAATGGTCATATTTTCATCCCAGAAATCCACAGTAACTGTATGTATACGGAATACTGGGAGACCCTGTATATGAAATAAGGTTGGAGAGCACGCATCTTTGACGTACTCCCCGACAAATCTCGATCTCGCTGGTACTTATATAGTCATTTGGCTTTCTTATCTTGTCATTTAAAGGGATATATGTTTTATGTGACCGCGGTAGAGATCCTAAAAAGATACAAATGTATTCCAAGCAAATTATTATATTTATAACGTAATATAATTGTAGTCCCAATTAACAATATAATAACAATTTTTGGCCATTTGCATTTATTTATGATTTGTCAAGTTAATGTATGAAACTTATCATCAACACTAGCCAGCATGGGTTCTCTAGACATTTGTAAAAAGTAAAGTATTTACCGGGGCGGTGCCTAAAGTTTTTTGTTGGATTTCTTATTTCAATCAAAACTTTGATAGAGAGCTGGAAACAAATCTAGATAAATTACTGCCCAAGTTCTCACATATGGTCCATTACATTCCAATCTTTTACTACATATGTAACACAAAATAACAAAAATATGTAATTCACAAAGTCACGTTAGTATTAAACTTATTTTATGTCACTTGTAGGCAAATAAAACAGTCAACTTTGTAGCATACTGTTGAGATTGCTAATAGAGTGCATTAGTGTACTATTAACTGCCGACAAGCCTGTTAGTGGTTCTTCAACTTTACTTAAAACTTTTGTGCATACACTACAGACCATTATCTGTCGGGCTACTACCAGGGTATTCGTTTAATATTTAAACTGCAAAGAAGTGTTGATTCTGGACATGTTATATTTGTTATAAAAAATTGATACGAATATTTAATTTTCGGTGCAAGAATCCTGTGGACGCTTGAAATTGATGTCGAATAATGCCGTTGACTGTACTGTTGTACTTAAAAAATTCAGTATTATGGTATATTTAAAACTAGTCCAAATGCATTTATTTAAAGATACACTACCAAATTTTCCAACACTGTTAATAATAAATAAAATCGTCCATTTAAGTCTCTCCTGTAAATGCATCCATCTTACGACTGAAAAGGTAAATGAGACCAATAATTTAATGACGTGACGCTTTGAGCAGCTTTAACACAAGTCGTAATTTTGTTTATTTTGGAAATATGTTTGGTCACTTACCAGTTTTTGTTTGTTCTTAGTATTTAAAAAACCTAAAGATAATTTTTTATATTTTACAAAGTCGGTGAAGTAAAATTAAAACACTATACAACAACAAGAGTAATAAAAACTTTTACTGAAATATTGGGATCTTACCTGTAGGCGGAGCCTACTATGATTATTATTAAGATGGAGGAAATATGGGTGCAGAATTAAATTTGTAACGTGTAAAGCATAGCGAGTGTGACAGTATTTTTCAAAAATATTATTAATAATTGGCAATATTTGAAAATGGGCCGGTCCAAATCCTACCCAAAGGAATTTCACACCTTGTGAAAACTTTTAAAATCAAATCCTTTGGTGTGGAATAATCAATGACAAAACTGTCGCGCCCAACTAACTAGAAATGCTCTTGTAAAGCCGGTGAAGGTGAAAAATGCAAACATATTCTCGCAACTCTTTTGTATTGTTGCCGGTAAACGTCCATGTGCCATCCTATACCTATAAATGTCTAATATTTACATTTTAATTTTTAGATGAAAATTAATTTTGATTAACTATTTATGACTTTGAATGAATACAAAATAATCGAGACAGTATTTTATCAAAATAAAATTTGAAAAATATTATCTAATAAGGAATTTTTACTTGACACACGTACTCAAATTACAAAAAAAAACAAATGACTGTTCAAGATTAAATAATTTTACTTACCTGGAAGAACGTAATCTTCTTTTTACAGTGTTCAGAACAAACTTTAGCATCAATTGGGGTCTTTCGTTCAATTCGGAGAACTTTTTTTCCACACTTTCAGTCTGTCAGCTTTTTCCACTTGCCCAAATGCATTAGTAATATTTTTACATAACCCTCATTCGCTTTCGGAAATGCATAAAAAACTACATTTAAATCCTTTTGCAGGTGATTTTCACAATTGTAAACACAGTATAAAAGTGTTTTTTTAGTGTTCCATACGGAACACCTATAAGATGACTTCGGTGTCTGTCTGTCTGTCTGTCTGTCCATCCATCCGTCCGTCCGTCCGTCCGTCTGTCCGTCCGTCTGTATGTCTCTTTGTCACACCCGATTTTCTCTCCGAAACTATTTATCATAGAAAGTTGAAATTTGGTAATAATATAGGAATTGATGGCCTCATCAAAGCCGTATAGTTTTGAAAGTTAAATTTTGACTTAAGGGGTTAGTGTTGGGGGGTTAAATCGGAAGTGAAAAAAAAATTTTTTTACTAGGTCATCGAGTGTGGTATCAAATGAAAGCTTGTGAAAACACGAGTAAAAAATATATATATAATGTAGTACTTGGACTCACTTTTCTTTGTACTATTTTTAAAAAGTCGCGAAAAATCGCTGTTCCCCCACCTTATCTCGAAAAGTACCGATCAAAAAATTCTAGAATGCTCTCCACGGGGTGTAGATTGAACGAAAATTATCACGAGTGCTTTACCTTTAATAATTTATTTGGTATATAAAAAAACAAAAATTTCAAGGTCATCAGTTTTCAGTAAAGATTGGAAACAAACTTTGTTGAAAACTCCTTTGGGGTGTGTTTTGTGAAGTCACAGATCATTTTATACCACCGTAACAAAATTTTTTATTTCAAAACCAATCAACGTACGGAACACTAACTGTGCAAGTAAGTTTAACTTTCACTTGACCTTTTTTTTTATCTTTCGGCGTTCATTTTTAAGAAAATTTGTAATATTAATTGAAACAGACACTTATGACAGATTTAAAAATGCACCTCAAGTTTAATTTTTGAAAAAGCTGCGAGATCTCGTATTAGGTAAGATCCCAATATTTATTTGTTCCTGTTTTTAACGTGTAACAACTTGTATGATTATAGCACTATGAAGAAGTCTTAAAGTTTTGTCAATTATTTGTTATATGTTGTTATATTCTTAGTTATTATATAAAATTACTCTTAGATTTTTTCTTGTTACAGATATAACTATTTTGATGATATACTAGATATACACGATGGGGGACATGAATTAAATTTTGTAAATATTTAAATACTAAATTTAAACATTTATGAATGTATGTTTAATGGTTTTAGAACTTGAAGTTTCTGTATTTGCATAAATTAGTGTGTATATTAAGTGGTAAATCATAAATAGATCAAATAGAATTATAATAAGTAATTGTTGGTTTTATTTGTATTCACGAGATAAAAATCTCTACCAGACTTTCAATCCCAACTCACAGCAGACACTCCATAAAATAGGTATCAATCTCATATGATTATATTCTCATAATATTTTTGTGTCATCGTGAATACTTATCTTTAGACATGTATTTTATTTATCTAGTTTATCTTTTGTGGTAATCTAATGTTGAAATATGGGTAATTTTATTGACTCATTGAAAATGTCGAAATTTACGTATCTTTTTATACAATGCAAGTTTAATTCTAATGCAATAATAATAATAATAATAAAAGGTTTTTATTTTCCACTCTGCGAAATTCGGTCCAAAACTGCTTGACTCAACCAAGCGTGGTCTTATATTGTATAGAAAATAAATGGTAGCAAATAACTCTAAAATATAAGCAATAATAATACAATTATTAATACAATACAAGAAAAATAGAAAGATATATAAAAGAGACACAAACTTAAAAAAATGAGCAAGAACTAATCATAAGGTGAAATAATATAATAAGGAACACATGAGATTAAAAAAAAAATTAAGTTTTTTTAAAAAAAATCTTATAAAATTTTTTAAAGTTTACTTAGTAGATTGGACCGAATGATACCCATTCACTGAAGCATAGCTAAAAGATCTTTGTTATATGACCAACGTGTTATACTTCACCAACCACCATATTAACGTTCGGAACAGCTGTTTTCCATCATCTGCTCAAGGCGAAAAGCATCGATTATCTTGACAAAACAGTCTATAGCTGAGGTGGATTCCAACATATTTAGATCAATAATAGCAGGAATCTAGTTTTCCATCATATCTAAAACAGAACGAGCATTTTGTTTTAGCAATCTGTAAGCGCCAATAGAACACCACTCGACTTAATTTTTACCCAAGTGCAAATGCAAAAATTCATCCACTGTTCAAAAAAGAGGCAAAACTGCATTTTACCAAACCATTTACAAAGTCAACCCGCCCATGAAAGGCCGCCATTGTACGAACTGGCTCAGGCGCAGGCCTGTGTTGCCAAACATACGAGTTTCTTCAACAATTACAGATTTTCAAATTTTAGGTAAAGTTAATCTAATAACAAATGAAAATAATAATAGAGAACACCTAGTAAAAATGAGATTTAACCATAATTAGGAAAATTTTTTATCTATTATTTGAAGAGATGAAATTCCTTGGTAACGCGCGAGAAGTGGATCATTGTCCCTTAACAGCTGATTTTGACTTTTATGTTAACAGCTGTTTGGGTTTGGGCAAAATAAAAATAGAATTTGAAATAGGTTTTTCTGTTAATTTTTCCACGATTAATACCGAAATGGTAAACGATTTTCTTCTATGAAATGTAAGATTTTTTTAGTGCTAAAGTCAAAATAAAGTAGGTTTAAAAAACGTTTTTGTTCATTATTTTTGGTATCATAAATGTGCAATCTATCTCTATATAAATTAAGTTGTGCGTGACATATTTATAACTGAACCAACTGTGCCGAACGTCAAGAACTATCACACTTGCTGCTATATTCTACACTTTCTACAAATTTCTTAATTTAAACCACCTATACCCACGATATATTGCAAAATTTGTAAACGTTCCCGGTAAATAAACAAATTAAACGTGAATTGCATGTTTTGATAGAGGGCGTTCTCACTTGGCCACCGCCAAGCAGAGATCCACTAAAACCCTACCGACAAAGAAAGCCGACGCCGCTAAGAAATCCTTTGTGGTCGGCCAACAAGAGATCCCCTGTAGGCATTAGAATAAAGTAAAGTCATTTTCATAATAAAGCAAATAAAATTTCTGTGAATTACATGTGTTAAAATTTTTACTTATAATAAAATATTGAAATATAAAACTTGTATAAAGAATTTGTGGGTGTCACGAAGTAATTATTTTAAAAGGTAACAATTTTTATAGTATTTTTTTTATTTAAATTTGTTTAGGAAGAGCCTATTCAAATGTGAACAGCATTGTAGATCTTATCGTTAACGCTCGGCGATATTGTGGAGTTGCGCCAGTTCCTATATATGTAGTGAATTCCATAACTCTCTCTCTCTCTCTCTCTATATATATATATATATATATATATATATATATATATATATATATATATATATATATATATAGAGAGAGAGAGAGAGAGAGAATGTGTTATGGAATTCACTACATATGTATATAGGAACTGGCGCAACTCCACAATATATATATATATATATATATATATATATATATATATATATATATATATATATATATATATATATATATATATATATATATATAATTTCCATCAAACAGCTGTTAAAATAATACCAATCACAGTCTTAATACCAAATTGTAAACTACCTACCATTATTTTAGTTTTCTACTTACGGTCCTGTACATGCATGTAGTCAAGGTGGAAGGGGGCAGGGATGGACTCGGTCTCCCCAGAGAACTTGGTGCCACCCCCAAAATAAAACGATCCATTCTTATAATAAAATTAAAAATTTCATTCAAGGAAGGCCCGTCCTGGCCTAGGCCCACCCCAGAAAAAATGTTGGCTACGCCCATGGTCCTGTACATTCCCACTGACGCCATAAAATATCAAATATTAATTCAATGACCTGTTTGAATTAATTCTAAAATTGTGTACCTCGTAAGTATGTTTTTATACAGTGGCAGAGCCAACGTCAACGGGCGAGGAATATAAAGAGCGTTCCTCAAGAAAAAAAGAGAGGATACTAAATGTGAAGCTGCTTATACAGGAGGAACCTCTCGACTAAAAGACCTCCTTTGCAGTGGAACTCTAAAAGCTTAGACCCTTCCAAACACAGTATACTCAAATCGTTGACAGAGGAAAAGAGTAGATTTTTTTCCAAAAAAGAATCCTTTTATGAGATAAAACTATAAGCCTAAACTCAATTTAAAAATCTATGATCGGTGGGAGGGATTTGCACAAGAGAAAACCCTTTCATACGGTACTTTAAACCCGTTTAAAAATTTCATTCAAGGAAGGCCCGTCCTGGCCTAGGCCCACCCCAGAAAAAATGTTGGCTACGCCCATGGTCCTGTACATTCCCACTGACGCCATAAAATATCAAATATTAATTCAATGACCTGTTTGAATTAATTCTAAAATTGTGTACCTCATAAGTATGTTTTTATACAGTGGCAGAGCCAACGTCAACGGGCGAAGAATATAAAGAGCGTTCCTCAAGAAAAAAAGAGAGGATACTGAATGTGAAGCTGCTTATACAGGAGGAACCTCTCGACTAAAAGACCTCCTTTGCAGTGGAACTCTAAAAGCTTAGACCCTTCCAAACACAGTATACTCAAATCGTTGACAGAGGAAAAGAGTAGATTTTTTCCAAAAAAGAACCCTTTTATGAGATAAAACTATAAGCCTAAACTCAATTTAAAAATCTATGATCGGTGGGAGGGATTTGCACAAGAGAAAACCCTTTCATACGGTACTTTAAACCCGATTAAAAATTTCATTCAAGGAAGGCCCGTCCTGGCCTAGGCCCACCCCAGAAAAAATGTGGGCTACGCCCATGATCCTGTACATTTCCACTGACGGCATAAAATATCAAATATTAATTCAATGACCTGTTTGAATTAATTCTAAAATTGTGTACCTCGTAAGTATGTTTTTATACAGTGGCAGAGCCAACGTCAACGGGCGAGGATTATAAAGAGCGTTCCTCAAGAAAAAAAGAGAGGATACTGAATGTGAAGCTGCTTATACAGGAGGATCCTCTCGACTAAAAGACCTCCTTTGCAGTGGAACTCTAAAAGCTTAGACTCTTCCAAACACAGTATACTCAAATCGTTAACAAAGGAAAAGAGTAGATTTTTTCCAAAAAAGAACCCTTTTATGAGATAAAACTATAAGCCTAAACTCAATTTAAAAATCTATGATCGGTGGGAGGGATTTGCACAAGAGAAAACCCTTTCATGCGGTACGTTAAACCCGATTTAATAATTAATGACCTAAGGGAATATTTTTCCAAGAAAAGAACCTTTTCAAACAGTGGAACTTTATAACCTTAAACCCTTACCCTTACCTAACTGAAAAAGTCGATGACTGGGGAAAGACTTAGCTTAAACCCTTCCACAAAAAAAGAAAGTTTCTAAAAGAGTGCCGTTTTCTACATTCATAGAGGCTGAGGAGGTGGCATTTATCCGCTTGGCTACACCACTGGTCTAATTAGGTCTACTAGGATATCATCTATACCCTTCTTGTGTATTAACACTAATTTTGTATTCATTTTAAAAAATAATAATTCCATTCTTTGCGACAGTACCAATATGTTGGTTAATTATGTATTACTTCGAGTACCTTTTATCTCGGATTTGAAACAACACTAATCCACATCAAATTAATATCATGTAATTGGGTGTGGAAGATTCCTTGGAAACTCCCCGAATATAAAATTTATGAGAAAAACCGCCTTACGTTTACTAGATCAATGGTTTATTTTAAGGAAATCTTAACTACAGATTAATGCTCCTTAATAACTTTATACATTGTTGGCACAACTTTTGCTATATTCTGAAATACATGCACACCATGGGGGAAAAGCATTTGCTTACCGAGCTTGTGTCCTATATACCTCATAATATTCAAGACCTTATTAATAATAAAGGTCAAATTTTTAACGTATCTATGAGCTTTTATTCGCTACTTGAAAAAAGAAACAGTTTAGTATGTTTATAATTGCTGTTTACTCTAGGTACATAATTAGCAGTATTGTGTATTTTTAATTGATATTTCATATTTCTAATCATATCTAACAGTGTCTGAAATTTGGGGGATGTCACAAAATAAAACGTCGCCGCAAAATGAATCCGACTAGCTACCGCTTAGTCCTTAAAATGTGCCTCGTCGAACTTTTTAGAGACGCCGCGCGTATTTATCCCTATTATTATCACTTATTTAATACAACATCTACTTGCGCGGAGTCTCTAAGAAGCTCAACGGCGGTAGCGAGGCGGCTTTCGTTTTCGGCCGACGCGACGTTGTGTTCCACCTTTTGGCTTTTTATAATGATAACTTAACCATACTTTTTGTGGTGATGTCTTTTATTTTGAGACCCTTAAGGTAAAATGATTTGCTGCTGTGCCTCCATAGATAGAAGTACAAGGTAAAAGATTCCGAATATTTAAATTTTTCAAACTATACGATTTATTTTTGTTCAGAACTTGCTATGTTTACTTCACGTACATAAATATGTATTGCTATCTTCCAGAAAGATCCTAAAAATTCGTTTTTTTTTTTAAATTTTATGTCAACGGACCGAGATACCAGAAAAATCAACACAAAATAAATATGTCCAGTGTCATTGGCAGTAATATGACATTTGTCTTTTATGATTTTGCAAAAATAAAAATTACTGACTGAATAAATTACCTGCTTTCATCCAAATTTTGTAAGAAAGCAACCCAATATTATTATAGTTGATAATGAGTACATATTTTTACCCATCTGAAGGTAGTTATGTGTTTGTAAATATATTTATTTGTCTATTTATTACATCCAAGAGCCTAAACTATTGAACCAATTTTAAAATGATATCTTAAATTTCAACAGATAAATAAAAATAATAAATAATTTAAATTACAAACTAAACATATGAACTGGACAAGGTCAATGCGCACTTATATGTAAAATGGCTTGACTCCTCTAGATATTATCCAAAATAATAACAACATTGATGCCGATCATCTACTAAAAATGACGGTACTTAAGCGAGAAGAATTTAATTAACTTTTCTTGAATATTCATGGTGCTGTAAGGACAATCATGGAAGAAGGATTAGTTGCATATCGGGATAAATAATGACGAATATAACTCGATTAGATTTACAAAAATCTAGAATTAATTACATTAAAAATGTTTTTTCTCAGATGTTAGTATAGCCTCACCTCTGCATTGTTGCCCCTGTCAGTCGGAAGTTATTAAAAATTTAAGTACACTAATAGTAATATGCTCTTGATTTAATATGTGTGTACATAAACATAATGCTGCGTGATTTTTTTTTTTAAATTAAAAAAAAAAAAAATTTCGGTTAGTTTTATTTTAGTATAACTTTTTTTTTTCCTAGTTTTTAATATTTTCAGTTTAGCTGTCATGCAGTCTTTACTTGAAAAAAAAGTTTTCTACCTAGGATACCAACACCCACAATAATTTATACTTCTAAAATATATAATAATATATGTAAATATATATATATATATATATATATATATATATATATATATATATAACATATATATATATATATATATATATATATATATATATATATATATATATATATATATATATATATATATATATATTATTTTACGTGTTCTTGAAATTAGATCATTAGAACTATTCATGGATTTATTATATATTTATTGACGTTTCGACCTTCAGAAGAGATCTTCTTCAAAATTTGCTCTAAAAGATGAAATTAGAAAAATTAAATTTAGATGAGTAATTAATCTGTTTGTTGTGCATTTCAGAGTTAAAACATTTGTAGCTTTTCGCAGTTTTTAATTTAAAACACTTTACTGTATTAAATAATGAAGGCCTTACCTTAGAACGTAGTTTGTTGTATTGGGGTATTAATTTTAAAATACGGTCAAAACACTTTTTTACATGCTACAAACAACCACTTAACGTGAAGGACGTTATATGACTGGTAGGTAGATACGGTTTAGGTATATATATATATATATATATATATATATATATATATATATATATATATATATATATATATATATATATATATATATATATATATATATGTATATACACCAAGAGGATTACAGAGTGAACAAAAAGGTTTTAAAGTTCTTAGTAACCGTAGTTTTATTCTAATATCGAGCATTCGACGCCAATTCGTACATCATTTTCAGGACCTTCTGTTCTTCTCCGTGTGCTTGCCGCTGTAAATAATTCAGTAAATGTCATATTTATCCAGTGCCGTAAGTTTTTTAACCAGGCGCCTACCTGGTCCTCTTTTGCCGATTATTTTCCTTTCAATTATGAGTTGTAGGAGTTCATATTTTTGATTTCTCATAATATGTCCAAAGTATGTGCTTTGAACTAACCTCTGTAATCATTTCTTTTTCTTTTCCCATTCGATTAAGTATTTCCACGTTTATGGTATGTGTTGTCCAAGGAACGCACAACATTCGACGGTAGCACCACATCTCGAATGACCCTATTCTCTGTTGTGTTGTTTCTGTAATTGCTGCCGCTTCTATACCATATAACATGACTGAGAATACGTAGCATCTTTACACTCTTGTTCTTGTTTGTAAGTTTAGTTTGCAGTTACAGAGTATGCTGCGCATTTTGTTGAAGGAGCTTCCTGTTTTTTTCAATTCTTAAGCGTATTTCAATAGAGTGGGACTACTCTTCACTAATTACGCTGCCTAAGTACGTTATTTTTGTTCTCTTTCAAGTGTTTGTTGGTGTATTTTAATGTTTATGTTTGTATTCGGATTTTTACTGACCACCATTGTTTTTGTTTTGCTCGTATTCAGTTTCATGCCGTATTCCTCACATATATTGACAATTTCGTTCAAGAGTCTTTGGAAACCGTCTTCACTGTCCGCTAGAATGACGGCATCATCAGCTTGACGGAGGTTATTTATACCCACACCATTTATTGTTATTTCATCTGTTTTATCAGAAAGTTCTTTATTTAAGATTTCCTCCAAATAGACATTGAATAACAGGGGAGACAACACATCCTTGGCGTCTGTATGCACTACCGTCAGAAAGTATTTGCCCACCTAGTTATTTCAGTCCCAAGACAATAAAAACCCAGATAATATATTTTTTAAATTTTAATGAATTATTATTTATTTTCACATTATTTACAGTCTAACAATTCGATGGGGTTCAAGTCGGGTGATTGTGGAGGCCAAGTCATCACTTCCAGGACGTCATCAGATTTTCATTGGTCCAAAAGTTTTCTAATTTGTTTAGCAGAATGTTTAGGGTCGTTGTCATGCTGAAAAATAAATTTCCCCTGAAAAATATGTCTTCCAGAAGGAAGCATTTGAGTTAACAACATATATATATATATATATATATATATATATATATATATATATATATATATATATATATATATATATATATATATATATATATATATATATATATATATATATATATATATATATATATATATATATATATATATATATATATA
Organism: Pachyrhynchus sulphureomaculatus; assembly: GCA_019049505.1. NCBI lineage: Eukaryota > Metazoa > Arthropoda > Insecta > Coleoptera > Curculionidae > Pachyrhynchus > Pachyrhynchus sulphureomaculatus. The sequence goes on from CM032447.1 coordinate 135,014,260, forward strand.
TATATATATATATATATATATATATATATATATATATATATATATACATATATATACATATATAAATAAATATATATATATATATATATATATATATATATATATATATATATACATATATATATATATATATATATATATATATATATATATATATATATATATATATATATATATATACAAACAAGACTTTAAGGATTATCTTGGTCGCCTCTGAAGCGAAAAACTTTTGATTAATTCAGTATGTGTATTGTGTATCATGTATTTGTAGTTATTGTTGTTTATCTGACCTATACTTGTTTTATGTAATTAACTGATAATTTTATATATGTATGTAGTTTAGGACTAAATTTAAGTCTTAACCCTGTCTAAAGCTATTGCAAAATGGACAATAAAGATTATTATATATATATATATATATATATATATATATATATATATATATATATATATATATATTAGTGGTACTAAATTTTCTAAGGGACGCCCATGCCGTTACCGTATTGTATTTGCTTTGTCTATTGAAACGATGGCCTGAAAAACGGCTGATTAGGCATAGGATTCTAAATAACTTATTCGTTAAACTATAGCTAAAATGAAGGTAGTCAGTACTTTGGCACATTTTGTGTTTTTTAAAAACAATTACGGGAAGTTCTAGAATCCAAAAATTATTTTTTAGGTGAAATATATAAAATAGGTGTATTAGTAAACAACAAACGTAACTAGATTTTTTACTTATCCATTTAGCTAAAATAATATTTACAAGTTTATATTGTATGTAACAATATAAACTTGTAAATATTATCTTATGTTATGCCGAAAATCCTGTTAAGACGTAAATACAAGACTGAAGTATAAATGGTAAAACATTTTAAATACCAGTTAATACCCCCCAATCAGACGACTCACCGCAGATTCACAGCTGATGGTAAGTAAAGCCTTCCGCAAAATGCAATCCGATCGCTTTGAATAATGATGGTTTTTCTGGGTATACATGATCAGTTTTAAAAATTTAATGTAATTAAATTTTTTTTTTTTTTATTAAAAAATATCGATCAGATGTTTCTTATGACTACAAGCTAGCCCATTATGGCTAATCAGTAATTTATATCTAACCTAAAGTACTATACAATTACTTAACCTAAGAGTTTACCCACTGGTGTTTCTTAGTTTCTATCAACATGAATGGTACACTATATTGTTGTATACACTTTTCACAAGCACTTGCTCTGCTTTTGATTTTAACTTACTACACTAATTCAAAGGGTTTTACCCTATTCAGCCTTCTCACTAAATTTGTGGTGTCGAGGAGCTGGATGGCCTCTACATTCATATGATTTTGAAGCCTGTCTTCGTGGTTCCGTGCGAAGCGTTGTAGCTCGTTCTTAACAATTTCCATCCCAGGTCCCTGTGAAGGTCATGGTTTCTTATATACCAGGGGATGTCGACGATGTTCCTCAGTACTCTGTTTTGAAAACGTTGAATGATACCTACATTACTTTGTTTAGTGCATCCCTAAAGTTGAGCAGCGAAAGTCCAGACTAGTTTTAGAACTTACTTATAGAGTAGTAGTTTATTATGTATTGTTAGAGTGGATCCTTTTCAGATCAGCCAATACGTGTTTCTGTATTTAAGTCCTAGCTCTTCCTTTTTCTTTTTAACGTATGCTTTCCAGAGAAGCTTTGTATCCAAGATCATGCCAAGATACTTGACTGTGTTTGCATGCGGTATTGATTGATAATTGATGTATATCGGAATATATTCAATTCTTCTGTTTGTAAAATTTATATGAATAGATTTAGTTTCATTTAATTTTATCCTCCATCTTTTTGTCCAACTGCTAACTTGATCAATCGCCACTTGTAGCGCTGCTGTGCAAAAGTTGCAATAAGATTATTTTCTGATATTGGAAAGTCACAAGTGTAAAATAGGTAAAGGACCGGTCCCAATACACTTCCTTGAGGAACCCCAGCTTTGATTTCCTTAAGTTCCGAATAAGCATCGTCCTGTCTTATTCTAAAGAATATGTCTGTTATGTATGACTTGACAATTGTTGTGTATTGTTTCGGTAATATGGTTGTTAGTTTGTAGTTCAACTCTTCGTGCCAAAAAAGCATACTCTTTTTTTCTTCTAATACTTTTTCTATTATAGCTGTGATTCTATGTATTTGATCTATAGTTGAATGTTTTTCTCGAAAACCAAATTGGTGTATTGGTATGAGGTTTTTATCCTTTATAATGGGTTTCAATCTTTTTAGCAATAGTTTTTCGAATAACTTTGACATTACAGGAAGTAGTGATATAGGTCTATACGAGGTTACTTCTTGTGGTGGCTTTCCTGGTTTAGGTACTACTATGACCTCAGCTACTTTCCAGAGGCTTAGCATTTTTGCAGTCTAAAAGCTGCATTGATAAGGTTGGTAAGTTTCACTATCGCTTCCTGTGGTAGTTGTTTTAAAATTTAATTTCACCACTAATTAAGTCAAACCCTGGAGCTTTTCTGGGGTTTATGTTGTCTCTAATTTCAGTCTTCAGATGTTGTAGGCCTAATCTTACTCTCCTGTTGAATGTCATTTTCTTCATTTATAATATTATCCTGTCATTAGGCTGGAAAACTTTTTCAAGATGTTCTGCGAATTTCGCAGCGTTATGTTCGTTGTTTCGAGCCCATTTTCCATTTTCTATTCTTATAGGTGGAATTGGTAAAATAGGTCTTTTTATTTTTTTTGGTTGCCTTCATAACGGATAGTCGGTACTACTATCTTCTGAAAGGTTTCTAAGGAAAGCATTAACTGATTTATTTTTAAGCTTTTGTAACTCTATTCTTATTTGTTTTGTCAAGTTATTTAGTATTGTTTTCTCTGGTGGATTCCGTGTTTGATGCCATTTCTTCTGTTTTCGTTTCTTAGCCAACATTTCTTTTATTTCTTTAGGATTCCCTTTTAGTTTTTTGTTCATTTCTGGTGTACTGTTCCATGCTGCCTATTGTATATCGTTTGTTGTTGTTTTAATTAGTCAGAGCGCATCGACAGCTAAGGTCATTTAGCGCCCCTATTGTATATCGTGTATGTACTTTTCCACTTTTTTGTCTAATTGTAAATTATAATGAGGAAATGCTTTTCGTTATGTGATTCAATACTAAAACCTGTTAAAGTGTGGGATGTAGCATAAAATATGTACAGAATGGATCACAGAAAGAAAAATCCAAAAATATATGGATATTCAATATTAAAAAATGTAACTTTGCTCCGCCACGCATTTTACATACACATTATCAGCTACAGCTGATGTATTTTATTCCTAAAATTAAATAATAATAAAATTATGTTTTTTTTTATAAAGAACCTATACTTTTACTTATAAATGATTAGTAATATTATATACAGCATATTACGAGCACTTGTAGAGCTAAATTGCTGGGAAAGGGTACCCTGAGTTTTTGGGGTCGAAATGCCCTACTACAAAAAAGTTTTTTATTATTTTAACTTTGGGTAAAAAAATTTTTTTGGCATTTTTTTAGCCTCCCCTTCCACTCCCTTCCCCCTTAAAACCACATTTTTACATTTATTTAGTAGCTTTTTCTTAACGAATCATCGCAAAATAAAATTGCGATGGTAATGGAGCATCAGGGCAACAACAAAGTAACATTTTTGGTGTCACGTGACCTCGCCAGCCTTCTAAAAAAAAAATAAAAGAAATCGCAAATTTTAAAAATTGACGAACTGTTGATAGGTGACTAAATTTGAGTTTTTTTTAAAGAGTCCCATTTTTTTTCCCAATCCAGCTTCCCAAGAAAAATTTTTTTTCTGTGGGTGTGCCACCCTTAAAAATTGAATTTTCCTAATTTTTTGCCATTTTAACGTACCACTATATACAAACAATTTTTATAGCATCAAATTCAGATTCTACGGAAAATTTTACAAAAGAAACACATATCTGTATGCATTCTTTTTTTTTTCTAGTGAAATGAAAATGAATTCGAATTATTTAAGGATATTTTTAGCACTAAATTGTCTATTTTTCCCTTTTTTGGCTATTTTAACTTACCATTGCATTCAGTAAGTACATTTAACCTCAGATTCGGATTCTATGGAAAATTTTACTCAAGAAACTGATTTCTGTTTGTATCGGAGTTTTTTTATGGAGATAAAGGAAAATTAAATTGCAATTTGCAGGGAATTTTTAATTCTAAATTGACTATTTATCGCTTTTTTGGCCATTTTAACGTACTATTTGTTTCAAAGTAATACATTCGGCCTCAGATTTGGATTCTAGGGAAACTTTTCCACGTAGAACTTAAAAGAAGTTCTACAACCAAAAGAAAGGCGGCAAAATTCAAATGACAAAAGCATGGCAGAGTAGTAAAATAATTTAAAAAGTTAAAAGTAAAAGTCGCACGATTAATAAATATTTAATAAATACTTTTGTAAAATTTCCCTTAGAATCCAAATCTGAGTACTATTTTGAAAGGAATTGTCAGTTTAGAGCTAAAAATGGCCCGCAAATTGCAATTTAATTTTCCTTTATGTCCATGAAAAACTCCGATACATACAGAAATCAGTTTCCTAAGTAAAATTCTTCGTAGAATCCGAATCTGAGGTTAAATGTACTTTCTGAATGCAATAGTACGTTAAAATGACAAAAAAAAAAGGAAAAAATAGTCAAAAAATGTCCTTAAGTAATTCGAAAATTTTCCTTTCATTAGAAAAAAAGATGCATACATATATGAGTTTCTTTCGTAAAATTTTCCCTAGAATCGGAATTTGATGCTAAAAAAATGTGTTCATATACAGTGACAAAAAATCAGGAAAATTCAATTTTTAAGGGTGGCGAACCGGAAGAAATTTTTTTTCTTGAGGAGTTGGATACTAAATATGATTTTTTAAAAAAACCCAAATTTAGTCACCTATTAACAGTTCGTGAATTTTTAAAATTTTCGATTTCTTTATTTTTTTTAGAAGGCTGGTGAGGTCACGTGACACCAAAAATGTTACTTAGTTGTTGACCTGATGCCCCCAGTATCACAATTTTTTTTGGTATGATTTGTTAAGAAAAAACCGAAAAAACTAAATAAATGTAAAAATGTGGTTTGTGGGGGTTTTAAGGGGGAGGGGAGTGGGAGGAGGGGCTAAAAAAAGCCCAACATTTTTTTTACTCAAAGAACAAATTAAAATAATAATAAAAAAAACTTTTTTGAAGTAGGGCATTTGGACCCCAAAAATCCAGGATACGCTTTTAATGTCACTGTTAGGATGGACGATAATGGATTTTCCCTGTCAATAGTTGATGGCAACTCGACTACCGATAATTTTTTACTTATCGATATATCGATAGTTATATAGTTATCAATACTGATATCGATAACTACTGCTATTACGATAGTAATTCAAAAATCGACGACCGAGATGGCGGAATCGTCCAAAAAAGGACCCTTTCTTCTAAAGAAATTTTTATCATCTTCTAAAACTGATGATCGATAGTTATTATTAAAAAAATCGATGACCGGGACAGGAGACTTCCAAAAAAGAAGCTTCTTTCTTCTAAAGAAATTTTTATCACCTTCTCAAATTGATATTCTCATGTCATCTTGAACATCCAGATTATTCTTGACTTTTGTCTTGATCTGCAGAAGAGTTGAAAATCTACTTTCGCAGAGATAAGTAGAAGCAAATGGCACTAATATTCAAAAAGAAAGCATGGAAATTTTAGGATATGGAATGACGCATAGCACACTAAAATTCAGGTAGCGATTTTTCCTGAAATAAAGTATGCGCTGAGGAGTCATTTCGCAGCTCCAAAAATTCATCCTGCACTTCATCGAGAATGTTGATAACATCCAAAGATACATGAATGGGTTTCGTACTAATGCAGCTTCTTGTTCAGAGAACTCCGGGAAATAACATTGTATTTCAGATTGAAGGACTTGAAAGTGGTTATTAATTTCCTCTCTTAGATTATCTATAATTCCCGTCTCTGATTCTTCAGTCTTGGAGCAAAGGTGTTCCAAACATGGTAAAGTTTCCAAGATTTACTTTACGGCGCTAGTTTTACAGCTTTAATACGAAAACCTGGATATTATCTCTGAAGTGAATAATAATGTGCGTTTCCTTACCCTGCAGTTTCAAATTTAGCTTGTTTAGCTGATCTAAGATATCAGATAAATAAGTTACTCTTTTTTCCTTTCCTTTCATTTCTAAGAACTGTTTTATTTCGTTTTTCAATTCAAGGACTTGACCAACAACATTTCCTTTTGATAACCAATGAACAGCAGTGTAGAAAAGAAGAACTTCGCGATCAGAGTTTATGTTTTTGTATAGTTCCTTGAACAGAGGAGTATCGACAGCACTAGATTTTATATAATTGACAATTGTCACCAAAGAGTCGAGCACTTCTTTCAAAGGCTTTGGAAGAGTCTTGGTAGCAAGGGCAAATCGGTAAATCATGCAGTGCAGTTCCTTTGCTTGGTGTGAAAGCTCTTTAACTTTTGACTGAAAGCCCGACCTCGATCCAAATATGGCTGGTGCTCCGTCGGTACATACTCCACACAAGTTTTTTCCATTTTAAGTTATTACTTTCAAAGAATGAACTTGTCGTCTTCATGACGTCTTCACCTTTCATAGTAGTTTTTAGTGCTTTACAAAACAGAAGCTCTTCTTTGATGCCCTCCAAGTGAATATATCTCATGAAAACGAGTAACTGGGAACATGAACTAACATCGGTAGACTTGTCAAGTTGAAAGGAACAGACAGGAGATGCCTTTATTTCAGATAAAATTTGTTCCATCACGTCTATGGGCATGTGTGAAACGTGTCTCTGAATTGTGTTGTTCGACAAGGATATATTACGCATTTTAATCTCACTCGCTTCTCCAAGAATTAGCTTAACCGATTTTAATCAACAGGGTTTGATGAGGGTTTCTGCAATCGTATGGGGTTTTTTATTTTTTGCAATTTCCAGAGCAGTTTCATATGATGCCTGAACTACAGCTTGGCTTGGAACGTCCCAGTAAAATCCAACTTTTGTTTTTTCAAGGCAGCCTCATTTGTAATATGTTCGGAATGCTTCAAGTATTTTCTTTTTTTCTCTCCATGATGTTGATATCTGAAAAATAAAATTCTTCAAAATAATTTTTAAAAATGTTTAAAAATTTTGAATTAACATTATTTAATGTTTGTAGCTTACCAAAACTGTAAATAATAGAAGAGTTTGTTGTTTCTAGGCGTGCCTATCGAAGACGAATTGTGACGGGCTATCGTAGTATTGTACCGTTTTTCGGATCAAACAAGACATTACCTAACAATGAACTATTCATATACAAACTACAAAAAGAACAGTGTTACGATTTAACACTAGGTGCCAAGTTTCTGAGCCCGACAATTTATCTGTGCACTTATATTTATATTCGAAAGTTTAAACCAGCGGCTGAATAACTGAAGTCCGTCCCCTACGGATCTGCTCCTTGCTTATATATCAGTTGGGAGTACTTTCCCGATTATTCTCAGCTCGGCGGAACATCAAGCTGTCCATCTCGAAACTTCTCTCTTTTGCGCGTTTCTTCGAGAGGCAACGGAGTGTTGCAATCGCTGCGAACTACCCAGCTAGCTTGGCCCAGTCGGATTTTGCCAGGCATAAGGAAAAGTGCGTGCGCCAGCCGTCCTCTGATTACGTCGCATATCTCATGTGTTGCCAATCAGAAATAAATTATTAACATTTTAACACCTACCTTTAAATTTTAAAATTAAATTTTAGTTTTTATAATTGATAACCGGTGACCCCCAAAAAAAGCCAAGGTGACCCCCTTATGGGTCGCGACCCACCGGTTGAAAACCAACGGTTTAAGAGATTATTAGTGTTCCGTGCGGAACACTTATAATATCACTTCGGTGTCTGTCCGTTTGTCTGTCTGTCACACGCGATTTTCTCGGAAACTATTTGACATATAAGGTTAAAATTTGACACTAATATAGAAATTGATGGCCCCATCACAGCTGTGTAGTTTTGAAAGTTAAATTTTGACTTAAAGAGTTAATTTTGGGCGGTGAAATCGGAAGTGAAAAAAAAATTTTATATGTCATCGAGTGAGGTGCCATATGAAAGCTTGTGAAAACACGAGTTCAAAAATATGTATAATGTAATACTTGCGCACACTTTTCTTCGTATCATTTTTAAAAAATTTCCAAAAATCGCGGTCCTCCCTTATGTCGAAAAGTACTGATCAAAAAATTTTGAAAAAATTCTGGAATATTCTCCACCGGGTGTAGATTGAACGAAAATTATCACGAGTGCATTACCTTTAATAATTTATGTGGTATATAAACAAAAACAAAAATTTCAAGGTCATCAGTTTTCAACAAAGATCAGAAACAAACTTTGGAGTGTATTTTGTGAAGTCATTGATCATTTTATACCTCCGTGACAAGATTTTTTTATTTTAAATGCAATCAACGTACGGAAAACTAATTATGCAAGTCTGACTTGCAGTTGGCTGGTTATTTTTTTATTGGTAAGTATCTCCTTCTAAGTGCATATCCTTATTATTCAGGCTTTATCTGTCTGACTAAAAAGGCCAACTTTAAAACTGGTCTAGTTTGACAATTAACGATTTAAATTTACAAGAATACCAGTAGGTCAAGTAAAAGTATGATGTAGAATATAAAACCAGAAAAGTCGTTTTCGTTTATGATTAAAACCATAAAAATGAAATGTTAAAATTTAAACAGTTATGTTTCTTACCTGGTTCCAAGACTTATAAAACCCTTGAGGTGATATTTATAGTAATAATATATATATATATATATATATATATATATATATATATATATATATATATATATATATATATATATATATATATATATATATATATATATATATATATATATATATATAAATATATATATATATATATATATATATATATATATATATATATATATATATATATATATATATATATATATATATATATATATATATATATATATATATATATGTATATATATAAATATATATATATATATATATATATATATATATATATATATATATATATTACATTGTCGAAAACTCAAGTCCACTGAAAGGTTATAATTTGTGTTATTTAAAATGTGTTTAGAAAGTTTTTTATTAATAAATTAATAATGTTTTTTAGATACAAGCTTAACAATTAGGCATATTTTTAAATAAGTAAATAGCATGGTATTACAAGTATACCAAACCTTACTATTCCTTCTTAATTATATTATTTTATATTTTTTAATTTTAAGCAACCCTAGCAAAGAGAATGGTTTATGAGACCCATACTTCGATATCAAAATAGTGGGTCCGATAAAAATGTCCCAGAGTCCAGAGTCTTGCTAAGGATACCTCTAGCTTAGTACCAAAAGATGAAGACAGTTTATTGATACCAATAAATTCAAAAAGATTTTTTTTCAAAATCGACTCTAATAATTTTGCTCGAACTTTTCATAAGAATATGTTGTCATTGAACCTACAAATCTCGGCCATTTATTTTCGGAGAAATCTCTAGTTAGTGCTCCGTACGGTACTTATAAGATCACTTCGGTGTCTGTCCGTCTGTCACACCCGATTTTTCCGAACTTATTTGATATAGAAAGTCGAAATTTGGCACTAATATAGGAATTGATGGCCTCATCAGAGCCGTGTAGTTTTGAAAGTTAAATTTTGACTTAAGGGGTTAGTTTTGGGGAGTGAAATCGGAAGTGAAAAAAAAAAATTTTCATCGAGGTCACCAGTCAAATTAAAGCTTGTAAAAACATAAATTCTAAAATATATATAATGTAATACTTGCGGACACTTTTCTTTGTATTATTTCTAAAAAATTACGAAAAATCGTTGTCCCCCCTTATCTCGAAAAGTACTGATCAAAAAAATTTTGTAAAAATTCTGGAATATTCTCCGTAGGGTGTAGACTGAACGAAAATTATCACTACTGCGTTACCTTTAATAATTTATCTGGTATAAAAAAAAAAAACACAATAATTTCAAGGTCATTAGTTTTCAGTAAAATCGAAAAAACCTTGTTGAAAACTCATTTGATTATCTTTTGTGAAGTCATTGATCATTTTTATTTTCTCTGTTCCAGACATATTTACAGTTACCAACACAGTAATCCTTACTTTTGATAATTTTCCACCAGCACAATTCTCTCCGACAAACTTTAATGTCTTATCAGGCGTCATCTTGTAAAACAAACCCGTTTCATCGGCATTAAAAATGTCCACATATTCCTAACTTTCTAGAATTTCCGGCCATACATTGGCCAACCACTGTGTTCTCTATTTTCCTTCCTAATTCACTAGCTTTCTCTTGTAAAGTATAGCCGGTAATAGGAACATGTTCATGTCGTTTTTGACCAAACCATTTAAGGAGTCCTTTATCGACTTGGTCATGTGTAGATTTTACTTTTTTACAACTAAAGTTTCTTTTATCATAGATTGATAAGATTTCTTGCCTCTTCTTCCATATGGTAGAAATCATAGATTTAGTTAAATTCAACTGTTTGCACACATCACTTTGTTTAACTCCATTTTCCATTTCCCTTATAATATCGTGTTTGTCTTTTAAAGTAAACGCTTTACGTTTTTGTGTACTAATTTTAAAATAAAAACTTAAACATTCACTTTGCTACCTTGATCAAATATGCATTAGAACCGCATAACACAACAAGTGAATTGAAAATAATACTGCTCGAACTAGCGACGCGGCTGAAACAAGTAGAATAGGGGCTCCCAGCGAGTTTCGGTGAATTCCCTAGATCAGGTCGTGCGACATCGAGCACAGGGAGTTGCAAGTTCGTCATAAACGGACACAAAACATCCACATTTGGTTCGCTTTATCCGGAAGTTCGTTATAACCGTAAAAATTTGCATTGGTCTTATGGAAGTTTTTTCGTTCATTATAAATTAGTTCGTTTTAACCGGAAATTCGCTATAAACTGGTTCATTATAATCAGACTTCACTGTATTTTTATATTTCGTAATTTTCCATTTTGGCTATAAAGCTATCCTCATACAGAGTGAAGTGTTTGTTTATATTTTGGAATACATAATGTAGAGTAGGGTAAGAACGTCGAAATCATTTTTCTCTAAAGAGATTATAAATATATATCCGTTAAAGAAAGAAATATGTTTTAAATGTTAATATCTCTAAAATAATTTAATTCGCATGTAAACTAACGATCTCAAGAACCGGATATGGAGTCCAAATGTTGAGAAATATATAGAGATATCATTAAAAAAATGGAAATGCATCTATTTAAGATACTTTTTAAGGCTCCATCTTGCAAAACATTATATTATTAAAAGCACGCTTTGAATAAACAATCTGTTGGGACATTTTATGTTAACTGAAATACGAGACCAAAAATTATTTTAAAACTATTAGTAGATTTTAAGGACGTTTGTTCATTCATCATTTAATATATAGATAAGTTTGCATTATAATGAGAGCAACACTATTTAAAATATTTTAAAGCTCGTATCCCGATTCCATTTTACATTGATCGAATCGATATTGGAATGATGAAAAATGTTTGCATTTCGTTCTCTGATCACATCTCCATTAGTATTAATGAAGCATAAGATGAACGACAAACCCTAATTTTTTTTTATTTTAATGGCAGCTAAATATTCCTATCGCCAATCCCTCTACTATTATCTGTGTTCTGCTAAACACGTTTAGAGAACTTCCCACTTCTTGACTCTATAATTTTTTTCACTCAAAATATGAAAATTTTAAAAATATTTATTTTTTTATTGGCCCATGCGTTATGGTAAATTTAAATTATGTTATTAATTGAATCGTAAAACAAAATACGAATTGAATATGGCAAACTGAATTCGATTTCCATCGAATCAGGTAATGGAATGTGGGCCCTGTTTCCCCTCTCTAAATGAATACATATGATGTAGTTACAATATACTTAAATTGGTATTACCTATTACATTAAAATAGATTATTATGAATGAATATCACTTGACATTTAATAATTAAAACATAATTACATAGTCGTCATTAAACGCCAATAGTGTTGATGGACTCTAATATATTTTAATTATTGGATTAAAAGATTGTGCGTTGTTTTGAGGCGTACGATTTAATAGTATACATTTAAGTGCGTCCGTTTTAAAATTTTTAAACGATCCCTAGTCATCTGAGTGTTTTTTTTTTCTTTTATATTGAGTTTTAGTAAAGTATTTGAAATTTTTTCAAAATGCGTAAGTAATTAGATCTTTTCGAATTTAATTACTAAACGTGGTTAAATTTGAATGTCTTGTGTAAAATCTGTAAGTATTTAACTTATATGGATATTTCTTTACTCTTGGTAATAATTTGCGAATCAGTCACCTGAGTGTTTTTTTTCTTTTATATCGAGTTTTAATAAAGTATTTGAAATTTTTTCCTGAACTAATTAGATCTTTTCGAATTACTAGACGTGGTTAAATTTGAATATTTTGTGTAAAATCTGTAAGTATTTAATTTATATAATTTATCCATTTCTTTACTCTTCATTTATGGCAATAATTTGCAAATCCGTAGTATTAGGTTTAATTCGAACTACATTATTAAAATATTATTACAACCATTTTTAATTTATGAAACATTAAAGTTTTAACCGTCGTCACATCTTGAGATCTTTCTTTCGAAGAATATATTATATTCAATTCAATGTTTAACAATGAACCAAGGTTGGAGGATGCTTTCCAGGAATAACTGTGAATGGGAGCATCAAATATTTTCAAATTATCCTGCAAAATTACCAATGCTTTGTCAAATACTTAATAATATCTCTAAGAAAAACTTATTTCAAATTATTTTAAAATTATAAAAAAAATTACTCTATTTTATTCTGATTAATGTAATTGATTTTAGTAAAATGTGGGGTAATCTTATAAAAGTACAAATGCCGTTATAAGGTTTCAATATAAACAGTCTGTGTGGTGAGGTTGTTCAAATGGAACAAAATAATGAAAATCACGGAAGTGAAGTAAGTATCTATATATTTACCTTTTTGCAGTATATGTATTCATAATAAAGTATAATATGTTCTATAATAAACAGTTGTAGAGGTATTGCAATTTGCAATTGCATGTTAGGTAAAAAATATTTACTTGTATTCTTATAACAGTGTGGATAATTAGTCAAGACTGTAAAAGAAAATGACGAAACGTATGCAGGCTTTTCTTAAATAGCGTCTTCCCAAAACCGCTCTCTCCTTGAGAAAGCGCTGTTTTATTTACATATATATTTATAAAAATATCTGAAAATATGAATTGATGATATAAGAAGGCAAAAATTATGTTTCTCTAAAAGGGCATTTAGCTGTTGACCTAATTTCATCTTGGAACTTTTTTTCTATATAAAGGCTCAAATATTTTCTAATAAAATTTTAAAAATTATTTCAAACTCAATTTAAGGACATTGCCGTTTCTGAGAGTTCTGTTTTACTCTTAGTCAGTTGTGACACTGATAAGGTTAATGGTAAAAAATGAAAAACTCTATTATTCAAACACATTTTTTAGTGTTCCGTACGGAACACTTATAAGATCACTTCGGTGTCTATCCTTCCGTTCGTCCGTCCGTCCGTTCGTCTGTCACACCCGATTTTCTCCGAAACTATTTGACATAGTAAGTTGAAATTTGGTACTAATAAAGGAATTGATGGCCTCAGCAGAGCCGTGCAGTTTTGAAAGTTAAATGACTTAAGGGATTAGTTTTGGGGGGCGAATTCGAAAGTGAAAAAAAAATTTTTTTAATAGGTTATCAAGTGGGGTATCAAATGAAAGCTTGTAAAAACATGAGTTCAAAAAAATATATAATGTAATACTTGTGCACACTTTTTTTTGTATTATTTTTAAAAAACGCGAAAAATCGCTGTCTCCCCCCTTATCTCAAAAAGTACTGATCAAAAAATTTTTAAAAAATTCTGGAATATTTTCCACAGGGTGTAGATTGAAAATTATCACGAGTGCATTACCTTTAATTTTTTATCTGGTATATAAAAAAAAACAAAAATTTTAAGGTCATCAGTTTTCAATAAAGATCGGAAAAAAACTTTGATGAAAACTCATTTGGAGTGTTTTTTGTGAAGTTACTGATTTTTTATACCTCCGTAACAAAAATTTTTATTTTAAAAGCAATCAATGTACGGAAAACTAATTGCGCAAGTTCAACTTGCACTTGACCGGTTATTTTTTTCTTTGTTTTTGGAATCGTAAAGTACAAAGTGCCTTAAAGTTCTAAGGTCTCCTAATTTTTTCCCGATAAACTACTTACACAAGAAAGTTGGAACTTCTGTTAGTTCTCTCCCTGTAGATGTACACATGTTTTACAACGTGGACGCGCTGATTCCATTGCCATCGAGAACTATTCTGTAGGGATCCCTTTTACAGACTGCAAAATCGCTGTTACTGAGATCGTCCTTCATCGTTGGAAAAAGCCAAAAATCGCTAGGAGCCAAGTCAGGTGAGTGGGGAGCACGCTACACCACTTCTATGTGTTACGCAGAAACTCCTGACTTAGGACTGTCCGATGAGTAGGAGCGTTGTCTTGATTGCAAAGGACACGCGCAACATTTTCCGGTCGTTTTTTCTACAATGCTGATAAGAGTTTTTCCCTAAAACCATTTTCGTAAGATTATTTAGCCGTCACTCTAGTGCCCTTAGATACATAATGATTAAGGTTTACATATTCGCTGCCCCAAAAGATGGTCTCCACCATTTTATTATATACTTATCGACGCCATTTTAAATATTGAAAAAGCTTCTCTTTCTTGCTGCAGCTATACATACTCTGTGCGCTGTACGAAGCTGCTATCTGTGACACGTATTCACAAAGAGTGCCCGCGTATTTTAAGACCTTGGAACTTGAACGCACCTCATACGCTTTATGTCACTAAATAGCGACTTTTTCTATATCGCTATTAGTTTTCTTAACACTCATTCAATATATAGGGGTGTTTTTTTAAATTATCTATCTAGCTATGAGGAAAAACTGGCAGAGCTTAAAAGAAATTATTTTTCTATATAACTATCGTCTACATTAATGCGCTTAACAGTACAGCGTTTTTCGAATTTTTTCACTTCATCCCAAAAAATCTTTTATTTGCGCCCCAGGAAACAACGCTACAGGGGCTTTCAACTCATCACCTGAGAAAAAAATTTCTGCCTATGAGGTCTTTCTTCAGATTTTTCAACAGAAATAAGACATAGAGCGCTGAAGCAGAGCTATAGGATGAGTATTTTAAATGGGTGATTCCACAGCTTTCAGTAATGGTTTAAACTGTGCGACCTTTATAGACCCTGTAGTTGCAACAGCAAAGTTTTCGTTCTCCATAAATTCATGCATAATCTTGGAAACTGTGGGATCGGCTACTCCAGTTTCTTTACCAAACACTAGAATCTTCTTTTGTCGATTTGACAGCAGCAATTTCTAAAACCTAATGGTTTCCTCAATTCTCGGATCAACCGGTCTTCTTGTCTTGGAGTCATCCTGAATTAAGTCTCTTAGATCAAAATTTGACTTGAACGTAGATGCCATACACGTAGATTGCCATACACGAATAATTATTATTAATTTTCCTCTTTAGTGAGAGACTTTATCACTGCACGATTCTTGAAATTACTTTCTCTCTTTTTTTCAGAAGAAAAAAATCGTAAAAACTGCAAAATGCAACGAATTCGTACAGAATTTTGCCAAAGTATAATAGCGATAGAATAGCATTTTCATGGCTAGGTAGATAACTTAATAAAAAACACCTTCATATTTTCCTAAAGCAGCGGATTTTCTTTATAATGAAATATTGACAAAATCATATAATATTTATCATTTTAAGTTCTGACTAGGAATTTAAAAACATCGTAAATCATTTAGAATTTTTTGTCTAGTCACATTAGGGGTTTCACCTCGGAATGAGAGATAATAAGCTGTAAACTTGTATAAACCTTTATTTTGGCATTCTAAAAGTTGTCTCAAAAGTCTTATAAAATCTCGTGTCTGCGTCTTACGATATTCAAGGTCAAAGGTCACAAAAATCGTTTTTTCGCAAATATCTCGCTTCCTATGATTTCAATGATATTTACATCTATTATGAAAATTGTAGAGCATAAAATTCTCTAAAAATTTTGTTCTAAACTTTTTTTATACGCTTAACCATTTTTGAGATAGAGAGCGGAGAGCGCGCAGCGTTCAGCCATACATGGCATAATGCAAGGTCAACCGTGAGTCCCGGTAAATAATACTTCGCATAAAGTTAATTAATCACTAAAAAATCCATAATTATGAATAATTTGCATTATTTATTAATTAATACATTATATTTAATAATATTTTTCATTTATCAAATATATTCGTTTAATAATACTTACCTACTTTGTATAATTAAAAAATTGTTAAGTAAAATACTTTAAGTATATTTTAATTATATTCTAATATATCTTAATTATATTTTAAGTAGAAAAAGAATTAAGTACTTTTTCTTTAAAATGTGTAAACTCTTCAATACTTATATTACTTTTAAGATTATACCTGGGAATACGGACCCCTATAATACCACATTTTCTATTTATAGTCAGTTGGGACAGATGTTCCATTGTATAGTTAAGACCGATTTCTTTTTCAAGGGACCACTTTCTACTAACCAAGTTTATTCTTTAGTTTTAAATTGTATTTTACTCGGAGGTGGATAAGACTTGGTTTCGACTACAGATGATCGAATATCTTCCCTAACAATAGCTGCTGCAGCTTCTACAATCCGTAACCGTTCTTCTTCGGGATCCTTTTTTTTTATTGTCGTACCAAGTTTTTGATAATATATTAGCTTGTGTGTGTACTAGAAAAATATGATAGTGAATGATCCTACCTTTCTCGTAATTATTATGTCAGTTACTCCGTAAGGACATCTTTAAGCTCTTTTAATGTAAATTATGAACCTTCATGATTTTCTATATAACAAAAAATTTCTTTGTACAATTTTCGACACTCGACATGCACATTCACAGAGATTAAGGTATTTAAATAGTTTAGGTAACCGTCATTTCTTTCAATACTTGCAGTTTTTAAAGTTTGTAAGCCGCGCACTACATTAACAGAATCACCTTCTGAAAGTGACTTATCACATATTAAACACAAATCAGCCATAACTCTTAAAATTGTACGTCCGTCGTTGCCAAGATACAATTTAAAACTAACGAATAAACTTGGTTAGTAGAAAGTGGTCCCTTGAAAAGGAAATCGATCTTAACTATACAATGGAACATCTGTCCCAACTGACTATAAATAGAAAAGGTCGTATTATAGGGGTCCGTATTCTCAAGTATAATCTTAATAGTAATATAAGTATTTAAGAGTTTACATATTTTAAAGAAAAAGTACTTAATTCTTTTTCTACTTAAAATATAATTAAGATATATTAGAATATAATTAAAATATACTTAAAGTATTTCACTTAACAATTTTTTAATTACACGAAGTAGGTAAGTATTATTAAACGAATATATTTGATAAATGAAAAATATTATTATTAATTAATGTATTAATTAATAAATAATGCAAATTATTCATAATTATGGATTTTTTAGTGATTAATTAGCTTTATACGACGTATTATTTACCGGGACTCACGGTTGACCTTACATTATGCTATGTATGGCTGAGCGCTGCGCGCTCTCCACGCTCTATGTCAAAAACGGTTAAGCGTATAAAAAAATGTTTAGAACAAAATTTGTAGAGAATTTTATGCTCTACAATTTTCATAATAAATGCAAATATCATTGAGACCATAGGAAGCGAGATATTTGCAAAAAAACGATTTTTGTGACCTTTGACCTTGAATATCTTAATACGCGGACACGAGATTTTATAAGACTTTTGAGACAACTTTTAGAATGCCAAAATAAAGGTTTATATAAGTTTACAGCTTATTATCTCTCATTCCGAGGTTGACCCTCTTTTTTGGCTTAAGTGACTGTACTATTTTTATCATTACAGTATGTTGCGAGAAAAATCCCTCAAAAACGCTACAGGAGCGGTCCGTGTATTGAAATAGCGATTCGTGTTGGTATTGTTCGGTTGGAAAATACAATACAAATATTATAATTACTATTATTTAGCTATATTTATAACTTAAACTGTTCAGTTGTTAACAAGTTAGTGCCGAAAAGAAAATATTTTAAATTATAAGCTGTGTTAAACAGACAATTAGTTAAATTTATTATAAATAAGTAGCTTTTAAAAGCTTTCCACTCAATAGTACCATCATTCTCATATTAAGCAAGTAAAATAATTTTATGGTAGCAGCAGCCCCTATGTAGATTTTTTACATTTAAAAATTTGGTCTAATCGCTGAGAAGAGCTCCCTAATATTCTCTACGAAGCTAAGAGCAAAAATATCATCTTTTTCCCTTCTTTATATTAAAAACGGTTATTTTTTAAAATGTATTTTTTTTATTTTTTGTTTGCAAGAAATGTACGGTTTTTTCTATGCTAAAAGCCGCCAATTACACTGCTATCAGAAAAAAGGTTAAAATAACACAATCTTGAATTATTGTGTGTTACATTTAATAGACTAAACAACCAAAATTTTAAATTATTCAGAAAGTGTTGAAGGACATGCTACATCAAGGCTGGTGGTTTACCTTTCAGTATTGAATCTAAATCCATACGGATAACGTATATAATAATTTCATTATCACCTCTGGTATAACAAAAACACTACATGAAAATATTAACATTTGAAATACACTGTTTAATATCACACAAGGCAGGCAGGCCCAGGACCAGTGGCGTACCTAGGGTGGGGCAAGTAGGACACGTGCCCTGGGCAGCATCTAAAGGGGGGCGCAAAATTCGCAAATTACACAGGCCAACAAAAAAAATATTTGCAGAAACTTTTTAGACCAATACATCTAAGTGTTATGTATTTTTGGGTGCTGAAACCGTATCTGGTATCAGTTTTTTTGTCTCACCCACAGTTCTCTCACAATATGACATCGATTAAATTTCAAAATAGGGAAAATTAAATTATAAATAATTAAATTAAATAAAAATTTTAAAAAAATAAATATATGTTCCAGATTCCAATAAATGTTTTTCTTTCAGCCTAGAACCAAGCAATTCTGCTTTTTCCTTAGTCAAACCCAAATCTCTCACTAAATCATTTAACTCAGTGTGTGTAAACAACTGTGGGTTTAAATTTTCTAGAGAACATTGAAACTCATCATCATCCGGTCGACTTTTATTAAATTCGGGACTGGACTATAAAACGTCATCAATAGACTGAGGTGGCTCAGGGACAGGAAGTCCCGGTCCAAGTCCTACCGGCCGATTAGCTGAAGTAAAGTTAGGACAGACAATTACTTTCTTATTTTTGGAGTTATATCCAGAAACATCAACGCTGCAAGAATAAAAATCATTTGAATGATTTTCTTGCTCTCTCCATACCATGGCTACTGCAAATCTAAAAGCTTTCTTTTCTTTCTTACACCATTTCCTAAGATCCTCGACACAAACAACATACTTTGTGAGTAGCTCAACATTTTTCTTGCCGATTTCTACACCAAAATATGCAAAGTATACTTTTTTTACAAAGTCAGCAATGTTTCTTTGATGTTTTTTAACTACAAACTCACCACATATATAACAAAAAGTGTTGGGAGAGTTTTTACAACCGCGATTAGCCATACTTTGAATGTGACACATGGGTTAAACACTGCAATGCGAGGTTATATTAACTGGAAGAAAACAAACAGCTGTGACATTTATCGGAACTGCCAACCTAATAACATTTGATTTTACTGCCAACCTTATAAAATTCTGATTTTATTGCCAACCTAATAACATTCGAATGATAAAAAATAAACTTTTCAAATTTTGAATATTAAAATGTGAAAAATTGGTAGGTGATACGACTTTTTTATTATTATTTTCGGACTCGGCACACCAAAAAACATAGGAATCAGGTAAAATTATTAAGAAAGTTTTTCGTCGTTGGCCTTAAAGATCAAAATAAACCAACAATATAATTCATATTCAAATAATCCCGCGATTCCTGCGCGTGGTGAGCTTTCGCGACGTCGCGTCGGGCGGCGTAGGTAAATTGCTTAATGCTTTCACTCGCTCGGTTATCGATTGAAATATCCATCGCAAATTGCTAGCGATCTTTCAGTAAGCTAAAACTACTACTTTCGTATTTGAGGGCTACAATGGGTCACAAAATGTTATGCGACCTAGCTTTGCTCAGTGTAGAGCGAGAAGAAACCAAAAATGTTATAAATTTATTTGCGTCGCAGAAGGCAAGGAAGGTGCAATTTGAAGTTTAAGACTATTAAAACTGCACTTTTGCGAACTAGTTTTCATTCTAAAACAGAAAATAAAAATGTTTTGTAAGATTTATAACTATTTTATTATCTGTATTTAGATAGTTTACGAAGATGCGCAACTTCGATGCTCGCCCTAGGCGCCATTTCCGATTGGTACGCCCCTGCCAAGGACCTAAATAGCTTCTCCAAAGCAATATTAGAAAAAATTTTTTAGAGTATAACAACGGGGCCTGGGGGACATCTTTGGGAGGTTGTACACGCAGGACAACTTTGTTTGTCATCTAACCAATCACCTGAGAAATAAATATAATCAGATCCCAAATTTAGATGATAACACAGGTAAATTGCACAATATTGATCAAGCTATACACGAAACGAAAATAATTAATGTCAATCATTAAGCAACAATCCAACTATAAAGGTTCGGGTGCCGACAGAGTATCGAAAATTGCTGAAACGACTGCTCGTTACACCTATCAAAAGTGGCTGAGCGAATAGTTCTGACTAAATTAAATTAAAGGAGACAACATAGTATTGTTCTGCTGACAACGAAAGTACTACAAGCCGTATTATGCTGTCTCTGGACTTAAGCAAGCTTTCGATTCCGTACAATGGACTCTATACAAGCTACTTCCATAACATAATATTCCACATTATATCACAGTCCTAACACATCGGCAAATCATTTCAGTTGAGGATAGATGATAGCCCGTTGACGGCCAGAAACTTAGAGGCAGAGGACCCCAATTTTATCTCCTAAATTCTACAATTTGTACACAGCAGACATACCCAAATACTAGAGTGCGATGGTTGAGGACAATACCTTACCGCACTTTCATATTAGCTATGCGTGGCAAGAGCTCACATTAGGAACTATATATAGGTATGTTAACTGACTTCATAGCTGAAAAAGTTGAAAATAATTGTGAATACAATTATAAGTCATAGCCGTTGTCACACACAAATTGTATTCTTGAAAAAGCCTTCTTCTCTGTGCAACGTTTTTATCATCTGCTTTCGCCGTTGTGCCCCAGAAATAAATTAATTATATATCTAGAAACAACACAGCCAGTTTTAACAGATGCTGTTGCCGATTGCCAGATATCCAATTGTTGATGTTATAATGGCTACAACATAAAATACTAAGGTACGTAACCTAGGCAGAAGCGTATGTCAAAATGGAGGAACTGCACGATTCTATAAGCATACATAAATAACAAACACAAAAATTCTATAATTATAAAGTGCAGTCTTACAGACATGAAAGTGACTTGCAGAGTTAAACACAAACCTATATAATGGAGGCCCCCAATATACTTTGAAGACCCCCAACAACTCTTTAGGAAAGTTTATTAAAAATACAAAAGGAAAATAAAATAGAACAAAAAAATCTGGAGTGTATGAGCTAAAAGTTACATAGGTCAGACAGGTCGTTTTTTCGAAGTTCGAATGTCAGAGCATAAAAGAAGTTATTTAAAAAACAAAACCGATTCAGCCTATAGTAATCATTTAACAGAATCTGATCATCTTTTTGACGACAAATTTAATATTCTACAAATACAAAACAAAGGAGTCAAATTAAATCTGTTGGAAAATTTAGAAATAAATAGAATCAAAAATTCATCTTAAATTAACAGAAATATACCTACCTAACCCATGGTAACTCACCTTTACTTAATTTGTTCAACAATTAAAGTTCAGAATCGATTTCCCATCAATATTCGTTAGTACGTAGTAATAATTTTTATTACATACTTCCCTTGGGGTATTTATTAAAATGTAACAACATTCTATTTAGATATCTCTAACGACGAAGCCATCCAGAACCAATTCTCTTTCAACCTTGTCACTCCAGACGAACCCACATATTACGGACACGGAAGACCGGATTTCCTCGACATCTTTCTTCTCAAAAATATCCACCTCCGGCACAACATATCCGTTATTGATGAACTCTCTTCCGATCACCAACCTGTCATCTTCACTCTAGGCAATCCGGCCGACAAAATGAATACCACCGTAACCACCTCCAGCACAGACCGGGACCACTTCCAACGCCTCCTGTCTACAACAGGTCCCATCCCCACAATTACCTCAACCCAGGATCTGGACTCGGCGGTTAATAAGTTGACCACCAATATCCAGGCAGCTCTCTCCCAGGCCACCACTTCAACAACCCAGCCAGTCACGGTAGACCTCCGTTTCAAAAGGCTCACAAATCAGGCAACCCAACAGGTGAAAGAATCACTTGTTCAATACCACAGCAGCAGATGGGAGTCCAAAGTAGAATCCCTCTCCACCCAGGATTGCTCCCTTTGGAAAATGGCGAAAGCCCTTTCCAATGACGAGCCAAAATCCATTCCCGAACTCACCCACTCCGGCATCACCGCCTCCTCAACCCAGGAGTGAGTTTCTGGCAGTTTTCTCTCGCCCTCCTCCTCACCCTGACCCAGCCCGTGATCTTAGGGTCGTTACCGCCATACGAACATTCAATCTCACCTAGCCTTCTCGCAATACATACTTCACAACCCCTTCCGCTGTTAATGAGATCATCCGTCTTACCTCCATCCGCAAAGCCCCAGATCATGACAAAATCAGAAACAAAGCTCTCAAGAAGCTTCCCAAAAAACAGATCTCTGAAACCACCAACATCATTAACAACATACTGATACTCAGCTACTTTCCACCCTATTGGAAGAAAGCTGAGGTTATCATGATCAAAAAACCAGGCTTTCCTTTCCACGAGGCAAACAGCTATCGCCCAATCAGCCTACTTCCCGGTCTAGACAAGATAGCTGAAAAAGTCATCCTCGAAATCATCCGAGCAAAGTCCACGGCTCTTCGTGTTATACCTGACGAACAATTTGGTTTCCAACCTCTTCATGGCACCACTCACCACACCACCAAACCATTTCCAACAGCTTCAACACACAAAGTTGGAGCTTTGTTTCTTGATGTAGCCAAGGTCTTCGACCGAGTCTAGCACGAAGGCCTCATTCTGAAACTGATCTGATACGGCTACCCCCTTTTCATAACCAAACTCATTCAGTCCTTCGTCTCTGATAGAACCTTTCAAGTCAGAGTCGAGACGTCCATCTCCGAATTCAAGGCCATCAGAGCCGGAGTCCCCCGAGGCTCCGTTCTCTCCCCCCGCCTCTTTAACATCTTCACAGCCGACATTACCAAATCGGATCAAACCAACCTCCTCCTTTATGCTGATGACACCGCCATAATCACTCAATACAGAAGCAGCCACATCATCACCAACAGATTGCAACGCCACCCAGACATCCTTGACTTCTGGTTTGACCGCTGGAGGATCAAACTGAACCCCTACAAAACGCAAGCCATCGTCTTCTCGAAGGGCAGGGGCACCCTCAATGGACATCTCCAGTTTCAAGGCTCCCGCATCCAATGGACAAACACCATTAAGTACCTGGTCATCCAGTACGACAAACAACTCGTATGGAAGGACCAGGTCTGCACTGTCACCAAGAAAGCAAAGCAACTGCTGAGCAAATTATATCCTGTTATAAACCGCTCCAGAAAGTTGCTAAAAAGGACGAGCTTCTAATATACAATACCATTGTAAAGGCAGGTCTTACTTATGCCTGCTCTACATGGTCTCGGCTCTCCAAGACAAGGAGAGCCCAACTCCAGACAGTGACGAACAACTTCCCGAGGATGATTACGGGAGCCCCATGGTTCATGAGGAACATACAGATCCACAGAGACCTCGGTGTGCCTACCGTAAAGGCACACATGAGGAAAACTCAGCTGAAGTTTATGGACAAGGCGTCCCAGCACCCCAACTCAATCATCAGGGACGCCTTCCGACTCCCTTCACATACCCGCCACCAATTCCCGAGATCCTCGGACCCTCTCTCGGATGAAGATGATGGCTCTCCTCACCCGCCATGACACAAGAATGTCAAACTAGGTTAAGTTATCATAAGTCCTAGGTTAAGTTAACATTAAGTCCTAAGTTAAGCTAGCATAAGTAATAGGTTAAGGTAGCATAAGTCTTAGGTTAAGTTAGGATAAGAAGATAAGATTAATTTACAGCTATTCAAGAACAACGTGAATCGCTTTTTCTGCACACGTGTCGCTCCTGTAGCGCTTTAGGGACTTAACTGCAGCACGTGTGCTAGACCCATAAAAAAAATAGACAATAATGTTTTAAAAAACCCATCTCCTAGGTTAAGTTAGTATAGGACCACTAGTTTAAGTGTTTAGATTAAGTTAGAATAAGCAAACTCTCACCCTATGTAATTAACTTTTATAAGTCCCTACGGAAAAATGTAGGCTATGGCTTACTTAGAATCCAATAAACAAAATGGTCATTTGGATATCATTTTGTATCAGATGAAGCTACGGTGATGGCGAAATGGGTCATACAGTTTTTGTAAAACAAAGTAAAGTGGAAATTGACAAAATCAGTCTTTCATTACTTTCGTCATGAATTTCCATCAAATTTGTTACTAAAAAAAAGAATAGTTAAAAAAACCTATGTCTCTATTTATAATTAAAGGTTGTTTCATAGATTGCTGCAATTAGTCTTAGGAAGCCGTTTAATTACAATCGAAAACATTTAGACACTTGCATTTTTAATTTCATGAAAATTGGAACGAGATATTAATTATTTCCAAATATTGTTACCTTAATAATATACTCCTGGCATAAGTTTTAATGATCATTACCTACTTTTTTTATCCAGGAGTCGATGGATCTCGACGATATTTTACCAAAAGTTGGAGAATTTGGAAAATATCAGAAACTCATGTTATGGCTGGTATGTCTACCAGCGTGTTTTCCATGTGCCTTTTGCGCCTTTAATCAGTTATTTATGGCAAATGTTCCTGAGCACTGGTGTTATGTACCTGAATTACAAAACTTAACAGCAGAAGAACGAAAAAATTTATCAATTCCTCGATATAACAATACATTTGCCAAATGTTATAGATATGCTGTTAATTTTAGTACTGTATTACTAGAAAATACTGATGGTCTACTGGAAGAAGTTAGCATTTCAACATGGCCTACGGAAAAATGTAGGGATGGTTGGGAGTATAATACAAGTGCAATTTACTCCAGTATAGTTATAGATGTAAGTATTAAATATTATTATTCATTTATGTGAATTAAAAAAAATAGCGTGTGGTACAATTCAAAGTACTTTTTGCACAGACACATGTTAGCAGTATCTTATTTACTAAAAACGTTCAGTTATAGACTGTTTGTTGATTTGTTTGTGCATTTGTTCCGGCATTACACAAAAATACCTAGGCATCTTTTCGAAATATGGATCCCGGATCAAGTTATAAGCATTTTACCACGAAAATTAATGTACTGGATATTTCAAAAAAATTGTTCAGAAAATTCCCTCCACAGGACACTTGTACTTACACGTGGGGGGACCCACAAGTAACGGGAACTATGTTCTGATTAGGTTGATACTTGTAGTACACGGTTCGCCCGCTAGGGTGATGTAGTTTCACTCCTCCCAAGTCAGTCTGCCAAGTAGGGCTGTTGATATGTTTAAAAATATCGAGTTTTCGATATATCGATATTTGTAAATGTATCAATATCGGAATTCGATATATCGAAGTAAAATATCAATATTGCGATATATCGGCCCCATTTAAAAAAAAAATAATAGATCAGTCCAAAACTGAGTTACACAGTTTTTTTTATTCAAGTATATTTATTAAACAAATCAAACGGCAAATTAATGAAAACGTTAGGTCGCTGTGCTCTCAGTAATTATTAATAAAAAAGATAAAATTATGCGTACCAATATTTTTCAACAAAGGTTTTTAAAAATTCTCGTTGTTGTATATGTTCTACTGTTCGTTCAGATGCTACAGATGTAGCAGAAGAAATCAAATATTTTAAAGCAATTTCTTACAGCGCGGGAATAAAGTGCCTACACTCTATCCAGAATTTTAGGGCATTATATAACCTCGAAATATTCGGCTGATTTAAATATTATTTTAATTCAGCAGGCATTGCATCAAAATTTGTACCAGAAACTTCATTCGACATATTTTTCTAGAGCACATGCCCCATATGTCCCATAGAGATGACGTTGTTTCTTCTGCTCTACATGGAGAAGACCCTTCCCCTTCTTTTATGTTCTACAGTGATGTCTTTTGACAGATCTACTATTGCATTAGCAACGGCTAATGCTGAACTAAAATGCATTTTCTTAAAGCGGGGATCCAAAATGATTGCTTTGGTTAAAAATAAGTTTTATTTTAAAGGCACCAATGTATCATTAATCATTTTGTACCGACAAGCCAGTAGCAGTACATAGTTTGGTTTATTCAATTCCTTGTCTTAATAAATTTGTTAGTGGTATATACAATAATATAAGGCTTTTGATTCTGTAAATCAGCAGAGACTTGGAAGCGCTTGCCGAGTGTTGTATTGATCATCGATATTCCACTGAAATTAAATACATATATGAAAATGCCACCGCTCATGTTAAAACACAAACTAACCAATCCACCAGAAAATTTAAAATCGAAAGAGGAGTGCGGCAGGGTGATACGCTCTCTCCCACGCTTTTCGTAACACTTCTAGAAAGTATTCTACAATCATTACTTAACATTGACGGTGAAAAGTTGAATCACCTCTGTTTCGCCGACGACATTGTCTTAATAACAGACAAAATGCAAGAAGCACAAACTATGCTGCACATGCTTCAGGAAAGGTTTATGAAAAAACTTGTATTAAGCGACACTATAAAACTGAATAGCGTAGAGATCGAGCAAGTGTACCAATATAAATACCTGGGATATGAAATCAGCATAGGACGAGATAACCAAACACATGAAATTCAGCGACGAACATGCCTCTCCTGGGCTGCATATAGCAAACTGGCCTATGTATTCAACCCTAACCTTCCTATATGTTTAAAAAGAAAAGAAAATTTGGCAGATGCATACACCCCGTTCTTACGTACGGAGTTGATACTCTCACAATGACGAAAAAAAACATCAATAAAATATGTGTCACGCAACGAAAGATGAAGAGGTCAATGTTAGGCGTTACTCTTCGAGATCGCATCCCAAATCACATTATCAGGAAGAGAACGGGGGTACAAGACGGAGTCAAATTCATTTTACATTTTAAATGGAACTGGGCTGGCATGTTGCTAGGTGTAAGGATGGATGATGGACAAACAGAATTATAAAGTGGCGACCAAGATCCAAAGCCTATCGAAGTAGAGGTAGACCACCAAGTCGGTAGACTGATGATTTGAAAAGAGTGGCTGGAAATTAGGTACAACCGGCCCAAAACAGAAAAAAGTGGCAGTATCAGCTGATGATGATGATGATACAGTTTAAATAATTTACGAAAAATACGGAAAATGAAAACTTTCAAAAAATATCGACGCCGATACCCAGATTTTAATAACGATATATCGTTTCAAAAAATATCAGTCATAAATATCGATATTTCCAAAAAATAGTATCGATATTTCGATATATCGATATTTTATCAACAGTTCTACTGCCAAGGGGCATCAGTATAGAAGGTTGTGAGAGGCTCCTGAAATTTTTTTTTTGTAAAAGTTGTTTTATGTACTCGTTGTTTTTTAAGAGCGTCGCCTGAAGGCCTCTTGCGAACTGAAGGAGCAGTTTGAAACTGACCGCGATTTTTTTTCCAAAATCATCACAGGAACTGAATCATGGGCTACAGTTACGATCCAGTCAATGGAAAGCCGTGAATTCTACTTAGCCAAAAAGGCTCGTCAGGTGAAATCAAATGTGAAAACAATGCTCATTTGTTTTTTTGATATGAGTGGGATCGTTCACTCGGAATTTGTTCCACCAGGTCAGACAGTGAACCAAGCATTCTACCTTGAAATGTTAAAAAGTTGCGCAACAGTGTGCGAAGGAAACGCCTTGATTTGTGGCAGTCAGGCGATTGATTCTTCCACCACGACAATGCGCCAGCCCACACGGCTCTCACTGTACGCCAATTTTTGACAAAAAACGGCATGACTCCTTTGCCCCACGCACCCTACTCGTCGGATTTGGCTCCATACGACTTCTTTTTTTTTTCAATATGAAAAAGGAGCTGAAAGGAGGACGTTTTGCTGACATAGAAGAGGTGAAACAAAAAACGACGCAGGCTCTGTAGGACATTGAATCAGACGAATTTAAAAAATACTTTGAACAATGGAATAAAAGATTGGATAAATATATTAGCTCCAATGGAAAATATTTTGAAGGAGACTAATAGTTGTTTGTAGAAAAATTTAATAAAACTTTTTTTAAAAAATAAACTCCCGTTACTTTTGAGTCCTCCCTTGTATATATGTAGACTTCGCATATTTTCAACTCATAGAGAAATAATAAAATTGGCTCTTATTACTATTTATTAATTATACTTTTTATGGTGATATTCAGTACGGACAGAGGACACTGTGGATTCATTACTTAGGGCACCAGGTAATAAAGGGCTGTTAGATTCCTCTGGTATCTATTGTTTAAAACTATTTTCCTCGGTTACTTGTCATCGTAATTAGTGGTAAGTGAACCTATACCTAAGGCGCCAGATGTTCTAAGCCCACCTCGGGAGATATTCTGGACTTTCGGCTAACAATTTCAGAAAAAATTTAATCTTTCTTTGCTTATACCTTTAAATATTCGAATATTTAGGTTTTTTAATTAAACTTGAATTTCTTTGCTAGTCTGAACTAACTATATCCCGTGGAGCATAAATATCTATTATCCACTACTTAATATAGTAAATAAGGAAAATTTACGGAAATAGCCATTGACAACGGAACGTAAGTGGAAACTTATTTTCTCAAGGAAAAGCAAAGCAATAATTATAAGATTTTACTTAATATTATAATGAATTTAGGCTGATGTCAACTCCAAAATAATTTTATTTTATGGGTTTCTAAGAACCCTAAAACTTTAATACTTATCATTTTTGCTAGCACTTGTGGTCTATGAAATAAGCATCCGTACCTGTCAACAACTCTGTATATAAAATTCGATAGCAGGGCCGCTAAAGCTTTTAAAAAATTTATCATTTTAACAATAGCCTAACCATATGGGCCACGGTCATATACCTCTATGAATTTAACAAAAAAAAAACGGCCTGTTCTAGAGGCAGGGTCTTATTTTTATATCAGGAGGGGCTTAAGCGTTGAAAATTTTACTCGGTGAGTGGGTTTTTTTTTTGTGAGAGTGTTGGATCATGTTTAAGCTTGTAAAGTGTTATTTTAAGGGCTTTTTTGAAAAGTCTCCCTCCCGTTCATCGATTTTTGTACTGTGTTGGGAAGAGTTTAGGTTAGTTGGGGAGAGTTTTATTGTAAAATAGGCCCTTTTTAGAAACACCTCCCTCTCCTTCCATTTTATTTTAGAATGTTGAAAGGAATCCAAACGTGTAAAGTTTTATAAGGGTTTTTTTTCTTCGGGAAGCGGATACCCCCGGTTATTAGTTCTTCCCTAATTTAACGAACGCACAGTCTAAAACTTATTTTATTTTAAAAACAAATTAGCTTTGTTTAGAATTTTGTTCTTTAAAATAAACCACTGTTTTTAAACGACTACAGATATTCTAAAACTTTGTAAACTCGTTTATTTTAACTCTTTTCCGCATAGTTCTAGAATATTTTGTAAAAATGTGCCGATTTCTTCTAATTTATGAGTATGTCTTACAGCTTTGCAAAATGTTTGTACCAAAAGCTGCGCAAACCATAACATGTTACATATTGCCTGATTTTCGTCTTTTTTGTGAATGATGGTCTAAAATTCTATAAGAACAACATTTACGTGTAATTAAAATATTCTTTGTGAAATACTGTGCGATTCCATAATTTTGATTTTCACATAAAATGTTCTAGACTTAAAAGACAATAAAAACAGTGTTTATTTTGGTTTAATATCTTGTAAAAACAGATTAGTTTTTCTTCTTTGCAAAGATGATGAACTAGAACGTTGCAAACAATTATTCAAATTTTCTACCCTTCAGCTATCCAAAATTTATGACGCTACTTTTCGGAAGGAAAATCTACCACTACACACTTGTTTTTTTCTTTGTGTCCAAAATTTTTATGGTCTTTTATTGAGTTTTAAAATATTAACTATATTAAGAAGGGAAATATATTTAGGCAGGTGAAAACAAGACAATTTTTATATTTTCTTTTTTTTTTGTTTTTTTTTTATTGGTCTAGCACACGTGGTGCAGGGAAAGCGCTACAGGAGCGACATGTGTGCAGAAAAAGCGATTCACGTTGTTCTTGAATCGCTGTAAATTGTACTCGGTGGGAAACACAGTCCTGGGCAAATTATTCCAAAGGGATTTGGAACGTTAACTTTCCGCCTGGGTTTTTGTCGCGTTAAATTCCACTTGGTTACTGTCACCCCAAAATAAAATTTCTTCCAGGTCTTTGTTAAGTTGAATGACTTCCTACTGTCTGCGGATATTCGTCTGAGTAGCCGATGTCCGAGCGTTCAAAGTGAATGAAGAGATAAGCGTACTGTCATGTGCAAAGCTGTAGATTGGATTCTCGGTCTTTTCCGGCAGATCGTTAATGTAAATGAGAAAAAGAGTAGGAGACAGTATGGAGCCTTGAGGTACACCGGCGTTGATAGTGAAGGTGTTAGAAAGAAATCCACAGTCGACTGCCACTCGTAAAGGACGCTCTCTGAGGAAACATGAGAGCCACAAACAGAACTTTTCAGACATGAAGATGCCTTTTCCATGACTTTCGATATTATTGAAAGCAGTGCGATTGGTCGGTAATTATTTGGCAAGGTCTTCTTGCCTTTTTTAGGTATCGACTGAACTGTGGCACATTTCCAGCAGAAAGGAAATATTCCCTTTTTGTAGGATCGGTTAAAAGTCTACAGAAAACTGGTGTTAGTTCTCTCGCACAGTTTTTGAGAACCATGGCAGATATTCCGTCAGCGCCAGAAGCTTTTTTGGTGTCTAACTTCATTAAAATACGTTTTATGATACGCTGTCTGAAGACAATATCGGGCATCCTTAACTGCACTATGGGAATAGTAGGTGGTGTTTTTCCTTGGAAATCGGCAGTAGAATGTGAAGCAAACAGTTCAGCCAACAAGTTCGCTTTCTCAAGAGGTGTCGTTGCAATAGAATTATCTGGCCGTGTGAGTGGTGGTATGGTGGATTTGGTGAAATTTTGACTGACTGTCTTAACGACTGACCAAAAGGACCTGGAATTGTTGGGACAAGCGAGAAGTTGGTTTCTAATTCATTAATTGTGTGCCTCCTTGGTTTCATCGATAATTTCTTTGCATCTGTTCCTGGCAAGAACAAAGGTGTTACGGTTTATGGTGTTAGGATTTTCACGCCATTGTCGGTAGGCAAGATGTTTAGAAGCAGCAGCTTCTTTGCATTTTCGGTCAAACCAAGGCTTATCGTTGGAAGGGCATTTCTTCGAAAAAGGGATGTAAGCCTACATACCGGCCAAAATAACATCGCGCAGTCAGATGGGTCGTCGGATCGAAAACAAACGTCTAACCAAGGGAAAGTTCGAAAATATTCCATGAGATCTTCCCATTTACCAGATTTGTAGTGCCAAATCTTGCCCGGTTCAGGCACCTCTCTGTCTCTGATTGGTAGGATACTCGATGTCGAAAGTAGTTTATGGTCAGAAGAACCTAACGGCGGATTTACGCTGACCGTGTAAATCTCCGGATTGTTGGTTAAAAACAGATCAAGAAGACTGGCGAACTCCCCGTCTCGATCAGGGATCCGTGTTGGTTCGTCAATAAGCTGAGTTAAACCACAACTGATTGAAAATGATTCGGCTTCACGACCTTGCTTGTCGGTAGTATTTGAATATTTAAGTCAGTTGATGTGTACATTAAAGTCACCCAGGATGGCAATTTCGTCGCAATGTCAACGTTTTATGTAACATTCATGGAATTGTAGGTATGATTTGTTGTTACTTAAGACTAAAATTAACACATTTTTTTTTAATATTTCAAAATACTAGAGTTAAGCCACTACTTTCAGACATGGTAGTGCAACAAGTGATAAAATGTGAATGAAAAAAAAAATAGAAAAAAAACCTCTGTGCTTCTTTTATTTTGTCTGTTATTAAGACGATGTTGTCGGCGAAACAGAGGTGATTCAACTTTTCACCATCAATGTTAAGTCCTATTTTTCCCCAGTTTATTGATTTTAGAATACTTTCTAGAAGTGTTACGAAAAGCTTGGGTGAGAGCGTATCACGCTGCCGTACTCCTCTTTCGATTCGAAATTTGCTGGTGGATTGATTAGTTTGTGTTTTAACATGAGCGATGGCATTTTCATATATGTATTTAATTACATTGACATATCGATGATCAATACGACACTCAGCAAGCGCTTCCAAAAGTCTCTGCTGATTTACAGAATCAAAAGCCTTTTCGAAGTCCACAAATATGAGTACAAGAGGCTTATTATATTCTATACATTTTTCAATGAGTATTATTAACTGTAAGTAGATGGTCGTTTGTTCCATACCCCGAGCGGAAATCTGCCTGTTCTTTTGAAAGGTAAAACTCGAATTTATTTGCTAGACGTTTGGTAAGTATTTGCGTGAATAACTTGTATACATGGCACAGGAGGCTAATAGGTCGATAGTTTGTAAGGTCTGAAGTATGTTCTTTTTTATGCATGATTACAATAGTTGCATTATTCCATTGCGTTGGAGTTATTCCTTCCAGGAGGCATTTTTCGATTAATATTTTAGGTGATTTGATAATTTCTTGTTCTCCTTGTTTAATTGACTCTACTACAATATTGTCTTCACCCGGAGCTTTGTTATTTTCGATGTCCTTCAAGGCTGATGTGATTTCTTTTCCTGTGATGTCTAGAATATCCTCCGACCCCTGATTTAGGACTTTCGGTATGTTGATTTTTGTTTTTTTTTCTTGTAAAGTATATAATTGTTGATAAAAAATTCCATGATCTGTAAAATATCTCTTTTGTTATTACATTACCATGCATATCTTTAATTTTGCATTTGTCTTTCCTTCCCACTGTGTTCTTCCTTCTCAAGACTTTTAAGCTTTTATTCTGTTCTACAACGTTTTTAATTTCCTCTGCATTTTTTGTCTTTTGTCTTTTCTAATTTCCCTCGATATCTTTCTATTTATAGTTCTATATTCATCTGTGGTCTTATCTGCCATTTCTCTCCTTTGCTTCATTACCTGTTTTACTCTTTGATTTAATTTCTGTTCTTTTTGTTGTTTTGGGCAAGTTTTGTCAATGGCATTTTTTATATTATTTTTAATGTTTTCAAATATGTCATGAACTGCTGTATCTTCATGGTGTTTCAAGGAGCGTGCAATCTCTCTTCTATATGAATCCACTATAGAAATTTCTTATGATTTATTTTAAGAATCATGTTGTTTCTTTCATATTTAATGTTAATAAACACTTTTGCTGTAACAATGCGATGGTCACTCCCAACTGTACATTTATTTAGGACCTTTATGTCTTGGATAATGTCTTTCCTGTTACTGATTATGAAATCTATTGTATTTTTTGTTTTACCGTCTGGGCTAGACCATGTCCATTTTCTCTTTTTGTTCTTTTTGAAGAAGATGTTCATTACATATAAATTATTTTGATGTAGAAAATCTATTAGTGTCCTTCCTCTTTCGTTTCGATCTCCTAGCCCATAATGACCTATTACAGTTTCCTCGTCGTCCACTCTGCTTCCAATTTTTGGCCTTGCAGTCACCGATCAACATCGTAAAATGCTCAACTTACTTATGTATTAATTTTAGTTTTAAATAACAGCAAATCATACCTATAAGTCACATAAAAAATATGATAAAACTAACTTATTTTCACCTGTCTAAATATATTTCCCCCCATAAACTATGATTATATTACGAAACTAGATACGAATTAATCTAGTAACTTGAGACGTAATCGATCGCAGACAACGTAATTTTTATACTTCAAAGCAGTAATCCCCGGAGCTTATAGTTTAGTTACCTTCTAAGCAATACAAAACAAACTTATACAATAAATTCTATTTTATTATTTCTTCTATTCTTAATTGTAACTACGCTATTCAAAACGAGTAGCTTCTAACCAAATTTTCTCAGTAGCCAAGAATGTCTCAAATAAGCATAAGGTTAAGCACGAAACAGAAAAGATTAGAGTGTAAGTTTTTGAAAAAAAAAAAATAATTAGCTAATTTACTCAGTTCTTCCCCATAAACAAGCGGCTCTAAAATAAATTTTGAATTTGACTTTTTCACCTTAAAAATCACTTAATTTAATAATGACTCGATATTTTAAATGATAGGTGCTTTAAGGTGAGATATCAATCACAAAAATAATAAGAAACAGAAAGGCTTCTGTTAAAAATAATAAAAACACAAGATATTTCATTTTCAAATTCCTGGACTCCAAGAAACCAAAAAAGGATCTATAACATTATATATTTAAAGCAACTCTTCCATCTTATCCCTTCCCCCGACCTTTATATGTTTGACTATAAACAATTAGCTTAATATTTGCTCATTATCCTAACCAAAAACCAGATAACATACTCATAGTATTATTGAAGCCAAAACTTATAGGTAGATATCTGTTCTTTCGTTTATTTTTTGTCAAGCGATATCGTTCGAAAATTACAGTTAACAGACGGACCGACGGAAATTGGAAGCTATGTTTTTTGCGATCCCAAACGACTGATTTTCTTCTACCGTGTTGGGAAAAGTTGAAACTTTGTAAGTTCCACTGCAAGAGACAAGTCTTTCTTTGATGTCTCACTCACGATTTCTGATTATTATTACTGTGTGGGAAAGAGTTTAAGCTTTGAAAGTTCCATTGCAAGAGACAAGGATGGTGGTCTCTTCCTACAAATTATTGTTTTTTTTTTTTACTTAGGAAAGAATCGAAGTTTTTAAGAGAAGTTTTTTTTTTGATTGAATAGTCCTCTTATGATTACTGGGTCTTTTTTACTTTTAAATTCGCCCTTGAATTCCGTCTGTCCACGTCCCTGCTCTAATGGATGCCAAAAAAAAACGTCCTTCCTATAAGGACCTGGCCTATATTATCTTTTTTTATCTAAAAAAATCTTTGCATCCATATGCTCCTCCCCCGCCCCTAGAACCTGTTATCAAGTCACTTGATTGATTCGCATTCAGTTTCGTTTCATTCAATTTTTCAAATAATTAACTAGTATAACACTAAGCCAACGAAGCTCTTGTAGCAACCTATTACAAAACTAGAAAAATATTTTTTGTTTATTATTGAACAGAAAAAAATTATTACCTCAGTTGTTTAATATTCACATATTATTAACAAAAAGGTTGTTGATTCAAACCCTGATCTTTCCCATCGCGATCGCTTCATACGGGACGATTAACGCTGCATGTCGCCGAAGAATACAAACCTTCGAAATGACTTGCTACCGAAGGATGATGAGGATCCCATGGACAGCAAGATGAACAAACAATTGGAGTCTGAAAGAATTAGGGATCAAATTAAACGAACGCCTGCCCTCAACCATTCAGAGGCAAATTCTTAAATTTTTTGGTCACCTTGTTAGACGAGACGGCATCGAAAAGCTCGTCATCCAGGGAAAAGTAGAGGCCAAACGAAAAAGAAGTCGATCCCCAAATCGCTATATTGACCAAATAAAAAAATTAACTAACATGTCGCTTAATGCACACGGTGGAGGACCGTGAAGAGTAAAGGAGCGTGACAAGCACGGTTGCTTGAGAGGAAGATTAACAAAGCAGAAATATTTGAGGTAAAAGAATTAGGCTGAAATACCTAGTTCTAACCTGAATTGGGTGGGGATAGGAGAAGAACGAAAAGGAAGTAAACGAGTAATAAGGAACGATAGTGCATCCTTTTCGTACAAATCACCCTCTTGTTGGGAGGTTCAAAATTTTCTCCGAAAATAGATTTGGCACATCTTTTAGAAAATCAAAATTGAAACCATATTTTACTGCACAATTGTACCGACAAATAAGTACCGCTCAAATCATTGTTATCTACTGTTAACATAAAATATAAGTCACAAAGGATCAGTTAGTGCATAAGAAGTACCATAACTACTACTTTGATTGGAATCTATATAATTAACTAGACCGGTCTTTTTCACTTATTAGAGGAAGTAATTCATTACCCTCCAACATTTAGCATATCTCCACGTTTTAGGGTCTCTAGATTACAAAAAATATAATTTCCGATAACTCTAAAACTAAAGAAGAAAGAGATTTTAAAGTTGGTATACATATCATCATCATTAGCTTATTCCATCTATAGTCGGATGTAAGCCTCCCCAAGTTGTCTCCAATGAGCTTTGTTGTTTGCTTATATATTCGTTGTATTACATCTGTCACTTTTGATGTTCTTCGAATCTCGATGTTAGGAATACGATCTTGGAGTCTAATATTTAGCATTCTCCTCTCCATTGCTGTTTGGGTTACCTGGAGTTTATGTATTATACTTTTATTTAAAGTCCACGTTTCAGCGCCCTATGTTAATACTGGCAGTACATATTGATCGAATACTCTGGCTTTTATTGTATTTGGGATTTAAATGTGAATTGTAACCTTCCGAACTAGACCAGACCAAGCTAACGAGACTCTTCTATCTAAGTCAGCCTTTAAATTCTTTTTTGATATTTCAATTTTTTGTCCTAAATAAACTCCTGGACAAAATTAACGCAACAATCTGAAAATTAATTTATCTTTTTCTTATGTCAGTTTTAAAGTTTATCGAGTATTTGAATAGTAGGCTATGCATATTTTGTTTCGTTGTTCATGACAGAAATCAAAACAATTCATTTAGTTTTACAGTTTTAAAGAATTTTTTAGAAGATAAACAATTTTCTGTAATAATGCGATAGATTTTCTTTAAAAGTAAGCTTATAAATTGTTCCCTTTTTCAAAGTAATACGTTTTTGTGGTAGACTGTTTTATTTTTGACCCCGAAGAATTAGAAAAATGAATCGAACAAGGAATTTAACTGAACACGAGGTAGTGCGAGCCTCAGTTTTATTGGACGAGGGATATTGTCAGAGTTATGTTGCCAATTTGTTAGGCAAACATCGTTCCACAATAAGTCGTATGGTAAGACGCTTGAATGAAGTAGGAACTTATTCTAGAAGGCTAGGGCAAGGGCGAAAACGATGCACTAGCGACCTAGATGAACGTTTTATAATACAATATGCTTTAAGAAACAGGACTGTCACTAGTTCTATAATAAGAAACGAACTCGAAGCTGTTCGCAATGTCACAATTTCTTCTAAAACAGTTAGAAGACTGTTAAATGAAGCCGGATTAAACAGTAGGAGACCAGCCACTGCGCCCTTGCTTACTAGAGAGAACAGAATTGCCAGGTTACGTTTTGCTCGAAATCACGAAAACTGGTCTGTGGATGATGGTCGTGAGCGAGTATGGCGAAGACCAGGAGAGAGGTTTGCTCCTTGCAATATCTCTGCAAGGATTCCATTCGGCGGTGGCTCTGTTATGTTCTGGGGTGGCATCTGCTTTGATACTCGCACAGAGTTAGTTCCTGTCCGTACGAGA
The DNA here is from genome assembly GCA_019049505.1 of Pachyrhynchus sulphureomaculatus. Classification (NCBI taxonomy): domain Eukaryota; kingdom Metazoa; phylum Arthropoda; class Insecta; order Coleoptera; family Curculionidae; genus Pachyrhynchus; species Pachyrhynchus sulphureomaculatus. The sequence continues at coordinate 135,052,150 of CM032447.1, forward strand.
TCCATGAATGCTGACTACTATCTTGAGAATATTGTAATAGAACATGTGATGCCTTTCGGTCATTTTGTGGGGCCCAATTTCCTGTTTATGCAAGACAACGCTCGACCTCACGTGGCTAGGGAGGTACTCGATTATCTTAATCAAGTTGATATACCGATTATTCAATGGCCACCAAAAAGCCCGGATCTGAATCCGATAGAACATGTATGGGATCACCTTAAGAAAAATGTGAAACGTCATATACCTGCACCTACAAACCTGAAGGAACTTGAAAATGCAGTTATCACAGAATGGAAGCAAATTCCTCAAGATTTTATCCAAAATTTAATTAGAAGCATGCCTAGGCGCATAAACGCTGTCATCCAAAGTAGAGGAGGCAACACACGCTACTAGTGTCCCAGTTACACCATTAATTTTGCTACTAGTGTCGCAGTTTATTTTTTTCATTATTACATAATTTCAACGATTTTGTTATTAGGTCTTGAAAATAATTTTAATTCGAATCTTATAGAGAAATTTGGTAGCTAATTCACTTTTAAAGTATCCGAATAAGTTTTTTCTAACTTTTAGTATAACCAATGTTCATAAAAAATTATTAAAATTAATTCATTATAGAGATTTGTATGATTTAATATATTGTTGCGTCAATTTTGTCCAGGAGTGTATATGAATGTTTGTACCTTTCCTATCTTTCACCTTTTAGTAATAGTTCCTGGCTGTTATCTTTACTTTCGTTGTTCAAATATTTGGTTTTGATGAAGTTTGGTGATCAGAGTGATATCGTCTGCGAACCTTAAGTGATTTAATCCTTCACTGTCCATTAGTATTGCTTTATTTTCCCACTTTAACGATTTGAACATGTCTTCTAAAGTCAACGTGAATAGCTTTGGGGATATCGAGTCGCCTTGTCTAATTCCTCTTTTAATTTTGACTTTATTTGTTTTTCTCCGAACATTATTTGTGAAGTGACATTTTTGTATATGTATTCAAGAAGAGTTATGTATCTTTCATCGATTCTGCTGTTACTTAAGGCGTTATGGACTGCCCATATCTCTACCGAATCAAATGCTTCTTCGTAGTCAACCATTGCTATCCACAAGGTGACCTTATATTCATTTGCTTTTTGCACTAGTAATCTAATTGTTTGAAGATGGTCCAAAGTGTTGTATCCCCGTCTAAAACCCGCTTTTTTTTTTTCGCGTGGTTGATAACTGTCTTATTTGTTCGTTAATCTATATGTTATGGTATACATATACCAGTAGTAAATTTGGTATATATATACAAGTAGGGAAAAAATCTAGTTTTTCAGAGATATCCCTATGATAAGGGTGGTAAATTTCATAGTTTTAACAGCATTATGAGAATTTTTCCTGGTTATTAATTGCAATAACGAACAAATTTTAAACATAATTATTTATAATTAGGCATATAATAGGTTGTGTTAAAGTGAGAGAGAGAATTAGAGGGGTTGTGTCGTATATCGTGTAATAAGTCCTTTTTAAGATTATTGAAGTCGAAAAATCACCTATTTTAGAACTGCAAGGGTAAATCACATTACCGATTTTTATCTTTCTCTCAAATCAACGTAAAATATTGTTATGGCATCATATTATATTGGAATTTTCAACACGGCAAGTTTTTATCAGAAATCCCTTGTTACTAGGTACTTTATTTTTTATTTTCTTTTTAGTTTGATTTGGTATGCGATAAAGATATTTACCCAACTCTGGCGTTGGTATCGTTAAATTTAGGAGGCCCTTTTGGAGTGTATTTCTTTGGATACTTAAATGATAGAATAGGAAGAAAGAAAACATTTTTTCTATGCCTTACAACACTTATTATTGGAGGGATAATGACGGCTGCCTCACCAGATTTTTGGTGGTGGGCAGTAAGCAGATTTGTTGTTGGACTTACTATACCTGCTATTTATCAAATACCATTTATAATATGTAAGTAAACAGACATATTTTTAAGTATTATTAATGTCACGATAAATAAAACTGACCTTGAAAAAGACACAATGAAATCTAAAATAGTTACCACCACTAAGAATGGAAGCAAATGATTACAGAATTATTTGGTCGTAGTTTAATAATGAGGTATTTTTGTAAATAATAAGAAATGTCTTATTCATTAACAAAAAAATGAGTTTTAATATGTAACCGATGCAGTTTGTGATGTATTTTATCAGCAGAACACAGTAATAAAAAGAAAAGAATACATTACAGGTAACTTATGTGTTCCGTGTAAAAAATCCATAAAGTGAGACAGTTGTCACATGTCCTTAGTCAATGGCAGCTCCCCCTTCCCGGTTAATTTCATATCGCTGTAAAAAATAATGAAAATTAAAGAAAAAAAAAAATTGTTTGGTTACCGACGTTTATCCTCTCGGCAGTTTTAACGTTTGAAGCCTTTGAAAATTAGAAATCAGGACAATTTTAATAACTTTAAGTTCGCGTAAAAAGTCTAACATGATCTGAATATCAATGGTACTTCTAGGGTTTAAATAAACCACACGAGTTTAGTGTACGTACGGCCTTGCAACTGTGCAGTTGTTTGTTGCGTAGTTGTTACGATCAAGAAGATTGCTGTCAATGGACAATCCGTTACGCTTCGGGGTTTTGTCGGTACTTTTTAAACCATAGGCATTTGGTGGAAGTGATTCTTGGATGATTTTGTTCCTGTTTATATGTTACAAACGACAATATTTAAAACACAATTTAATACATAAACATATAAAATAAATAAGTAGACTAGTGATTATTAAAATCTGTCACAACCCATTAATGCGCACCTAAAAATTAAAATTAGGTATTATTGGATCATCATAGAAAAGAAATCTTCATTTATGTGACAGCTGCTATATTAAAGTGCCCAGAGTAAAATATTGGCTCCTCTGATTTTTATTGTTCTATACGGAACACTTATAGTAGGGGTCTTCGGTGTTCGTCTCTCCGTCCGCCTGTCTGTCACACCCGATTTTCGCCGAAATTATTTGACATAGAAAATTGAAATTTTGTACAAATATAGGAATTGATGGCCCAATTAGAGCCGTGTAGTTTTGGAAGTTAAATTAAATTAAAAATGGTTCGTTTTGGGGGGTGAAATCGGAAGTGAAAAAAAAAAAATCCCAAGTCATCGAGTGGCGTGTCAAACGGAAGTTTGTGAAAATACGAGTTTAAAAATATATATGATATAATACTTGTGCACACTTTTTTCCCATCCACCCTACCTCAAAAAATTTTGAAAAAAATCTGGAATATTCTCCATAAGGTGTAGCTTAAACGAAAATTATCACGAGTGATAATTTATCTGGTATAAAAAAAAAAATCAAGGTCATCGGTTTTCAACAAAGGTCAGAAACAAACTATGTTGAAAACTCATTTCGGGTGTGTTTTGTGAGGTCATTGATCATATTAAATTTACTGGGAAACATCAATCACGTGTGACTAAAAAATAATATTTAAACCTGAAACATTACTGCGTTTTATATAACTGAGATAACGATTCATTCTGGAATACAAAGAGAGTTTCTTTTATGTGTTGGACATTTTAAATTACTTACTTACTGGGACCAGTAATATCTTAATTTTTATCTAGTATAAATATTTTTTTTTAACCAAGTAACGACGAGATTTTCAGTTTCTTATTATATTTACTTAGTTTTCTTGGTTAAGGAATGATGGACAAGCGATAAAAAGGATGCAAAGAAATAGACAATAACCAATGAGTAACAATTATTTACATATGTATATATATATATATATATATATATATATATATATATATATATATATATATATATATATATATATATATATATATATATATATATATATATATATATATATATATATATATATATATATATATATATATATATATATATATATACACATATATACATACATATATACATACATACATACATACATACATATATATATATATATATATATATATATATATATATATATATATATACATACACATATATACATACATATATACATACATACATACATACATATATATATATATATATATATATATATATATATATATATATATATATATATATATATATAATATATATAAAATGCAACGTCTCTCTGTCTGTCTGTCTGTTCGTTGGTGCGCTTATCACTGGAGAACCACTTATCCGATTTACGTACTTTTTTTTAAAAACATACATATGTTCTCTGGCCAGGTTATAGGCTATATTTTATTACGATAGGTAGCATAAGGAATGAGCAGTGACGATAATAGTGAATGAAGTCGGAAAAAAGTTGGCCGCTGGCGCTTTCCTTTGCAATACACAGCCTAAACTATTAAATATGGAACAATATTACTTATCTCTGTCTGTCTGTCCGTTAGTGCGCTTATCACTGGAGAACCACTTATCCGATTTACGTTTTTTTAAAAAAAATTATATATGTTCCCTGGCCAGGTTATAGGATATATTTTATTGCGTTAGGTAACATAAAGAATAAGCAGTGACGATAATAGTGAATCAAGTCGGAAAAAAGGTTATCGTTAGCGCGTTCTCTTGCAATACACTGCCTAAACCATTAAATATGGAACAATATCATGTTGTAAAGAATATAATATATATAAAATGCAACGTCTCTCTGTCCGCCTGTCTCCCTGCCTGCCTGTCTCTCTGCCTGCCTGTCTGTCTGTCCGTTAGTGCGCTTATCACTGGAGAACCACTTATCCGATTTACGTACTTTTTTTTTAAATATACATATGTTCTCTGGCCAGGTTATAGGCTATATTTTATTACGATAGGTAGCATAAGGAATGAGCAGTGACGATAATAGTGAATGAAGTCGGAAAAAAGTTGGCCGCTAGCGCTTTCCCTTGCAATACACAGCCTAAACTATTAAATATGGAACAATATTACGTATCTCTGTCTGTCTGTCTGTCCGTTAGTGCGCTTATCACTGGAGAACCACTTATCCGATTTACGTGCTAGTTAATCAAGTCGGAAAAAAGGTTATCGTTAGCGCGTTCTCTTGCAATACACTGCCTAAACCATTAAATATGGAACAATATCATGTTGCAAAGAATATAATATATATAAAATGCAACGTCTCTCTGTCTGTTTGTCTGTCCGTTGGTGTACTTATCACATATAAATAATGGGAGATAAGCAGAGATAACATAAGTCTAGATAATGGGAGTTTTGGTGAGATAATGGGAGATAAGTATAAATAAAGGGAGATAAGGAGAAATAATGGGAGATAAGGGGAAATAATGACAGATATTTTATTACGTTAGGTAACATAAGGAATAAGCAGTGACTATAGTAGTGAATCAAGTCCACGCGAGCGGAGCCGCGGGTACGGCTAGTATATATATATATATATATATATATATATATATATATATATATATATATATATATATATATATATATATATATAGATATATATATAGATATATATATATAGATATATATATATATATATATATATATATATATATATATATATATATATATATATATATATATATATATATATATATATATATATATATATATATATATATAGATATATATATATATATATATATATATATATATATATATATATATATAGATATATATATATATATATATATATATATATATATATATATATATATATATATATATATATATATATATATATATATATATATATATATATATATACATATATATATATATATATATATATATATATATATATATATATATATATATATATATCCTTCGTTTCATCTACTTCCTGGTGGCTATGTGATCCTAATATTTTATTATTATTTTAGCCCTGGAACTAGTAGGACCCAACTATAGATATATATATATATATATATATATATATATATATATATATATATATATATATATATACATATATGTATATATATATATATATATATATATATATATATATATATATATACATATATATATATATATATATATATATATATATATATATATATACATATGTATATATATATATATATATATATATATATATATATATATATATATATATATATATATATATATATATATCCTTCGTTTCATCTACTTCCTGGTGGCTATGTGATCCTAATATTTTATTATTATTTTAGCCCTGGAACTAGTAGGACCCAACTATAGATCATTTATCACAGTCTTGTTATGTCTTTTTTTACACACTAGGTCTAATAATCCTAGCAGGCATAGCATACCTAATCAGAGATTGGATATACATGAATCTGGTAACATCACTACCATTTATACTTTACTATTTATATTGGTTTTATTTGCCAGAAAGTCCTAGATGGCTTCTAGCTCAAGGAAAATTCGAGGAAGCTTCTAAAATTTTAGAATCATTAGCCAAAATAAATGACAAAGAACTTCCGACAAGTTTCAAACAACAGTTAAAGCAAAAAATGATGAACAGACGAACAAACAGTGAGGAAGAAAAATTACAGAAGAATTTGGGATTAACTGATCTCTGTGGCACGCCAAACATGAGACTGAAAACTTTACTAATCACATTAAATTGGTTTGCTAATAATATGGTTTATGTAGGTTTAAGTTATTATGGACCATCTTTAGGAAAAAATGAGTATTTAAGTTTTCTTCTTTCGTCAACTGTTGAAATACCAAGTTACATTGCATCTTGGCTTCTTATAGATAAATGGGGAAGACGTTGGCCATTATGTTTATGTATGATATTAAGTGGGATTAGTTGTATTGCTACAGTATTACTTCCTACTGGTAAGTTTATCAATTAGCTGTATAAACAGTTCAACAATCAGTAGCTTAGAATCAGTTCCTTAGACCTTTCTATAAAGTGTAATGTCCTAACAACAACGTAATATCAGTTTAAAAAGTGTTTAAAAATTTTGAGACATACTTAATTCTGGATCTGATTGAACCAAGTCTTTAATTAGATCTACTTGTGTAAATGGCAACTTCACACTTTGTAGAAATCTAATCATACACATATTTTTGTTCTTTAATGCTGAAAACATATTTTTCGATAATAATTTTTCGTAACTGATTACCACCTCTACTATTATTAGGAGTAGATTTCTTCCAACTTGTCGAAATATGTAACACTACCATTGAATTCGGCACGGTAGTTACTATAATATTATACATATAGAAATACACTCCTGGACAAAATTAACGCAACAATATATTAAATCATACAAATCTCTATAATGAATTAATTTTAATAATGTTTTATGAACATATGTTACACTAAAAGTAAGAAAAAACTTATTCGGATACTTTAAAAGTTAATTATGTTAGCTACCAGATTTCTCTATAAGATTCGAATTAAAATTATTCTTAAGACCTAATAACAAAATCGTTGAAATTATGTAATAATGAAAAAAAAAAACTGGGACACTAGTAGCAAAATTAATGGTGTAACTGGGACACTAGTAGCGTGTGTTGCCTCCTCTACTTCGGATGACAGCGTTTATGCGCCTAGGCATGCTTCTAATTAAATTTTGGATAAAATCTTGAGGAATTTGCTCCCATTCTGTGATAACTGCATTTTCAAGTTCCCTCAGGTTTCTAGGTGCAGGTATATGACGTTTCACATTTTTCTTAAGGTGATCCCATACATGTTCTATCAGATTCAGATCCGGGCTTTTTGGCGGCCATTGCATAATCGGTATATCAACTTGATTAAGATAATCGAGTACCTCCGTAGCCACGTGAGGTCGAGCGTTGTCTTGCATAAACAGGAAATTGGGCCCCACAAAATGACCGAAAGGCATCACATGTTCTATTACAATATTCTCAAGATAGTAGTCAGCATTCATGGATCTCGTACGGACAGGAACTAACTCTGTACGAGCATCAAAGCAAATGCCACCCCAGAACATAACAGAGCCACCGCCGAATGGAATCCTTGCAGAGATATTGCAAGGAGCAAACCTCTCTCCTGGTCTTCGCCATACTCGCTCACGACTATCTGGATATTTTAGACTAACCCTAGTTTCATCTGTGAAGAAAACTTGTTTCCAATCATCCACAGACCAGTTTTCGTGATTTCGAGCAAAACGTAACCTGGCAACTCTGTTCTCTCTAGTAAGCAAGGGCGCAGTGGCTGGTCTCCTACTGTTTAATCCAGCTTCATTTAACCGTCTTCTAACTGTTTTAGAAGAAATTGTGACATTGCGAACAGCTTCGAATTCGTTTCTTATTATAGAACTAGTGACAGTCCTGTTTCTTAAAGCATATTGTCTTATAAAACGTTCATCTAGGTCGCTAGTGCATCGTTTTCGCCCTTGCCCTAGCCTTCTAGAATAAGTTCCTACTTCATTCAAGCGTCTTACCATACGACTTATTGTGGAACAAATTGGCAACATAACTCTGACAATATCCCTTGTCCAATAAAACTGAGGCTCGCACTACCTCGTGTTAAATTCCTTGTTCGATTCATTTTTCTAATTCTTCGGGGTCAAAAATAAAACAGTCTACCACAAAACGTATTTCTTTGAAAAAGGGAACAATTTATAAGCTTACTTTTAAAGAAAATCTATCGCATTATTACAGAAAATTGTTTATCTTCTAAAAAATTCTTTAAAACTGTAAATCTAAACGAACTATTTTGATTTCTGTCATGAACAACGAAACAAAATATGCATAGCCTACTATTCAAATACTCGATAAACTTTAAAACTGACATAAGAAAAAGATAAATTAATTTTCAGATTGTTGCGTTAATTTTGTCCAGAAGTATATATGCGGTGCGACAATATAGATTGCGTTTGTGGTCTGTGCTTTACACAAGGGGATTCCCCTGGTCATCTATTTTTATTTTGTCTTGTCGGGGAGGGGAGTCCTAAGCGCAAGAGAGCTTTTTTTTATTCATCAAGGGATTTATCTCCTGGCTGTCCTTTGACGCCCTATGTCGATTGCCGCCCCCTCTATAAACAGCTCCGCCTGTAGTTGTATATCTTAAAGAAACACCCCTTTATATCCATATACCACCGCCCCTTAAGCCGTGCTACATCACTGGCCAGTACCCGATTTCTTTTGACGTCAATAGGCTTTTGGATATTTTTGCAAAAAAAAATTAGAAAAATATTTCCCGTGTAAAGAGACATAATTGTAAAATAAGCCCTGAATATAATTAAGATATTTCCGTTAAAACTGCAAATTATTAAAAAATGACAGGATATATACGAAGCAACCCTTCTATCATAAAATTTGTTTATTATTTCAACCAGCAATTTCACTCCTTTCCCATGAATCGATATCGCTTAAATAAGTTTTTTTCTCCATGTCAAAAATTGTATGTGTACCAAATTTTAAATCGATATATCATTTTGTTCGAAAGTTATAGTAAAAGATCGACGGAAATGGAAAAATGTTTTTCGTAATCTAGGAACCATAAAAGGTCGAGAAATGTAAACACCTCGGAGAATGATTTTTTCACGAATACGGTACTAACCCAAGGGATGTAAGAAACGATAAATGAGTTGATACTTCAAGTAAGTTATTTGAATTTATTGTCATGTTTGTCAATATTTTACCATAAACTAAAGAATTGGATCCTAAATGATTTCTTGAATTTATATTTTTATTATCTACACTTTTACCTAGAGTTAACAGGGTATTAACATATTCTAAATACAATATTATCTAAGATGTCACACAGATGGAGTTGGCATTTGTCATTAGTACCAGGTTTGTATTTTTAAAATGATATTATTTTTTGTTTTTTTTTTTAAGTGAAACACTACTTTTAACCATAAAAATATAAAATATTTACTGTGATTAAGGTACCAGATTATGAATTCAATCGAAATGTGCCGGGGTAACTAAAATATTCATTTATGTACAATATAGTAGTGCTCAGCTTAGGCACTTCAGATCCTTCTTTAGTATCAAAAAGAGCATTCATTTGCACATAAAAGAGAATATTAGTGAAAAACAATTAGCAAACAACTGATGAACTCCAATCATTTATATACTGTCCATATATATAATTTGACAAAGGGCTTTTGGAGGTGTAACTTTACGTCATTTTGACGTTCAATTTCAAAAAATTAATTGAACATTTATCTAAATAAAGTTTTTTCCCAGTTATATATTATCTCTAATTTTTACTGCGTCTAGAAATACAAGAATTATGTTCATTTTTTTTAAATAAAGAGGTAAAATATTGTTTTATTTATTCAATTATTCAAATTAAGTAGTGGGTAATTCATTTAACATTAACAAAAATTATATATCACTGGCACTCAGATGAATTTTTACAAATTGAGAAAAAAGTTTTTACCTTCACCCAGATTGGAACTTGGACCTTCAACTTTTTAGGCTGATTCTCTACTAAATGAGCTATTAAGGAAGACTTGTGAGTTCAATTAACCAATTGACAATATCTTCCTCTAATTTTTATGTTATATCGTAAGTACCGACTTGACTAATGGGTGAGAGCGTTACCAGGAGAAGGGAAAGGAGTGACATTCAAGATTATTAGTCTTTTAAAACCTATGTATTTATCATTCAGAATAGTGGACGACCGACGTATAGCAAGACTATACAAGAATTAGGAACAGATATCAAAGCACTAGTGTCAGTCAAATAGTAGGTTTTTGGGTAATTTAAAATTAACAAATATCGTGGTAGTCAAATAATTTTTTAATAAAATTGAATAAAAAAATTGATTATATCATGTTATATGTCATTTTGACTGTTTTTTGGGTCAAGTTTAAACCATCTAGAAATAGTCAGTAGAGGATCAATAACCCGTTTAAATAAACCGATCCACGGCGTTTTTAGGTAAAACAAAAGAAAATACAAGATAGTCATTTGCTTTTTTTAAGATTTCTCGCAGTATTTCTCATTAAGAAATCATTTCCCCTCCGCAAAGTAGTATTTTAAGTTAAACAGAAAATTATAACTTTTGATTTTAAGATAAAAAAAAAAACACGTACGAATATTATGCCTCTTTGCTCCAAAATAATTTTAGTTATTTCTAAAGCCTTTTCTATGCTCAGATTTTTATATAAAGAATAAATCATCGTAATGTACAGGGTGGTCCAAATTGGATACTTTTAAAGTTAAACCCCTTTATCTAAAGGAGATAGACGAAAACTGATGTCGGTATCTGAGGCTCAATTTTTATAATAAACTCAATGGTGAAAACCGCATATCGATATCTAGTACCGTTTCAGATATACATCTGCATATCTGCATTTTGAAAAAATGTTTGTAATTCTTTTCCTATTGAAAATTTTTGATTTCTGTAAAAACATTCTCAAAGCACTTTTTCACGTGGATTTGAACAGTGTAAGTTACATTCTTTATAACTAATATTTTATTAGTTATTAACGTAAAAATATATTTTTTAAATGGGATACCTTGTATATTATTCCTTATCCGAATAGCTTTAAATTACCATTCTAAAAATATAGCACACTTTATATTTTGCTTAAATCTACCTCAAAATATAAAGGTTTTCAGTTTTTACGCGAGTTTTAAATGCACATTTTGTGAAGTAGACTTTGGACGGAGCGGCCATATGATTTAATTCAATTGTTTACTCGTAGTTGTCAAATTTTACTTCAGGATCAGTTATTGAATTGTCAAATAAATCGCAATGAAGTTTGAAAATTACGAAAAATGGGATATGATAGTGTGCTTCATACAAACCGGAGAAAATTCGGAAGGGGCAAGTAAATTGTACCAAGAACGGTATCCAGAGAGGCGCCAACCCTTCAAGGATATATTCGCTCGATTGCGACATAACCTAGTTAATAGTGGCCAGTTTGAAAAATTATGCATCAAACAGGGATAAGGAGTTAGAAGAAATAGTAGTTTTAGGAACTATCGGAAATAACCCCAACACCCGACAGTTAAAAGAATACACTGGACTACCAAGAACTAACGTAAGTCGTGCCTTGAAGAAGCACAAATTCAGACCATATAGGACAAGAAAAGTTCATCACCTTAGAGACGGAGATTTTCAACGGCGTTGCCAATGATTTCTGGAGAATTGTAACCATGTTCCGAATTTTTCATTAAATTGCATTCGGACAGAGGAAAGTTATGTAAGCAATGCAGATATTTTTAACCGTTACAATTCTTATACGTGGGCACAGGAAAATCCTCATTTAGTTGTGGAGCAAAGAAATCAAGGCAGATTTGGATTTAATGTGTGGGGCAGAACTTTTTAGATTCAGGGTTATAGGTCCATTTATTTATGAAGGAACACTCACCTCTCAGAGATATTTAGAAATTTTAAGGCAGCAAATAGAACCTCTTGTTGATGAACCTTAGAAATATATTTTTTCAACACGACGGGGCAGCCCCTCATAACGCTGCAGTTATTAGTAATTTTTTATCAGCCAATTTCGACAATAACTGGATAGCCAACCAAGGTCCGAACCCTTGGCCGGCATGGTCACCGGATTTAACACCCATGGACTTCTATTTCTGGGGAATATTAAAAGACCTAATTTTTAAATTGCCGACAAAGACCAGGCAAGAGTTAGAAGTCGCAGTGATACAAAGTTTTGCAGCTCTCACTCCTCTTGAACTAATCAATTCGATAAGAAGTGTCCAGAAAAGGTGCCGCGCGTGTAAATGAAACTGGTCGACATTTCGAACTCTTATAGAAAATTGTTTTGTTTTAGTTTGCTCTACTCGGAATAAATTGTTTTATTGTTGTTTAAAGTACTATGGACTCTTAGAGTTACGTCTGGGAATTTTTTTTACGATTTGACTGCTACTTCACAAAATGTGCATTTAAAACTGGCGTAAAAACTGAAAAACCTTTATATTTTGAAGTAAATTTAAGCAAAATATAAAGTGTGCTATATTTTTAGAATGGTAATTTAAAGCTCTATTCGGATAAGGAAAAATATACAGGGTATCCCATTTAAAAAATATATCTTTACCTTAATAACTATTAAAATATTAGTTGTAAAAAATGTAACTTACACGGTTGAAATCCACGTGAAAAAATGCTTTGAGAATTTTTTTACAGAAATCAAAAATTTTCAATGGGAAAAGAATTACAAACATTTTTCCAAAATGCAGATTTTTTTAAAAACACCCTGTATATCTGAAACGGTCCTAGATATCGATTTGCGGTTTTCACCATTGAGTTTATTATAAAAATTGAGCCTCAGACACCGACATCAGTTTTCGTCTATCTCCTTTAGATAAAGGGGTTTACCTTTAAAAGTGTTCATTTTGGACCACCCTGTACATATCATTTAAAATATCGACTTGTAATGCCTGGATTAAATAATTCCTTAGGGTGAAAGAATTAAATTAGTATTTATGTTTTCAAACTTGGGTTTATAAGAAAAGTAGGACCTACACTTTATTCCAAAAACAAAACACTATATCATTGAGTTAGTGTTCAATCCGCATTAAGGGGTAACATAACACGTAGGCTAAAAAGTTTTTGGTCTTACACATAGATGTCGCCCTTTTTAAAAAATCCATGTGATTTTTAGGAAGTACCAAACTTCAAACGATATGTGTCAAAATTGCATGACATTTCAACGATTAGTTTACAAGTTACAGTGGTTTTAGTGAAGCTACTTCTGATATTTTCAAAACAACGGAAAAAATCGAATTTTTTCCGTTGTTTTGAAAACTAAACACTGTTTTTTGATGGGAAAAAATACCGTTCAAGCAAAGCAATGGCTTGCTAAGTATTACGGGGACTCTGTCCCTGGAAAATCACTCTCATTATTTACTGGTTACGGTCGTACAGTTACAAACGATGTTGAAGGCTCTGGACGCCCAAATGAGGTGGTTATACCGAAACCATCAAAAAAATCTACAAAATTGTTTTGGCTGACCGTAAAGTGAGTTAGCTGACACCTTAAAGATATCAAAAGTGTTGATCATATTTTACATGAACATTTGGACATGAGAAAGCTCTGTTCGAAATGGGTACCGCGTTTGGTCACAATGGACCAAAAACAACAACGTGTTGATGATTCTAAGCTCTGTTTGGACCTGTTTAAACCCAATAAAAAGGATTTTTTTCATATGATTTGTGAAAATGGATGAAACATGGATCCACCACTATACACCGGAATCAAATCGGCAGACAGCTGAGTGGACAGCAGCCGGTGAAAGCCGTCCAAAGGAAGCAAAGACACAACAATCGGCTGGGAAGGTTTTGGCCTTTGTATTTTGAGATGCGCATAGAATAATTTTTATCGACTAATACGTTTGAAGGCAGAAATCGCAAAGAAACGGCCCCAAATAAACAAGAAAAAGCGCTCTTTCATCAAGACAATGCACCGTGTCACAGGTCAATGGTTATGATGGCAAAATTGCTTGAATTGAAGTTCTAATTAGTTCCTCATCCACCATATTCTCCAGATTTGGCCTCCAGCGACTATTATCTATTTGCAGACCTCAAAAAAATGCTCGCGAGCAAGAGATTTGGCTCCAGTGAAGAAGTTATCGCCGAAACTGAGGCCTATTTTGAAGGCAAAGACAAATCCTTTTACAAGAAAGGTATAGAAATGTTAGAAAAGCGTTGGACTGATTGTATCGCTCTTAAAGGAGATTATATTGATGAATAAAGACGAATTTTTCAAAAAAAATGTGTTTTTAGTAGCTAGACCAAAAATTTTTCAGCCTACGTGTTGCCTATCTTTCAAAACTTTGATTTCTGTTTGACGGATTTTTATTCTTTATACTTCTAAGAATTTTTAAAAAATTTTTTTTTAAGGAAATTCCATTCCATTATAGCATTAAATGTGACATGGCCTCAGATTGGGACCGCTACCTGTTTTCAGATACTGTCTACAATATTACTCAGTCAATTTTTAATATTTTTTAACTTTTTTTTTTTGAATCTTAATAATTACTTTTTCTACAAAATGTCGAGAATTTTTTAAATTTTTCTAATTGACAATTTTTTATAAATAATTAAACATAAATTTTTTGGTCGAAAATTGAAACACTGTAAATTTTTTATTTTTTACAAAAAAAATCCCTTTGACAATTTTTAACTACTACGTTATATTAAAAAATTAATTTTTGTTTGTGCACATTGGATTATTTCTTGTGAAGTTATCCTACAGACAAGGAGGTGCCATAGTTTTCATCAGTGGTCCATTTAACCCGGTAAAAAATAATGTTAACATTTAAAACATATTAAAAAAAAAACATTCTTATAATTTTAAGTACAATAAAAAAATATATAATCGCTATTCTTTTGTTTTGCTAACTTAATAACCTCTAAATTATATTTTTTAAATATACATACTTTTTGCAGCGCCCAGGTGTATGTAACCCCTTACTGAATACTATTCTAGTGTATTTAGCTCTTTGTTGATTTTTAGATGATGAAATTGCAACACTCATTTTATTTTTAATATCGAAATCAACAATATCAGCCTCTTTCTTTATAATATATCCTTTTGCTGGAGAATTATACCCAACACAAATTCGAGGCTTGGGAATAGGTGCATCGGCATACGTGGCAGGATTAGGACTCATTATAATACCTTTTGTTACATATTTGGTAAGTAAAATTAACAAGTAAATTACAAACTCACTAGAAGCTATTAAATAACACGTCTCACTTAGTCCATTCGTAAATAGTGGATTTTATCTCTCTTATCATAATAATAAATATATAAAATGCAACGTCTCTCTGTCTGTCTGTCTGTCTGTCTATCCGTTAGTGCGCTTATCACTAGAGAACCACTTATCCGTTTTAGGTACTTTTTTTTTAAAACATACATATGTTCTCTGGCCAGGTTATAGGCTATATTTTATTACGATAGGTAGCATAAGGAATGAGCAGTGACGATAATAGTGAATGAAGTCGGAAAAAAGTTTGCCGTTAGCGCGTTCCCTTACACAGCCTAAACCATTAAATATGGAACAATATTATGTAGCAGAGAATATCTATAATCTATAATATATAAAATGCAATGTCTCTCTATCTGTCTGTCTGTCCATTAGTGCGTTTATCACGCGAGAACCACTTATCCGATTTACGTGTCTTTTTTTTAATTCCTACATATATTCTTCGGCCAGGTTATATAATAATAATAATAATCTATATCTACAATATATATAAAATGCAACGTCTCTCTGTCTTTCTGTCTGTCCGTTAGTGCGCTTATCCCTCGAGAACCACTTATCCGATTTACGTGATTTTTTAAATTCATACATATGGTCTCTGACCAGGTTATAGATATATATTTTATTACATCTATAATATATATAAAATGCAACGTATCTCAGTCTGTCTGTCCGTTAGTGCGCTTATCACTGGAAAACCACTTATCCGATTTACGTACTTTTTTTTTAAAACATACATATGTTCTCTGGCCAGGTTATCTATCTATAATATATATAAAATGCAACGTCTCTCTGTTTGTCTATCTGTCTGTCTGTCCGTTAGTGCGTTTGGTGCTTTTTTTTAAAACATACATATGTTCTCTGGCCAAGTTATAGGAGATATATATATATATATATATATATATATATATATATATATATATATATATATATATATAGTGAATCAGTGAATCAAGTCGGAAAAAAGGTTACCGTTAGCGCGTTCTCTTGCAATACACTGCCTCAACCATTAAATATGGAACAATATCATGTTGCAAAGAATATAATATATATAAAATGTAACGTCTCTCTGTCTGTCTATCTGTCCGTTAATGCGCTTATCACTTGAGAACCACTTATCCGATTTACGTGTTTTTATAAATTTATACATATGTTCTATATAATTTGATGTAATTCGATATAAGCCTAGATAATGGGAGATAAGGTGAGATAATGAGAGATAAGTATAAATAATGGGAGATAAGGAGAATTAATGGGAGATAAGCAGAGATAAGTCTAGATAATGGGAGTTATGGTGAGATAATGGGAGATAAGGAGAAATAATGGGAGATAAGGAGAAATATTGCGAGATAAGTCGAGATAAGCCTAGATAATGGGATATAAGGTGAGATAATGGGAGATAAGGTGAGATAATGGGAGATAAGGAGAAATAATGGGCGATAAGGAGAAATAATGGGAGATGAGCAGAGCTAAGCCTAGATAATGGAAATTATGTAGAGATAATGGGAGATAAGGAAAAATGATGGGAGATAAGGAAAAATGATGGGAGATAAGGGGAAATAATGGCAGATATTTTATTAGGTTAGGTAACATAAGGAATAAGCAGTGACGACAGTAGTAAATCAAGTCCACGCGAGCGGAGCCGCGGGCACGGCTAGTACATAAATAAACAGCTAGTAAAAAAAACTATACAGCGCATTGTTCAGACCATTTTATATGCTTGAATATAGAGCAGTAAGTTTCTTAACAAAACAGTATTTTTTTTTTCAATGTCGTTTTCCTGAAAGTCAATCAATCTACAGATAACTATATATATCGTATATATAATATACGATTTTGCATAGGCAAAAGTACGCTGTATATTCATGAACTCAGTGTTTTTTGAAAACTGCCCTATAATCAAAAATATTTAATATTTAAGATATTATTTCTTTAGCAAAATTTTTATGATTATGATTTCTATTTTGTAAATGTAACATTTGAACGTTGAAAAAAATGAAAAATCTTTAAATTTTTTTGGTACTCTACAATAGCAGTATTAACTTTATTGATATTTAACTATATTTTGGAACACACAGTATAAGTTTACGCTTTTCTTTGTATTAGTGTAACCGAAAGAATTATTGCTATTAGACTATGTGATTCCATGTAAATTCCGAATAACCAAAAGTCGGAGATAAATTCCGTTCAACAACAATGGCGGCTACGCGGTGGGACCCCGAATTTTAATAGTATGTAGAATTCATCAGAAGATAATATTCCTAAAATAGGCGCATTTGAAGTTTTAGGCCTCCTAGCAGTCTTCATTTCCCGTTGAGTAGTGGTCATTTGAGTTCATTCGTCTATGGTTTTAGGAACGTTTTAACAGAGATGTTTACCCGTCGGTCAGTTATTTAAGACTAGCTTCCAGCTACAACAACTATCACAATTTATGATGAGTATGTAGTATTGTCATATATCTTCTCGAAAATCTTAGGCAATACTTTCAGACGTCAATAGCAAGTGGTGTAGAAAGAACCTATACAAAAACGCCACACTATTATAACCCATTAGGTATTTCTATTTTTTCGTAAAATACGCCCTTTGGATCCATATGCCCCTTCCCAAATCATGGAACCTGGCTTTACCACCATGACATTTCATAGAAATTATTGCTAAAAAAAAATACATACATTAATTTTGTCTTGATTTAATACTGTCATAAGCTAACAAAACATAAATGCCTTTTATATTTAAGCATTAACCACATATGTGGCCCAAAATGATTTTTGTAAATAAACTTCTGGAAGAAAGAAAACAAAACGCTACATCAGTTTTAAAATCTACGGCTTCACAAATTTAATGCAGCTTGAATGATTAAATCAAGTGAGAGATTGAATTTAAATGCGTATTTTCTTTGAGCTCGAGTGATTAAATTAAATGATAGATTGAATTTAAATGTTTATTTTGTTACTTAATCAATGCTCTTCAGTGCTTTATACTGATTATTATAAAATAGTCGTAAAGAGCTAACTTTTTTTTAAAATAAATATGATGATACAGATATTTATTAAAATTTAAGGGCCACTTAATTTTTAAGTTATTTGTTATACCAATTTATAATTGCTATATAAGGTTTTACCTCTAAACGTTAATGCGATTAAATAAGCTTTCAAAATTTGAAAACCTTATTTCTAGAATACATGTACTCTTTATAGAAATTCTACCTTAATTCCCTAAAGTCAACCTAATTGACACAAAAAATTAACAAACTTATTTTTCTTGCCAATTTTGCTCACATACAACTAAACTTGAGTAATGAATCGCAAGAAAGTTGCATGTTAACATCGTTTAAAAAGTACCAATATTTCTAAGTAAAAAACGATCAGAATAAGCCCCGATTTTATACAGTTCGAGGACATTCTAAGTAAAAATTGGTAAAAGTATATTGGTATAAAGTTCCACAATATTCGTCCCAGAAATCAGACAAAATGCATACATTTTTAACAGTTCGTATAGAAATCAGTTGAATTACTAAGTTCGAGAACACTACCCCCACATCACAAGAAATGTGCATGTTTTTATAAATTTCTAGATCATTTTTGGTGGAAATCCTGGAAATATATAATAACTACTTAGATTATATCAAAATCTCTTGGCGAAAAAAATAGCATTATTGTCAACAAAATGCTAACAAATTTTTCAGTCCCTCTTTATTGTATAGGAAACATCTCAGTCTAAAAGTTGACCTTTAAAATACAGAAACAGTCTATTGAGGAGCGATTACGACATCTAACGAAAACTTTTAAAAGTAGTTGCTGTCTGCCCAATATGTTACGACTATCCCCATAGAGTGTTCCATTTTTTTACTGTATTAGTTCAATTGTTGTATGTGCAGGGTATCCCGATTAAAATTAACTTATTTAATTAACATTGAGAAATTAGAATCAAAGTGTAAAAAAAGGCATTCTTTAGAACTTCCGTTTTTCAGGTTTATAAAAGTGGATATTTCTATGCAAGAGCGGAATAATGTCATGAGCAATATCGTCTCTCAATTGTTCTATTTCATATTTTTAATATTTTTAAATATAGGAATGGACTACTTATATCAATCATCTTTTTTGAGTTGAACCCAGCTAAACGTTATTCATTTTACTGTGCAGTTCGCATACCCTTCACGATATGTACGCTCTTCTACTACTTTTCACTCAGAGTTGGACGTTTTACTAATTTTCGGCTAAATGATCGTTCTCGTTAGTCCCAAGAATAAGGTGATTTTTAAAAGAACTACACCCACACTTCTCCTTAATTGATCATTCTTTCAACTGGAAAACAAAGGTCCAGATATTAATATCTCGAAAATAGGTGTGATAAGACATGACACTATTCCTTATATATAGAGCTAGCTAGAATTTTCAGTAAAACGTTAATATGAAAACGTTGTTAGGCGTCTAATAACTGAGAACCCACTGATCTTCAAAATATAATAAAATAAAAATTTTCTTAATACTAATCAACTTTTCCATTTAACGTAAAAGTAGAAGGAAATCTACTTTAAGTGGTTTCTGGCAAAATGATGTGGACTAGATATAGATTTATTCAATTTATACGTATGTATCTTTAAATATTAATTAACTACAAAACTTTAACATTTCAGGGTTCAGAAGTCCTAATGATGCCAATAATTATAATGGGAATAGTATCTGTGTTTGGAGGTCTTTGTGGACTCAGACTACCAGAAACACTTCATCATAGGCTACCACAAACAATAGAGGAAGGAGAAGCATTTGGAAAAGAGTTTACTTGGGCGGATTGTATTCGATGCGTTCCCATTAAGTGAGTAAAAGGAGAATTAGGTTAGATTTGCTGTTGGAGATCTAATAAAATGACATTATCTCTATGGATTTCATCGTCGGCTCTTTCCATAGATGGCAAAGCATCTATTTTACTTGCCTCCAGAGTCCATACAAGCATGAGGTTTTTTTAACTTCGCTATACTTCACTATATTTTTTATATCATTTTCAATATCTGCTATTTCACTATGATATTGTGTCGATAAGTATAACAAGGTATCGCATTCCTGACCTTATAAGTAGTTAGATTTTATATGTATGGCATCATCAGCTTGGGGTTTTTTATTGACGTACAATACTCATGTAACTTATATAACCTCTAAAATTCGAAACATAATTTATAAATTTTACCATCTCAAAGAATTTCTTTCTATAACGCTTTTAAAGTACCGCATTGTACCAAACAATGGTGGAAGCAGTTTGAGTTGCGCGGTAAGTGTGTGGAGAAGTGCATGTTGCGAGGTTCTTCGTGCATTGTTTGTTACTCAAAAGTTAATAATTAAAATTCTTATGGATAAAAATGAGGAAATCCAGAGAAGAACACGGCTGACAGATGCTCTGGATAGGGCGGCTCAACTATGGATGGGCTGGCCACGTAGAAAAACAGAACAACGACAGATGGGCCTACAAGCTTACAGTATGGCGCCCAAGGGAAAGTAAGAGGAGGGTGGAAAGAGCTCAAAGAAGGTGGCGAAACGACATTCAAAATATCGCAGGGAAAAATTGGAACAGAACAGCTCTGGATCGGGAAAGATGGAAAGACTTGGAAGAGGCCTACATCCAAAAGTGGATGAGAGCAGGCTGAAAAGAAAAAAGAAGATGAATAAAAATAAAAGATATTCTACAGAAAATCTATTTGAGGCAAGTAATTTGAGATAACTGTATGTTAAGAATATCTTAAGACGTATGCAAACAAATTTTAAATATAGGAGTAGAATTGCGCACAGTATTTTTACAAAATCGATCGCAAATGAGTATTAACCACTTCAGATTTAACCTACACAGCCACTCGGAGGCATATAAGGTATGTAGGGCCAAAATTGTATAACACTCACTCTAGGAATATCAGAGTTATTTCAAATAGACTTTTAGATTTACAATCTGAATCAGGAAGAACTACAAACAGATAACTAATACAATTCCCTTTTTAAATCTATAATTGACGTGTGTTCATTGTTTTTTTTTCTAATTTTCGATTTAAGAGGTTTTATGTATTAAGTGTTATATTTCAGTCTCCACTGTGGGTAGTTAATATACTGTACATTTATTAGCATCTGCTGTGTAGAAGTCCATAGCTTATAGTTTACTCAGTATCCGGCTAAGCTACCTGTAGCTTTTGTATTCTATAATTGCCATTGTTTTTTTTTAAGTCGTACATGTTTTTGCAGCATAAAGACTGTAATAATAAAATTGTAATTGTAAATTGTAATTAAACAATTACATTGTAAACATTGTATAAATTGTTTATTTGGCAATATTATCCTGATTTCTCCAAAAAAAAGTCTAACAAAGTAAATTTAAATTAACAATTTAATTATAAATAAACCTACCGCCGCAATGACGAGACCCTACAGTAGTCGAAATCGATCTATGGAAAAAGCTCAACAAACGAATATAATGTAGTTGACTTGAGACTCCATAATAACATACGATATCTTTACAGGAAACTATAAGATTCGCTAGTAGATTTGTTTTATGTAACTATTCAGTAACTAGGAAAAATGACCCATTTGTTACTTATACATGTAATAACCAACATAATCGCGATTTATGCAGGCTGAAATGGTTACTACTGTCAGCTAATATTAACCAGCTCTTTATGGAGTATGTTCTAGTTTTTAGCTAGTGGGGCTTGACGTTATGTCAAGTGTTAATTGCTCTACTGAGTCACGTCACTTCTTTTAGAATAATCAGAAAGGTAAATAATCGAAGGGAACTATACAAAAACTCAACTATAGGTAGATTCGGGGATTTCACATGGCATTATGAAAAAATTGGAGTGATTTACCCAGTACTTACCATGCGAACATGTAGTTCTTAAATGAGTATTCAATTTGACTATCGCGTACTAAAAAATAATTTGATCGCATCAATACAAGTCAATATTTTTTTAATGATAGATGATTATGGAATCATATTTATCACAAAAAAAGTTGAGGAAGAACTTCAGAGATATTTACAATTTATACCTGACATTTCTCTACGTATTATTTTTGTTAAAATTGAAAATAATGGAAAATGACACAACCTTCACATTTCTCGGCACAAAAACCCCTGAAAAGGACTTGCTATACGATATATACAAAGCTACCTCTCTACCCCCTCTCCCTACCTCATGAACATGTTACATGTTTGACCAATTGCAAATAATAAAAAACTAATACAATTTATAGATCTCGTCTCCAAGAACCCTTAAAAGGGCATATATGTTAATATGATATATACGAGCCACACCTCACCACCTGATTAACCCCTTATCTGCCTTACTGTAAAAAACTGAAAATAATGAAAAAATAATATAATTTTCAAATGACTTGACTCAAAAACCCCTAAAAAGGACATATATACAAAGCAAACCCTCCACCCCACCCCAACCTTTCTAACATCATACATATTTGACCAATTATAAATAATGAAAAAATTAGACGATTGTCAGATTGGTTGTCTCCAGTCACCCTCAAAAAGGATGTATAACATGACAAAAAATTAAGAAGAGGAAGTACATAGGCTCCATATGACAAACTAGCAAAATTTAGTTAAAAAAATCGGTATAAACAAAATTCCCCTAGAAACTGGCAGTTGGATGTAACACAAAGAGCGGCTAACAAGTTGGCTTTTTCAATACTACTTCAATAATATTGTCGAATTAAACGTCGTGTCGATGAGCTGTACTTCATACAAAAAAAAAAAACAAGATTTTGGAAAAAAAAATCGTTTTGATAGCCTTTCCTCTTCTATAGTTGTCCTTAGCATGGTTCTTCGAAGCGAAATGAAGGAACGTATTACAGTCGCCGTAAGAGCTGAAATTGTGCCAAATATCGAGAGTGCCCTCCTCATGCTCGGAAAAAACATCGGCTTCGTTTAAAAGATTAATGACTTCAACATCCTTTGTTTTGTCCACGGTTATTCTTTGTTCTTCCCCAACTTATACCATAACTCTGGCTCCGCGCTAATATCTTCCGATTCACAAAACTTTATAAAGAATTGTGGAATTTTTTTAGGTAACTAATACCCATTTTTAGCATGTGGAACAAAAATATCTATATATCTCCGATTCCCGCTTTGTGCATTTGAAGTAATTCCTCGCGACTTGGTTTGCATCTTCACAGTCTTTTTTTTTAGTACCTTAATAATTCTGTTAATATGCTGGTGCATCTTCACCAAGGTACTTGCAAGGCATTAACCACTGGTTTCAATACTGCCGACTATTTTGCTTTTATAGTCGGGTAACAATGAACGAAGATCTGATAAGTGCTGAATGCATTAGCTGATTTTCTCGTGGCGTAATTTCTTTCGATAGATAGATTTTCCAGTGAATTGACGAGCTCGGAGAAATTCTGTGCAAATATTCGAATACTTTTGTATTTGTCAGATCATCTAGTCTCGCATATTCACGAAAAATTGGGAACTAAATTTCTACAAGCAATCGATTCCCTAAATAAGTTTATATTATCCTGTGCAGTTGCAATACTGTTTCTAATTTCCAATACTTGTACGTCACCCTCTTTGCTTGCCAAATATTCTTCCCAAATTGCTTGCTTCAGCTGCCACATTGTAATTCTTGGCTGCCGTCTAGGAGTTCTTTAACAACTCCTTCGTCTCCACCGTTAGCTGGAATGTTCGTCCTACATACTCGTAACTGCCCAAGTAATTTTCGTAACAGCCATCATTCTCAATTTCGAGATTGACTACAGAAGCAGAAACTTGTTCAGAAGTTGCTGAAAACGATTCTACTCTGGCGGCAGTTGCTTCCACGCATTCTGAACAATTTGACCATTTTCCTGCTCAGCTAAGATAAATCGTAACAAGAATTATGTTATCCTTTGAAGTAAGTTAAAGACGGATCCTGTGAATATTAAAAGTTTTTTATCCAAATTTTTAAATAAACTACCGTACGAAAACAAGGTGTTTAAATCGGTATGCGTGCTTGTTTGAGCTACAAATACAGGATCCGACCCAAACGCTGCACCTCACTGTACCATGAGTATACTATATGTCATTACTGAGTGTCAAAATGTTCCTAGAGACTATATCTCTGATGCTATCAATTAGAAAAGAGCAAGAAATAAGTTTTGAGAGAATTTTTTTCTAGATGGGTATTCCATGTCAGTTTTTGTAATCCGAGAAATTTTGTTGACTCTATACATTGTATTGACTATCCTTCCACACTTAATAAAACACTTGAATCGAGAGTGTTGTTTTTTCTTACAATTTCCATTTCTACTGATTTCCTTTTATTAAATTCTATGCCGTTATCTTTACACCAATAATAAATTTCTACATTAGCATTTGACGTTAGGTGGGCTCTTTCCTTACTTCTTACAATAATGTGTGTATCGTTGGCTTAACTTACAAAGTAAGTAAGTGGTATATTATCATTGGGCATGTCATTAATAAAGCAGTTAAAGATAGTGGGAGAGATATAGGCTCGTTGGGGGATTCCCATCCTCACACACTGTGGTGATGAGTTGACACAGTTAACCACGACCTGCTGTTTTTAATAAGCAAATCATTGTCAACGGTGTTAAATGCATGGCTTATATCCCAGAACAGCCCCTTTATGGATTCTTTATTTTTCAACAAATCATGTATATGCTGAAGTACATTATCTAGAGCAATATCAGTAGAGCATTTAGGTCTAAAACCATTTTGGCATTTTATTAGAATTTTGTTGAAATCAAGAAAGTTTGTCAAAACATCAGTAAAGCAAGATTCAAATATTTTTGCAAAGTGGCAGTGTAAAGCTACAGAGTACAGGTAGTTTTCAATTTCAAAACGGCTACCCTTATTTTTGAAAGTAGTTATTAATTTAGAATTTTTTAGTGCATTGTGATGTATCTCTTGCAGAAAGCTTAGATTGATTAGTTATGATAAAATAGGCGCAATGAGGCGTTTTACAGGTAGATACACTGTACCTAGCATCACGTCGATACCCGATCATTTCTTTCGGCATACCTTCCCAATTTCATTTGGTGTCGCGGGGAAAAGGAAAGAAAATCTGTTATGAATCAGGCCTTTGGACTCATTGTGTTGGGGTGTGGTATCTTTAGTATTAAAATTTTATAATAATAATGTAACCTTATTTTCTTTGTGATTTAACTTTTCCAGAGAAAAAATTTAGTGAAGCCTTTCACTTTAGTGAGTAATAGATAAAAGTTCTAGCTGTGATGTGCCAGTGGGTTTTTAAAAAATAAATCTAGGGGACATCCATAATTAACTCATTATCATTGGCTTATTTATTTTGCTATACATTAGCTTAGGGAACTACAATTCACTGAAAATCAAATAAAATGGAAGTTCTTTGGTCAACACCTGTTGATTGGATAAATTGTATCCCAATTTAATAGGGTATTTCATTTTTTCATTGGACGGACTCTAACCTATTAATCGATAGATCAATTCGTACAAAAATAACAAATTAGTCAGGGTCAATCAGTATTCGTCAAAACTGTCATGTGGCAATTTTTCCGACTGGTTTGTTACAAAAGAGACCGTCTTTTATTTAAGTTAATTTCGGGTTTTGTAAAATAAAGCATTATAAATCTGGATCGGATTAGAAAAATAAATAATCTATTATTAATCAAGATCTTACCCATTTGTGTCGACTAGTGTGTTACTGCCATTTTTGTTTTTTTTTAATGGATTTTAAATGTTTGAATTTATTTATTATTGTTAGTGATACAAATAAAATTCTTTATTATTATTATGCTTTTGTTCCTCCTTCTCACATTTGGTCAATGTGGTTCCATATTTGACTGACAGGCTTAAGCCAAGTCAGCACAAACGCTATTACCATTTTGTATTAAGAAATGACCTGACAATGTTACATGTTTTCAAAATCACTGATTTCTGGATGATTTTGTGTATGTTTGTGTTGAGTCCTTATTGTACTAAGTGTGGTGTAAATGTTGTTGGTAAGGCCTGTGGCTGATATAACGAGGGGGACAATGATGACTTTTTCTTGTTTCCATAGCCTTTTTGTTTCTGTTGCAAGGTATGTGTATTTGGAGATTTTTTCTGGGTATTTCATTTGGATGTTTGTGTCGTTGGGGACACCTATGCCAATCAGATAGGTGACTTTTCCTTTTTTGTATTGAAAAGTAATATCGGGTCTATTGGCGGAGACTGTTGGATCTGTATGGATGTTGATGCCCCAGTAGAGCAGCGTTTCCCCACCTTTCAGTATTTGCGACCCAATTTTTAAACTCTCATACAATAACAATGCATGCAAAAATAATGTATTTTCAGTATTTTGATGCTAACGCTACACTATGACCTTAATTACAAACCTTACAAACTACCAAGAATAAGTAAATTTATTCATATTTGGCAACACATATCTGCTGCGTTGACAAAACTAGAATCGATGCCTCTCTATTGCTCTTTGTCACGTCCACCATATCGGTAGCGGCTTCGCGAGAAGTTCCGAGTTGTCTCGAACATTCGGAAAGTCTGCCCAAAAGTGTATAAATGCTGCACCTCGTTCAATTACAGCCCGTCTCAGTCGAGTTGATCCTTCTACTGCTCTCGGATTTATACGTGAATGTGTATGTTCTAATTTCAAGGTATTAAGTATTCACGGCAGTAAATTTAAACAGGATCATGGATAAATTTTTAAGTGGGCATAAGCGAGCATTAGACGATAGTGAAGCATCAACAAGTGCACAGACGATCGTGGTTCTGAAAATAAAATCAAGAAAATATTTTCAAGAATACTTAAATTTAGGGTTTACCAGTACCGAAGTAAAAGACCCCCGTGTGTTATTTGCTCAAAAATCTTGGCAGCAGACAGCATGAAACTAAATAAACTTAAACGATATTTGGAAACGCTTCATAGTGAGTACCTTAACAAACTCTTCGAATTAAAATTAAAATCATATGTAAAGCAGAAATCATTTTTTAAATAAATTTAGTTTGGGAGTGTTACTTGCCTCTTACAAAGTTTCATATAAAATAGCCAGATGTAAAAAGCCTCACCATTGGTGAAGAGCTTGTTTTGCCAGCAGCAATTGTGATGGTAGAAACTATGTTTGGAGATAATTTTGCCAAACAGTTGCTATCCATACCTTTATCAAATGATACTATTACCCGTCGTATTGGTGATATAGCTGAAGATGTACAGCATCAGCTTTTCGGGAAGTTGCGTGACAAATTGTTTTCAATTCAGCTTGATAAGGCAACAGATAGCAATAAAGATGCTCATTTCATTGCCTATGTTCGATTTTGTGATGGTACGTCAGCAGTAGAAGAACTATTTTTCTGCAAACTAATAGAACTCAAAGCAACATCACTCGCATTATTTGCTATCTTAAATGATTTTATAAACGAGGCAAATATGGAGTGGAAAAATTGCGTCGAAATATGTACCGATGGTGCTCATTCAATGTCTGGAAGATTTCAAAGTGTACAAACACTTGTGAAACAAAAATCTCCACTGCGTGTGTGGACACATTGTATGATCCACAGAGTAACCGTAGTAAATTATATTAAAATGGGACCCCTAAAATCTAGAATTTTTTCTGCATTTTGTAAAGACATGGGTGCCGAACATTCAGCTTTACTATTTTATTGCGAGGCAAGATGGTTATCACGTGGGAAATGTTTGTAACGTATTTTTGAATTAAGAAATGAAATCGCCATTTTTCTAGAAGAGGAAAACCGACCGGAAGCCGAGAAGTTTTGAGACTGTTTATTTGTGATGAAATTGAGCTACTTGGTCGATATATTCGAGAAACTAAATACCTTAAATCTTCAGTTCCAAGGAACAAATACACATATATTCCATACAAGTGATAAAATTATTGTTTTTTGTAGAAAATTGAAATTGTGGGGCAGAAATGTAAAGCAAAAAAACCTAGAAATGTTTGCAAATGTGGGTGAATGTGTTAAAACATACAAGGCTGAAGAACAGCATGCGAAAGTTGTTTTAATAACCATTGAAAATCATCTAGGCATGCTAACAAGGAATTTTAAAAAGTGTTTTCTTACTGACGACAACTTGGTAGCAAGTTACAAGTGGGTTAGGGATCCATTTCAAAATACTCCCGAAGGACTCTCAACTTCCGAAGAAGAAATCTTCATAGACTTCACGGCAAGTGGCGAAATCAAAAGACAATTTAATAATAAATCATTCTTTGAATTTTGGGCAGGGGTGAATGATGAGTTTTCTGCACTGAAAACAAGAGCATTTCGTATACTATTACCATTTTCAACATCGTACCTTTGCGTAACCGGATTTTCTGCGGTGGCTGCTTTGAAAACAAAATATAGATTTCAACTAAATATAGAAAATGAACTCAGAGTGTCTACTTCTAATATTAAACCATCGTTCGAAAATCTTTGCTCTGCAAAACAGGCCCAAGGGAGTCACTAATAATTATTACACTTGTTTTTAATTTAGTATTGATATGAATTATTAGGTAAATACATTGTGCAGTACTAATACAATCCTATTTAAAGGTGTGTGTCGTGGTTATCAGTGTAAATGTGTATTTTATTTTTTATTATGTCAGAATGTATCTTGTTTTGCTTTCCTTGCGATAAATTATATTAAATGTTTTTAATAGTAATTTATTTTCGATACGCTCAAGCCCTCCCAATAGTGTAATCACGCCCCCCCTAATGGGGCGTGCTCCACAAGTTGAGAAACGCTGCAGCAGAGAGTAATCTTTATTTTCAAGTATGGATGTTGATGTACAGTAGGGAACTGTGTTTTGTATGAGTTTGTATGTTGTGGCTAGTGCCTGGTGAACTACTTTTGCCGTTGAGTCATGTCTGGCTGTGTATTCCGTTCCAGCTAATATTTTACATCCGCTTGTTACGTGTTCGATCGTTTCTTTATGTTGTGGCATTTCCTGCATCTGTCGTCTGTAATAGTTGGGTCTTTGATGATATGCTTTTGGTAGTTTCTGGTTAATATGACTTAATTCTGGATGGCAATTAAGAAACCTTCTGTTTCAGGGAATAGCTGCCCATCCTGTAACCAGGTGTATGTTTTATATTTACGTGGTCTTGTTCTATGTGGTATCTGTTTTTGTGGAGTGTTTTTTCTGGCCACATTTTCATCTTTTCCTGTTGTAATTGGGTGTGACTATGTGTGTCTGCTGGGTGATCTGCCCGGGATAAGTCGAGAGGTGTGTAGTTTTTGTCTGCTTTCACTGTGGTTGTGTGGAGACTATGTCTGTGTATGACCATTTGACGATACCAAATGAATATATGAGTATAGATATAGCAAACGTGTTGATGGCTTTAGTGAGATTTTTGGAGTTGAGTTTTGTTTGTATAAGTTTCGTGAGTCAGTTTTAGAATTCGGCTCTGATTCGGTTATTACTTTTATAAAAATATAATCAATATTTAATATTTTAATGTATGTGTGTTCGTAATTTTAAGTTTCTTTTTGATTTTTAGACCTCCTCCATCGATACCTGGTTCGTATGAAGACTTAGAAATGGCAGCAGTAAAAGAAACTGAAGAAACACCGTTAGAATCAACTCCGGATCAGCGCAGGAGAATTTCTGTGAAAAAACTTGTTAGACAACAAAGTATAATGGATACCCAAAAAGCAGCGGATGGCACAATGCAAATGACCTATTGGTTTTAAATAAAGGATAAAAATATAATTTTTTGTTTATTTTTATTTTCAATTACATACAATACATAAAGAAAAAATATTTTTGCAATAGTTAAATAAATAAAAATTAAAGTAACAAAATAATGAAAATTTAATTGATTTCTTTACTGTTATTATATATTTTTTTATTTAATATAAATAAAAAGAAAAAAGTTAAGTTCCTGCCTAAAGAACAAAAAAGAATAGATAGATGATAGAAGCGAATCCGTTCAAATTTGTCTGGCATATAAAATTTCTGGTGACTCTACACAAAATTGGTTAAATTGAGATACTTAACATCTTTCAGAGTGGTCTTTAACAGGAGTAGCATGATAATCAAGAACTAAATAATGACTATTATTTTGTTTCATAGTTGACTTATCTATGTTGTCATTTATGTGATTTTTATTCACTTATCTCTTATCATTAAGTTATCGTGAAAAAGAAAGAAATACTTTTTTTCTTCAAAACAAATAAACATAAACAAATAAATAAAATATATTTTTTTATTAGTTTAATTTTTTGAGGGTTGTATCAGAAAGGCCTCCAGGAAAAAATGTCTAAAAATAGTCCTTTATGTACAAATAAAATGGTAAAAATTCCATCATTCCAACTGTTGCAACATAATGATAATTAAATAAATGCTCATTTGGTCCTCCTGGGAATTCATACGTGTTTTATCTAATATGTTTATAAGTAACGTGATTTCGCTCTGCGAATTAATAAATGTACTTTGATAACACGTTTCCCTAAGAGAATGCTATATGCGGCTTTCTCAAATTCTCTTCTTAGCAAGAAATATATTTAATATTTCTATTTTTTAGGGAAAAAGGGGTAATAGAGTAAAAGCTGTTAATCCATAGAATAAAATGATTCACCACATTTTTACAGGATGTTTAACTAAAAAAATACGTACTCGGCTGACTCAATGATTTATTGATTTTTTTATTAAGTTGTGATGGTCTGGCCATGCTGAAATTGTACATAAATAGCTATAGAATCTAAAAAATTAAAAATAAAATTATTTCTGTTGAAAAAATATATTAAGCGATATTACCGAGAAAATATATTAAGTATTCTACGATAACATAATTTATAGATATATTAGTCTATTCGGTAAATTATTAAGCTAAAGTCAATGTGTTTTTTCTTCCTATCCCTTAATTTTATCTTCAGGAAAATTTAATAATGATAAAAGATATGTGAGTAAAAACTACATGAATACCAATACGGATAAATTACCTTCTTCGTCTTATGAGACAAGGTCTTGGTTACATACACATCGAATTTTCAAAAAGGCGATTTCTTTTTTTTACGGATTTTTATTCTCTATACTTCTAAGAATTATTCAACAAAAAAATTTTAAGAAAATTTCATTTCAAAGTTATAGCATTACCATAAATGTGACGTGGCGTCGGATTGGAGCGCTACCTGTTTTCAGACACTGTCTGCAATATTACTCAGTCAATTTTTAATATTTTTTAACTTTTTTTTAAAATCTTTTTACTTACTTTTTCCACAAAATATCGAGAGGTTTTTTTTTTGAATCTTTCTAATAGACAATTTTTTATAAATAAACATGAATATTTGGTCGAAAATTGCATATTAAAGTTTGAAATACCGTAAATTTTTTACTTTTGAAAAAAAAAAAAAAAAAAAAACCTTCGACAATTTTTAACTACTAAATTATTTAATAAGATTAATTTTTATTTTTGCATACTGGAGTAGTTTTGATGAGGTTATCCTGCAGACAAGCAGCGCTGTAGTTTTCATCAGTCATCATTTAATCCG
Organism: Pachyrhynchus sulphureomaculatus; assembly: GCA_019049505.1. Lineage (NCBI taxonomy): Eukaryota > Metazoa > Arthropoda > Insecta > Coleoptera > Curculionidae > Pachyrhynchus > Pachyrhynchus sulphureomaculatus. The sequence continues at coordinate 135,084,192 of CM032447.1, forward strand.
ATAAAAAATAATGTTTAAAACATAATTAAAAAAAATATCCAAGGATTTTGACATAACCTCAAAAAACACTTCGAAAATGACCAAAAATACTTTGACAAATAAATTAAAACTGTTGAGGCGCAAACTATCATATCTATATGGATTTTTGGGTGCTGAAATCGAATCCAATGTCAGAATTCACCCATCACGTCAGTATTTTGGCATAACCCCAAAAAACACCTCAAAAATGGTCAGAATTACCAGTAAGTAAATTAAAAAATTAAATCAGACAGGCCACCATATCTATATGTATTTTTGGATGCTTAAACCGAATATGCCAAAAGAATTGACCTATTAAGTCAAGATTTTGAAATAACCTCAATAAGTTCCGTCCTTTCATTCACTGGTTGCTGGATTAAGGTGAGTCCCCTCGCTTCTCGCCCAATGGATGCTTTATTAAAGTCATTCTCCAGTGGGGAGAGGCGAGGGGACTTACTTAAATAAAGCACCTTGATGATGAGAGGCGAAGGGACTTACTTAAATAAAGCACCCCAAGGGTGAGAGGCGAGGGGAATTACCCTATGGTAATTCCCCTTATTATTAAGGCACATCGTGGATAAGAGGCCATGGGACTCACTTTAAAAAAAGCATCCTGTTAATGAAAGGACTGGACTAGTTGAGGATATTTCAAGAACCTGACCTATTAAGGTCAATTCTGTTGACATATTTGCTTTCAAAATACGTATAGATATGGTGGTCTGCTCGTTTTTTTTTTTGCATTAGGTTATGTTATGGTTATAGTTTAACATTCTTGATGTAAATTTCTTCTATTAGTTTATGTTAGGTTTAGAGTTCTTGGTGTAAAGTTTTTAGTGTAAGATTTTTGCATTAGCTTATGTTAGGTTTAGAGTTTTTGGCGTAAAGTTCTTGGTGTAAATTTTTTGCATTAGGCTATGTTAGGTTTAGAGTTCTTGGTGTAAAGTTTTTATATAAGTTGCTTGTACTTAACATAAGTTTAGTGTTCTTGGTGTAAATTTCTTGCATTATGTTCTGTTAGGTTTAGAGTTCCTGGTGTAAAGTTTTTAGTATAAGTTTCTTGCATTAGGCTATGTTAGGTTTATATTTCTTGATGTAAAGCTCTTGGTGTAAGTTTTTTTTATTAGGCTATGTTAGGTTTAGAGTTTCTGGTGTACAGTTCTGGCATTAGATTGTGTTAGGTTTAGAATTCTGGATTGGAAGTTCTTCCATTGGGGTGAGAGGCGAAGAGACTCACTAGTGAAGTCATTCTAATAAAGCATCCAGTGGACGAGAAGCCAGGGGACTCACCTCCAGCAACCTGTGAATGAAAGGACTGGACTTTTTGAGGTTATTTCAGGATATTGACTTAATAGGTCAATTTCTTTGACATAATCGGTTTAAGCACCTCAAAATACGTATAGATATGGTGGTATGTTAGATTTAATTTTTTAATTTACTTACAGGCGTATTTCTGGCCATTTTTGAGGTGTTTTTTGAGGTTATGTCAAATTGCTGACGTGATGGAAGAATTCTGGCACTCTAAAATCCGTAGATTTGGTGATTTGCTCCTTTACATTTTAATTTATTTGTAAAAATATTTTCTTCATTTTCAAAGTGTTTTGTGAGGTTATGTCAAAATCGTTGGGTGATGAGTCAGTTCTGACCTCGGATTCGTTTTCAGCACACCAAAAGACATGGTATGACATCTCCCCTTTCCACTACAAAACTTTTTTTGTGGTCCTGTATAATTTAAAGTACAATAAAAATATATAATCGCCATATTATTCACTTAATAACCTTTAAAATACATATTTTTTTTAAATATACATACTTTTTGCAGCGCCCAGGTGTATGTAATCCCTTAGCCTCTTGCGAGGTGGACGTCCAGCTTTCGTGCTATCTTTTATGTGGTCGACAGGAAGGTCTTCTTGTTTCTGGTTTTTCATCTTTTGCCGACCTTGGCCAGCTATTAGCTGGCATTCTACTTACGTGATCCCTCCAATATCGACATCTTAATCTTGCGAAACTGGTGATGTCTTGAATCTTAAGTTGTTCTTGTATAGTTGTGCTTCGTAACTGGTTATTCCTTTGATAGTACGCAGTGTTTTCATTTCAGGAGGGTTTTTGTTTTAAATGTTTCTGCTCTTGTTTTTGCTGCATATGTTAGAACCGGTCTTACCACGGTTCTATATATACGCACTTTGCTTTCTGTAGTACATGTAGGTATTTTTCCATGGTTAAATCCCTCAAACAGCCAGATATTCTCGATGCTTTATTTGCCTGAGTAAGTACCGCTTAATATAGATTTTTTGACCTCGGTAGCTGTACTCCGTGCAGTGCCTGTTCTGTGCTGTTGTTTTGTTGTAAACGGCTAATTTACATCCAATGAGGTATTTAGCTATAACCATTGATTCTATTTTTTCCACTGATATTCTCATGTTGCAAGTTTCTGCTGTTGTTTGGAAACGATGTATTAGTAGCTTTAAGCTATCTTCATTTTCTGCTGTTAATATTGTATCATCAGCAAAGCACAATGTTTTTATTGACCTCATTGACATTATTTATTATTAAATTATAAAATATTGGACGCAAGCTATCGCCTTGTCGGTACTTAGTATTTCGTCAGTTAGTGTTTGCTGTCTTTATACATGTTTTATTGTTATTATTGAGTTATTCTATAACTTTAATGTAGTTATTATTGAAGTCATGATCTCATAAAATTTGTAACATGTCTCTCAATTGTACTTACGATACTTTTTTTAGATCAACCAAGCACAGAAATAGAGGTTTCTTGAATTCTAATGATTTTTCAGTCAATTGTCGAATTGTAAGTATAGCATCCACTGTCGATCTATTTTCTCTAAATCCTTACTATTCTTCGCTAATTTTCGCTTTTTTGTTATTTTTGAAATTAGGATCTTGGTTAGTAGTTTACTAGTGCTAATGGATCCCTAATTGTCGGGGTCGTTTATTTCGTTTTTTGAATATTGGGATCGTAATACTGTTCCTCCACTCTTCAGAAATTTTCCGGCTTATGATTATCTTTTAAAATAAAGTTGTCAAAACTTTTTCTAATAAGTTAACTATCTAGCAAAATAGTAGTTATGCTTCTTAGAAAGCATGTCATATATTGATCATATGTAACTTTAGAGAGGGGGGTAAACATACCACGATTTGTACTTCCCTTCCTAAAGCCAAGAATTGTGTTCATGGAAGAAATCACCCTCCAAGAATTTTGTATTTCTTTAGGTTTCAGAGCCCCTAGATCACTAAAAACGTAGTTGCCCATTATCGTCGGTATGTTTGTTGTTAACACGATAACTCTCGAACAAAATGTGATATCGATTTCAAATTCGGTACACATATAATACTTAAAGTAGCATAGAACAGTCTTATATACGAGGCATGTTTTCTAAGTAAGTACCGTTTTGCGATTCCGCCGCCGCAGCGATACGGTCGGCGTTCCGCGCATGCGCGCTGGTAACCTACATCTCATGTCTACGCACTGACGCCATTACAGTCTGATTCTTCATTGTATACGTTGTTTACTGAGTGTTTAAGATGCCTCCGACAATCGTGAGTCCCGCCGATTGTGAAGTACGGGCTGTTATATACGATTTCTTAGTGCTAAAGGCGTAAAACCGATCGATATTCATCGTGAGATCTGTGAAGTTTACGGACAAAACATTATGAGTGATGGAATGGTAAGGAAATGGGTGAGAGCATTTAAAGATGGCCGCACAAATGTGCATGATGAAGAACGGAGTGGGCGTCCTTCGGTCGTTAATGAAGATTTGGTGCAGAAAGTGGACGAAAAGGTGAGAGAAAACAGACGCTTTACAATTTCATCATTGTGCGACTGCTTTCCTCAATATTCTCGTAGTGTTTTGTATCGCATTGTGACCGAGAACTTGAATTACCGGAAATTGTGTTCACGTTGGGTTCCAAAAATGTTGACGGATTTGCACAAAACCCATCGTTTAGGCAGTGCATTGACTTTCCTTGAGCGGTACCACAATGAAGGTGAACATTTTTTAGACCAAATTGTTACTGGTGACGAAACATGGGTGGCCTATGTCACACCAGAAGCGAAACAACAATCCATGGAATGGCGACATTCATCATCACCCCAAAAAAGTGAAGTTTAAGCAAACAATTTCTGCCCGCAAAATCATGTGCACAGTTTTTTGGGACAGAAAAGGAGTATTGCTAGTGGAGTTTCTGCCTCGTAATGAGACAATCAATGCAGCGTCTTATTGTGAGACATTGAACAATCTGCGTCGTGCAATCCAGAACAAAAGACGTGGCAAGTTGAGTAAGGGTATCGTTTTGCTGCATGACAATGCCCGTCCACATGTGGCTAATCGGACCAAAGATCTCATCAAATCTTTTAAATGGGAAACTCTAGATCATCCTCCATACAGCCCTGATCTGGCGCCCAGCGACTACCATTTGTTCCTGCACTTGAAGAAGCACCTGGGTGGTCAGCGTCTTCAAGACGATAACGAAGTCAAAACATTTGTGATACAGTGGTTAACAAGTCAGGCGGCAGAATTTTATGAGGAGGGTATTCAAAAACTGGTGCCACGTTATGACAAGTGCCTCAATATTCACGGAAATTATGTAGAAAAGTAGATTAAGGTACAGGCTTTCATGTAAAAATAAAATTATAGCGATATCTTTGCACGTCTTTTTTTAATTCCAAAACGGTACTTACTTAAAAAACATGCCTCGTAGAAACAACAGTTCCGCATTAGACCTTCTTACAGATAGCCTAGGGAGCCGGGTCAGTGACCTCATGGCTGTTGCAGAAAAATTTGAATGGTGGATATTAAGCCTTCTTGAAACAAAACGCAAGAACCTGTTCTGCACCAATTCAGTTGAGTGAATATGGCATTCATAATAAGGTGACCATACCGGGAATAGTATTCCAATAATGATCTCACCAAGGATTGATATAATAGTCTCAATGTGTCAATGCTAGAGAAATCCCTACCGGCTCTGCAGAAAGGCTTTATTGACCATGTAGTCATAATGCATGTAGTCATAACACTTGTAGTCATAATGCAATTTTGGGTCAAGGATTACACCCAGATCTTTAACCTTATTAACAGTCTGCAAAACCCGTTCATCGATGATGTAGGGCAGGGCTGTCAAGGTCATGCACAGTTCGAGCCAATTTCGGAGGTAACGCCTCCCGCTGCCCCACCACTGCTGCTGCCGCCGTTCGCGCAGCGGCTATGAGAGACATAGGAGGAGCGCATTGTGTTTGGTAAGCGGCCGAGCCGCGATCGGCGGCTCAGCCGCTTAACGTCTAGCAGTGGTGGGGACAGCGGGAGGCGTTACCTCCGAAATTGGCTCGAACTGTGCATGACCTTGACAGTCCTACTGTAGGGGAATATAGCAGCAGCACCGACGTTACAAAAAGACATCACCTGACACTTGTCAACATTGAGGTCCAGGCCATTGGACTTACACCACATAGTGAAGGAATCAAGATCGTCCTGCAAAAGGCAACAATCCGTTAAAGAGCTCACAATTTTATAGATTTTGCAGTGATCCACAAAAAGTAAGAAAGGACACTCTAAGTAAGTACTCACATCACTAATAAAAATGTTAAACAAAAGAGGGCCCAAATAACTGACCTGAGGCACGCCCGAGGTCACAGCAAAATCTTCAGAGACTGCACCCACTATACGAACAGACTGAACCCTTCCAGACAGATAACACTGGAGCCATCTCAACGAACGACCCCCAATACCAAAAGAGCTTAATTTAGCGCACAGAATACCAATCTCGACCGTATCGAAAGCCTTGGAGAAGTCTATATAAACTGCGTTCATCTGTAAGTGATTTTCAAGAGCGCTCGTAACAAAATGAGTAAAACACATTAAATTGGTGTTCGCTGATCTAGCACTACAGAAACTGTGCTGATGCCGGGTCAAACCAGAAGTGACCCTTACCTTTTTTCATTAGTTATAATGTTTACGAATAATTTGAGTACAGTACTTAAAATACTTATAGGTCTGTAATTCAGTATGTTCGAACAACTACGCTCTTTGTAAATAGGTGTTATGAAACTCTTCTTCCGTCGGTTGGTAAATATGCTACACTTTAATGAAACAATGAAAAGTTTGAGTAACGGCCTGGCAAGGGAACATCTACAAGTATAAAGGAGAAGGGGCGGTATGTCATCCGTTCCCGGACCATTATTATTCCTTAGAGAACAAAGCAAGTTGTAAACTGGCTGCAAATCAATAGCACAGTCCAAAATGGCAGTGATCATGTTGGAGAACGAAGTCCGTTAAGGTAAGTTAGCTTCGAGCGGCAGCAGTAGCAAGATAACAGTATCGACTAGCAGCAGCAAGAGCACTTGAAAATGTCAAATGAGATTTTGGCGAAACGTCGTGCAAATTCATTGGGAACCTCTATTGTAACAACATATATATATATATATATATATATATATATATATATATATATATATATATATATACATATATATATATATATATATATATATATATATATATATATATATATATATATATAATCATTGTCCAAGTGACAGGGTATGTACGGATACTGCTTATGTTATTATATTTCTTTTTCACAATTTTAAAGTAAAATTTTATTAATAAATTAGGTGGACAGTGTTAAACATGAAGTGCGCCTTCGCTATTTATCGACCATTCAAAAATTCTGTAAGTTGGAGCATTTATTTTAGCACGTTATAGTACTCACTAAAAGAAGTTGCATGATTAATATAAAACATAAATAATAAGCAACCCTCTGAAATTATGTACAATATATATATATATATATATATATATATATATATATATATATATATATATATATATATATATATATATATATATATATGTATATATATATATATATATATATATATATATATACATATATATACATATACATATATATATATATATATATATATATATATATATATATATATATATATATATATATATATATATATATATATGTATATATATGTATATATATATATATATATATATATATATATATGTATATATATATATATATATATATATATATATATATATATATATAATAAAGAAAGAAAGCAAAAGATTGCCGTATCTACCAAAATTATTAAAAATAATAAAATCTTAGTTGGGGAACTCGGCAAAAAAGGGCGTGATAAGAGATCACACAATTTTCATTAAGCCAATATTTCGGTCCTGGATTGGGACCTTCTTCAGGGCAGAACTCGAAAGAAGAACAAAACATATTCACCGATCGTGTTTGGGACAAATTTACATTAATGGTGTTATCATTAAGTTGCTATAATAAATAAAATTAGTGTAGAACAAGAATAAGATATTAGTCATAATAAAGTCAAAAAATTCACATGAGAAGTGCAAAGATTTCGTTAGCCTGAATGGCCGTAGGTAGCTAATACATAAAAAAGTTGGTCAATCCATAAAATATATAAAATACACACTATAACACTGTAGACAAAATTATAAAAACTAAATTTAAAACATGGATGTAATGTATATATATATATATATATATATATATATATATATATATATATATATATATATATATATACGTAAATGTTTTTGCTCTATTTAAATTACACATTATTCATGATTGTATTTGCGGTAGTGCCAGTGGTTTATCTCTTATTTTTCGTTTACAACGAAAAGTATTTGATGATGGTTTAAATACAATAAACCGAAACGTAAACCAAAACTAAACTTGTCTTATTAAATTGACCGCAAGACCTAGAACAAAAAATGGTCTTATATTTATTTAATAACGGTCAGGAAAAAAGAAATATATATATATATATATATATATATATATATATATATATATATATATATATGTGTATATATATATATATATATATATATATATATATATATATATATATATATATATATATACATACATATATAAGAAAAAAACCCATCTAACCCCCTCTCTACCTCTAATAAAACGTAAACCTCTAACCACTATCCCTTCCTTATTAACCCTTTACATTTTTGAACAATGGAAAATATTGAAAAAATAACACAATTTTAAGATCTATGTACCCCATGCATCCTTAAATTGACATAAAACGCAACATATTAAATTCTTATATGTTCAATTAAGAAAAAATAACACAATTTTCAGATTCAGATTCAGAAACTTTAAAATGACTTATAACACGATACGTACGAAACGATCCCTCTAACCCTCTCCCTACCTTACTAACCCCTTGTATGATCATAAATAATTCAAAATAGTGAAACAAGATTTGAGAAGTCTCGACTACAAAAACTCTGAAAAAGACGTGTAATAGGATATATACGAAGCAACCTCTCTGCCTCCTCCCCCACCTCAATAACCCCTTATATATCATAAATAATTGTATACAATGAGAACATAATAGAATATTCAAAACACTCCAAGAACCTTGAGAAATACATTGATTTGGAATATTCGAAACATTTCCTCTCGCATCCTCCCTACCCCTTTACCCCCTTATAAGTTTGACTAGAAATAATTTTGCTTATAAGTTGTTCTTTACATCAACAAAAAACGAAGAAAAATTCCCATAATGATTTAAAAAATAAAAAAAAATTTATAAAAACAACAACTAGCTTAGTTCAGATTTCACTACACCAGGCTGCTTTAACATAACATAGGTAAATCATTTGGGGGCTATTTTAAATGTTACCCAAAACGAAATAAGTAAAATTACAAAGTTTGAAGGAAGTCAAAGGAAGAACCCTTCTCCCGGACTGCAGTCTGAGATCAGTACACTAAGGTTACAGCAACCTGAAGAGTTTCTATCTTATTTTATTGTTTTTAGTTAACTAAGTAAAGTGGTTTTTGTTTTTAAACGTAATCATGAAATAATGAACCACATTATCAAAGTTTGACCCTGTATACTCTGCTGGGGATCTAATATGAAACAATTCAGATAAGGTGAATGACATATTTGAACTTTGATCAAAACAGTATCTAATCTAGGAGAGAACCAAATAATACGCACATAATAAAATTATTAGCTACTATTATATTTAGTTTAAATATACAAAAATTGTAAGTAAAGATAAGCAAAACTGCTTTTTTCTTAGGAATGAATCAGTGAAGCTACTAATCTAATTATGACTTTTTCTTTGCGAAGAATTCCTCTGCCGGTCTGCGGCTTTAACGGTGCCTAGCAGAGGGCACGGTATCCTTTTAATAACCAGCCAGAAAGATTGTTTGTTGTATCTTACTATCATATTGTGCTAGTAAGGCAATAAGTAGTTTGTGTTCTATTCACTTCTCTGTCGTGTCTAGTGAGTGAAAGTTAACATGTGTTAAACTCAAATAAAAACATCCTAGATAATAATCAGTCAGACATGTAAAAGGAGTAGAGGGTTTTCCCGGCTCACAAGGAGTTTTAGTGGGTATGCCAATCCTTCAGATTGGTGAGCCCCACATAACCGGAGCACCTTGGGGCACCCTTATGGTGGCGCAAGTTGCTCCGGAATCCATAAAGCGGATTTCTCCTTGACAAAAAAAAAAAAAAAAAAAAAAATCACTTCTCTGTCAACCTACCTTAGCTGCCGAGTCGTTCCGAAATCGAACAGTAAATAATTGCTGAAATACGGATTTTCCATTTGGGCAGTTAATATGGATTTTTGTATACGTGAGTTGGCCGGCCCTTAGTGATTGCGCAGTATTGCAGTGATTGTTGGCAAACTGTGATTTTGTCCTTGCCAAGAATTTGCGGCCAACAATGAAACTATTTTTAATGAATTTATAGCTTAGATTGTTGACAACATGCTTATTGGTCCATTTGTATCTGACCAGAGGAATCTCGTTTTAGGGACGAAGTATGCGTTTATTGAAATAAGTTTCCCTACCTGTAAATAGAACTGGATAGATATCTTATCCCCAAATATTTATCACCAGACGGCGACCATAGTAACTTTTGCAGCTGCGATTACATAAACAGTTCTCAAGGTCACTAACCGCATACTCGCAACCTTAGATACAAGAGAAATAAAAAGTTCATATTTCTCCTCGCCCTGTGAATGTAAAAAATAGTGCTGCCCTCCTAGAAACAGGGCATTTTATCGAGGGTTTTTCCTTTGCGATCTTCATTTGTCGATGGTCGATTTTTAAATAGCGTTTAAGTTTCCCTCTATGAAAGGATTCTTTTTATGAAAAATCTCCTCCCCTCTGTCATCCATTTTGAAACTCGGTGTAAATTTTTAAAGTTACCATAGGAAAGGGTTCTTTTTTGTGAAATTGTTTTTCTTTAGTAATGACTTTTTAATTACAGTTCTACTGTCTGAAAGTGTTCTGTTTGGTGAAAAAAAAACTGATTTTAATTTACTTGGAAAGAGCTTGCTTTTAGAGTGCCAATGCAATAAGGTTTTTTCATAAAAGGTCTTCGCCTCCCGTTGGTCGTTTGCGCTACCTATTTGTCGATTGACGCCTCTCTCTATAAGTAGCTCCAACTTTAGTGTTCTCTTTTTCTCTGTAAAAAAAACCCCTTGGTATCCATATGCCCTCCCCACTCTTTGGTCCTAACTGTACCACCGGCAGATATGTAAGCAAACCTTTGTGTATAACAAGACGATAGCAGTTTTGAAATATTACTCTAGAACGAGCTAAGGAAGATAGGTCTTTAAAATAGTAGTTTTCAATACTTATAATTATATACTATATTTGGCGAATTAACTTTATTTAGTAAATACTAAACCCGGTAAAAATAATGCTTCAATTTAAAAACACCCAGTATGATTTAAAAATAGCAAAACATAAGTTAATACTGTTACTGAAAAGATTTTTTTAGAACCTTTTACTAATAAATAGAGAATTTTAATTATTCTCGTGGACCATTACTATCAGGATTGTAAAAAGTGCCAATAAAATTTACATACCTTAACTTTCTTAACAAAATTAAAACTATCTGAAACCTTAACATTATAAAATGATATTTAAATTACTTCTAAATCATCCTGTATAGATACATACTTCGCTGGGGATCTTTCGTCAAACAAAACAACTTTGATAAGCTTTAATGATATGGTTGCTCTTTGACTTATTTTCATTCCTACGAACTCTAAACAGGTTATTTCATTCGTTCCAAGCGAAAACGCCAGTCGCAAGTGAGCAGTGAGTACTGTGTACTGCAGAAGGTCAAATCGAAAACTTTTAAATTAATTGGTACTTTATCGTCAACACAGTATTAAATTATTGTCTTTTTGAAAACATATTTCAATGGATATAAAAAAAGTTTTGGTAGCTGACGCCGTAGATATTGCGTGTACTGAATTATTAAAAAAATATTCAATTGAGGTCGACTGCAAATACAAACTATCAAAAGAGCAACTTATAAACGAAATAAAGGTTAGTATAATTAAATAAATAACTTGCATTGGAGATTGCGAAGATTTTGAATTATTAAACAAATTAATTTCGAACTAATAGCGTTAGCATTGTTAAATTAGTTATTTTATTTAAAGTTAGCCAGTAGTGTCGCTTGTCACTCAGCATTTGTCGCATTTTTTTATAATAAGAGCATGAAAAATTAATTACAACGTTTAGAAAATTCAATTTTTATTCCTTCCGTTAAGAGAAGGATTTTATTCGTCATAAGAAAAACATAGTTACTAATTTTCATCATTGTCGCTTCAGACAAAAGGGAGGGTAAGGCGTCGAAGGTCGATGAATTTTATAGAGTTTCGATAGTATCATGGCAATTATTAAGGGGTTACATACACCATGGCTCTGCAAAAAATATGTATATTTTAAAAAAAATATCTCAAAGTTTATTAAATGAATAACACAAAAGAATGGCGATTATATATTTTTATAGTACTTTAAATTATAAGAATTTTTTTTATATATATTTTAAATGTTAATATTATTTTTTATCCGGTGATGCAAACTATGGCGCATCCTTGTCGGCAGGATAACTTAACAAAAAATAATCCAATTTGCAAAAATAAAAATTAGTCTTGTAAAATAATGTATTAGTTAAAAATTGTCGAAGAGATTTTTTTTCAAAAATAAAAAATTTACGGTGTTTCAAATTTTAGTATCCAATTTTCAACAAAAAAATGTTTGTTTAATTGATTACAAAAAATTGTCTATTAGAAAAATAAAAAAAAATCTTTTCGACATTTTATAGAAAAAGTAATTATTAAGATTTAAAAAAATATTAAAAATTGACTGAGTAATATTGCAGACAGTGTCTGAAAACATAGTTTCGAGAAAAATGCGCTTGAAATTTCGAGTAGATAAATAGTGAACTTACGGCTAGTCTCTTATTCCAGCTTTGTACTGTATGCCTTTTCCTCTTGCATCTTGGTGTTATTTATAGTTCTGTATTTTTTTTTTTTTGTTTTGGATTGAATTGATTTTATCCTGGCGTGTTTTAAACGATTAGCATCCTCTTTTCGACAGTAACTATGCGTTTCAACCCCAATGCTGACTCCCAGCAATTCTAACATTTGTAAATAACTGTTAGCTCCATCGTTAAATCTAGACGGTGCAATACTAGTCCCAATATCAACAATTTAACGACTACCTGGCGTACACTTTGGAGCAATTTTCTAAATTTTTGTAGTATCTCAGGTAATGGGGCCTTATGGACAAACGTTGTTAATGACCCTTCAGCTTTAGCATTCTGCCAATTACACCAACTGTCACTACCTGGAGGATAATAAAAATGCTGAGAATTTTTAACTGTAGATATTTTATGGTAATAGGTCGCCCATATTGCTTTCTTCATATCCTCGAAAGAATTTATATTATTTCTTATTGCCAGTATATAATAAATGGTTAGTTCATCTATTAATTTCGCTGTCAATTTTCCTTTGTCACTGAGACATGATCGTCGAAGTTGCTTTGATGTTTCAGGCTCTTGTTTTAGTTGATTCCATTTTTTACTGCCACTGCGCTCCCGTTGTGATTTATAGATTACGATGCTTTATGTTCATCAAACCACGATTCATACTCTGCAGTGTCCTTATCTTTTTCATCACTTGAACATTCTTTGCAATAACCACTTTTTACAACAAAATTATTAAAGAAATGACACATAAACTATCATTAAAAATGAATCATAAATGGAGCAAAAAATCAAAATGTTGATAAAAAAAATAGAATCGAATTTGTAACTTTATTATGTTGTAATTTTCAAAAACAAACACTAAGAAAAGCCAAAACTATAAAGTGGACTACAATTGGTTAAAAATATAGAGCTCGGTACCGGGATCTTGAAAACTGCTACAGTTATTTAAATTGGTATAAAACTCGGTAATTCGATAATAAATTTTATGCCAGTTAAAGTTTTCGAAAAACTTTTATGGGTCCGAAAATATTTAAAAAAAAAAAACCATTGTCATATTTTATATTTTTTTACAAAATATGTATCATCGTCAAGTCGGATTTTCTAAATACGGATCTGTTTTTTTAAATGCATTTTCAAAAAAATGGTTTACCTCCTGAGTGCATTTAGATGTCTTTGACATAAATTCAAGTAATTTTTGGACAGCACAGGTTTTTATGAAAAGGACTGCCTCTATCTCTCTCTCCAGCTTGCAGCATTATTGTTTAATGAATATCCCTCTTATTTTTAAGGTTCCGTACAGAACACATGAGATCACTTCGGTGTCTCTCCGTCTGTCTGTACATCCGTCACGCACGATTTTCTCCGAAACCATTTGACATAGAAAGTTGAAATTTGGCACAAATATAGGAATTAATAGCCCGATCAGAGCCGTGTAGTTTTGGAAACTAAATGTTTTCGGGGAGAAATTGGAAGTGAAAAAAAAAAAAATTTTTTACCTGGTCATTGAGAGGGGTAACAAATGAAAGCTTGTGAAAATACAAGTTCAAAAATATATATAATATACTACTTCGCGCACTTTTCTCTGTGTTATTTTTAAAAAAATTGCCAAAAATCGATGTCCCACCCTTATCTCGAAAAGTACTGATCAAAAAATTGTGAAAACATTCTGAAATATTCTCCATAAAGTGTAGACTGAACGAAAATTATCATGAGTGCATTACGATTGATAATTTATCTGGTATAAAAAAAAACTATGAAAACTATGTTTCTGGACGTATGGTGGAGATAACTGTAACCGAGTGGCGAGTCGCTCTTGTACCAAGATATAATTTTATTTTATTTTAAAAATAATCACCGTACGGAACACTAATTGCGCAAGTCCAACATGCACTTGGCCGGTTTTTTTATACTACGAGTATAAGTCATTTTTTCCACAATTTTCATGGTTTTTATAAGTTTTTTTCAAGCTCCAAGCAAATTGGGTCACGAGGAACTTGACAACTTATTTTTCTAAAGAGTAAAAAATTTTGTTAAATGTCTACAAGCGCTACAAATCCTATTTTTAATTTACTGTGTTTCTAGTAGTATTATATATTATCGTGTTATTAAAATAACAACATATTATTGCTTGTGATAAGATGAAGCAATAGTAAATAATTTAACAAAAATAATTAAGCAATTAAATTTATTGTTTTATTTGAGAACAGTGACATACAATGAACATAGCTCAAGTGCATAATACTACGCTCATTGGTTAGTAGTCGGCATAACTGTTTCACTTTAGTAGATCATGTTAGGCTACCCAACGACAAAACTAACCACTAACTCTAACAAATGGAAAAATTCTTATTAATTTTATTATAGTCATAAATATTATACTATATGTAAGTCATGACTTTTTTATTTTAACTTAATCGTTAAGATAGAACAGCATAAAGATGACTATTAATTATTTATATTATTGTCATTTAACCATACGGCTGTTTTACTGATAAAAGATTGAGCTATGAGGATCATTTACATGTCATCGGGCCCTGGATGGTATTGTTCTTAGTTGGATGCTGTTTATTTTTCATTATCTTTCTATTTGGGCTTCCCAACCTCTCTATTTGGCAATCTTCGTATTGTACTTCCACCGTTGTTTTTAGTGTTCCGTACGGAACACTTGTGGGATCACTTCGGTGTCCGTCTGTTACACCCGATTTTCTCCGAAACTATTTGACATATAAAGTTAAAATTTGGTACAAATATAGGAATTGATGGCCCAATCAGAGCCATGTAGTTTTGAAAGTTAAATTTTGACTTAAGTGGGGAGTAGTAAGAAAAAAAAAATTCTAAGGTCATCGAGTGGGGTGGTAAATGAAAGCTTATGAAAACACGAGTTTAAAAATATATATGATGTAATACTTGCGTACACTTTTCTTTATATTATTTTTAAAAAATCCCCACCCTATCCCGAAAAGTACTGATCAAAAAATTCTGGAATATTCTTTATAAACTGTAGATTGAGCGAAAATTATCAAGAGTGCATAATTTATCTGGTATATGTGGGGTAAAATCGCAAGTGAAAAAAAGAATTACCAGGTTATCGAGTGGGATGTCAAATGAAAGCTTATGAAAACACGAGTTCATAAATACGTATGATGGAATACTTGCACACGTTTTTCTTTGTATTATTTAAAAAAAAATCTTTGTCCCCCCACCCTACCTCGAAAAGTACCAGTCAAAAAATTTTGAGAAAATTCTAGAATATTCTTCATAAAATGTAGATTGAGCGAAAATCGCGTGCATTACGTTTGATAATTTATCCAGTTTAAAAAAAAAACTATGTGCCTTGGTAATATCGAGGAGGTTTCTCGACAGTATGGTGGAGATAAATATATTTTCAGTGCCACGAGTGGCTCCTCTAGAGACAAAATAATTTTATTTTTACTTTTATTACTGGATTCTAGATTGAGCTAGATAGATTTATTGGCTACTAGGTAGCTAGGATGCTATAACTATTATACATTACTGACTAAGAAAAAACGTGAAAATACATATTCGATATTAAGATGTCAGGGCATAAACAACTTAGCCTAAGTAAGGATTTTATTTTTATTATTTATATCTTATTATAAAAGCAATCACGGTATAGAACACTAATTGCACAAGTCCAACTTGCATTTGACTGTTTTTTTTTTTTTTTTTTTTTGCTATTTGGGCTTTCTATGTTGATCGCATAGTTATGCGATTTGAAATTTTATTCGGTAAGATAATATTTAGTGGATATTGTGAGCGGCTGTTTAATCTGTTAACAAAATTCAGTTGCAGTAAATGTCGTAACTTATTTTTTTTAAGGGAATGGAAAGGATACGTTTGTTTGCAGAGTATCTTGGCAATCGTGTTTAATTTTTCCTGTCCGTCTTGTTCTAGCTCACAATTTCAGATAAGTAACTGAGTGTTGAACCTGCATAAATGTTGAGTGCCTTGAATAAGGCCATTTAACTTGGTTCCCAATATAAGCTTTGTCCTCCTAAAAATTCGTCTGTTGAGTCAACCTTTACGGCTCGGTGGTCAGTTCCCAGCGCATGTTTCATGCTAATGTACTCATAGGTTTGTTCAGCTTCTATTGTCTTAATATTCTGAAGAGCGTCGTTTTTTGAAGTACAAACCAAATATACATTTTTAATGGATTGAAACAACTCAAGAAACGCAGGACTAAGTGTATTAATGATGGTAGTTATGTAATATATACATATATATATATATATATATATATATATATATATATATATATATATATATATATATATATATATAATTTAAAGCTCTCGATTTTTTCTTACATAAAAACACCCTCGTGTTAGTACTATTATTAACTTAAATGCTCGAATTTGACCTCTTTCTTTAGGCATTCATCCAATCCTAATCGCTCGCCCAATTTTCTCACGTAAATTTTTATCTACGCCAACATAAAAAATGACCAAAAAATAATAAGTTGCTATGCTCCTAACACATTTATATAAAATCCTTAGGCCTAGTTAATTAGGTCCCTGATACGTATATATCTTAAGACCCAATATATATTCTCGGTTTTTAAGCAATTATTGTAACATATAATAGTAATAGCTAATAGCTACCTAATAAGCCAATAAATAGTTCTGAGTATGTTGCTATTTTAAATGCAAACGTAATGTTATTACAAACCATCTGACGGTCCAGTCTGTCATCCAAAAATTCGTATACAGTCGTAAGAAGTTGCAGGAATAAAAATTTAAACAACTGTTTAAGATCACCACTTATGTTTATTATATTATTGCTGACAATTGTTTCGACACACTGTGTCTTCTTCTGGAGCACGATGTAAATTAAGTAACAAAGTATGTTACAGAATATATAGTTTGCCTAATTACAAGTACTAAATTCATTAACAATATTTACCTTAATACCTAGTACAAGTTCAATAAAGGAGACCCTCCCCCATCTAATTGATCGTTGAGTGATAAACCTGAGGATTTTTCTGGTTAATTTCTACCTGTTCTAAACAATTCAGTAATTTTCCTTTCTTTCCATTATGCAAAATTTTGAAATCTTCATTGAAATTTTGCATAATGGAAAGAAAGGAAAATTACTGAATTGTTTAGAACTGTTATAAAACTTATAAATTAAAAACAGTATGCATACTTGTGCTGAAGCCTGTATATAATATTTTCTAATTTTAATAATATGAGTAAGCATATTTTTCTTGCTGTAAAGTGTAATAGTTAGTTTTTTGTAGTGTGTAACAATATCTATTAAAAAGGAATTGACAGTTATCCCAACTTGTAGGTTCTATAAGCAAAGAGTGTTGTAATATTATGCACTTTCGTAATATATATATATATATATATATATATATATATATATATATATATATATATATATATATATATATATATATATATATATATATATATAAAACATGTCACTATTGGGCCATAACTGTGTAATAAAATTAATTACTCAACTATTTTTATTAAATTATTTATAGTTGCTTCATCTTATCATAACGAATATGTAAATTAGTTCATAATATTCATATTTTAATAACATGATAATGGAATAATGGAAAATGTATTATTTTATTTTTTTTATACTAAACGACATCTCTCTTGGTACAAAATATCATTTCTTTTTATTTTTTAAAATACCCTCGAAACTATTTTCTGCTATAATTTTTACTATATCAATTTGTTTTAGAATTACGATGCCATTATAGTGCGATCAGATACTAAAGTAACAGCAGATGTGATTAAAGCAGGAAAAAATCTTAAACTTATCGGTAGAGCAGGAGCAGGTGTGGACAATATTGACGTTAATGCCGCTACTGAAAATAATATTATAGTTTTAAAGTAAGTAAAGGGTAAAAAATATATATTATAATCACCTATTTAATGTTTAGGATAACAGTTATTTTGATGGACCCAGAATTTTATGAAGGGCAAACTTCTGGCTGTAAGTAGAGAGATTTTGCAACGCTTATTTTGGTAGGCCACAGTCTTTATCTTTATTTAAAGCATGCACCCACCGTTTGGAGCGTGCGTAATAGTAAATGGAAGGTATAAGGACTCGATCGTTCTCGTTCTTTGAAGCATGCGCCCACTATTTGAAGCTTGCGCACTATTGAAACAAAATAAGAGAAACTTTTATTAAGGATACCGCTTTTCCTTATTTAGAAATTTATAAGAGAGGCTATTTGAAGTTATTCTTATCGCTATCATGATAGGGCCTGTTTTTTTTTTCTACTTAAATATACAAACTACTAAGAAAATACGGTAAAATTGAAATGATAATCTTTTATTGCAAATAACACTGACAACAGTTAATTAGTGTTCAGATTATGTTGGAATATTGCAATCTTTGTCACAATGGCATTACAGTATGTGTAGTGGTAATTTCAAATGAAATTTTATTTATCGCATACCTGCTAGACATAACTTTAATTTAGAAACTTGTGTTGACCTATCTAATACTAATAACCGGTGTGCTTAACCATGAAATGTATGAAAAAAATCCCCTGGGTTTATAGAAGAGGAATACTAGAGATGTCAATATTGTAACTACCGGATACCACTTTACTCGTCCGGATCCGAAGTACCCGGTAGTCGACGATAAGTGTACCGGGTACCAGGTATTTACACATTGATGGCGTCTGCGGTCTACGGCCAACCAAACTAAAACTACCAATGCCATACCGGTAACGGTAGATATCTACTCGCCTCTACAAAATATATCTCGTCTTCATCGATGGCGTTGGGTTTCGGTACATGCGGTATCAATAGTAAAGCCTGACAAGAATGGGTGCGCGTATACAATTATAAATTATACATACATATATCTCAAATTAAACTGGATGATAAATATGAACGGAGCGCGTATCAAGCATAAAATATTTTATTAATTAGGTATATGTAATATCAGTACACGCCTTATCGTTTATGAATATTGAATTGAATGTGAATATTTTTTTAATTTATAAATTGATTGGACACAATAATAAATACATGACGAATAAATCAAGAATTTTGAAAATATTTCTTCTCTGGCTTTAGGAACAGTTTTAAATTAAAATCAGAAGATATTTTATTAATATACACAAATATAATACAGAAAATTATAAAAGTATCTATATACTCTCAATCCTTAAAAACAATGAAAATAAGTATGTAAATGATTATTACAACAAAAATAACTTTATAGCAACGGGAACTTTTACGCTATTTTTCATTTCTTTAACAAAAACCGATTACAGTTGAGAAAAATTAGTTTATTTACATGATTTGATTAGAGTCTGTTACGCCGTTCAGTAATAATCTGACCAGATTAACCTTTAATAAACATTCATATGGGAATAATATTTTCATAAAATAATAGCTCAGAAAATACATCTATTTATGTTTTAAATATTATTCTGTAAATTTAGTCGTGACATCGGGTTAATTTTTTTCGTGCCTTCATTCGGAATATCATTATTTTCTTAAGAATAGATATTTACAATAGTACCTTTACAATAGTAGTGCTGAAAAACTTTTTCGTATGATATCACCAAGTAGAAGCAAGGCATGAGATGTTTGTCAGTATTTCGAATCTGTTATGGAAACTATTTTAAATTCATATTTATCGTTTATTATTTTTTATCTTAGTTACACCAAAAATTTTGTACGTGTCATATTAAATAGATTCTAAAGCAGGGGTCGGCAACCTGTTAACTAAGGGGTGCCAGTTTTCATCCATACAACATTTTGCGTGCCGACATAGGTACTTACTACTACTTAAATTAACTTAAAATGTTGCTTTTAGAAGGTTTAATTACAAAAAGTTTTAACATTTAACAAATAATTTTATTATACTAGTCCTAGGACCTAGTGTGAACCCTGTGCTTGAAGTTCTTTAGAGAGTTTTCTTATATCCGGTTCATGTCCGGTTATTTTCAGTGTCACACATGCTTCTGAGTTGTCTGTTGTCAGCCTGCTTCGGTACGGGTTTAAAATCACTCTCATATGGGAAAAAAGTTGTTCACAGATATAGAATGATCCGAAAGCTGTAAGCATGGCAAACGCTACTTTCTTAAGACAAATAAATTTCTCTGGTAAACTCATCCAACAACTGAGTATCTCGTTTGAATGGTTCTGGCAGTCACCTTCTAATACCCTTCTTAATTCTACAAATTTCGTGTTCCATAACTCGGAGCTTTTAAATTCAATGTATTGAAGATCAAAATCATTAATGTCCATCCATGAGAAAAGAGATATGTCAAAGCAACTGCTGGAAAAATCCATTAAATCTGGTTTGATTAAAAAAGCGAACATAGGACCACGTTTATCAAAATCCTGACCCCTCTCGATAAACTTCTCTTTTAAATTAGTCATACATTTAAGAATTTCGTCTATTAGTGCACCATCGTCGACACTGGATATATAAGTTTTTAAATTTGGAAAATATTTATATGTGTTTGTAGTAATATCGCTGATAAATAAATCTATTTTTAATTTGAATGATTTCCAGGATTCGTATAAATCTAGAACTGTTTTGCCTGAACCTTGTAACTTTAAGTTGAGTTCACCGAGATGGTTTGTAATATCAGTAAGAAATATTAACATACAGATCCAGTTCTTATCTTCTAGTTCAGGATAAGCATCTACTTGATTTTTTTCCAACAAGAACGATTTAATTTCGCCCAGACATTGCACAAATCTAGAGAGCACTTTACCACGTCTGAGCCAGCGCACATTATTGTGCAATGGTATATCTGAATATGCACTTTCTAATTCCTGCAGAAACGCTTTAAATTGTCTATGGATCAGTGAAGAACGACGGACAATGTAGTTAACTATTTTAACCACCCTATCCATCACGGATTTTAAACTTCCAGCGAAGATTTCAGCGCACAAACTCTCTTGGTGAATTATGCAATGAAAATTCAAAACTGATCGACCCATGCGTTCAATAAGAAGGAAAACAAATCCTTTATGTCTCCCAATCATAGCAGGAGCGCCATCTGTCGTTACGCAAAAAGTATTATGCAAATCAATGTTCCGTTTTTCAAAATGTTTAACAAATTCTGAAAACATATCCTCTCCTCTTGTAGTTCCCTGCAATGGGAGCAGACAAATCAGCTCTTCATACACACTGCCATCATCGAAGTATCGCGCAACGATAGCCAGACGGGCAATGTCATTAATATCGACACTTTCATCCAATGCTACACTAAATACAAAACTCCGTTTGATAGCGTCTCTCTGCTGTCTTTGGATATTTTGTGTCATTTCGGTAATTCCTCTCGATGGTCCGCGCTGATGTCGGTATGTCCCTAATCCTGGCCAATATTGTATTTTTATTGGGCAAGTCGTCGAATAAAATCTCGCCAGTACTTAAAAACGTTTGCTTCATAAATTCTCCGTCAGTGAACGGCCTACCCTTTTGTGCCTGCTTCATAAATTTTCCGTCAGTGAACGGCCTACTGTTCGATAGTATATTTTTTCTACGACTGGCTCAAACAAATTTTTACTTTCTTTAAAGGAAAGTATTGTATTCGCAAAAATCACCTTCCGAGATTTTTGCTTTTCTTAACGTTTTAGAATTCCTGATCCGTTGCGAGTTATTAATTTCAAATTTGGTACGCATACAATATTTAAAGTAGAGATGAAACCTATAGTTGTTCAGCGATAGTAGTTCAGGGAAAAGGATAGGTGTGCATAAGACTTATTAAAAAATTTAGAGGTTAAAGGTGTGGGCGAGGAGATTAGAGAGCTTGCTTCGTATATATCATGTTACAGGTTCTTTTTAGGGTTGGAGTTGAGGAATCTGAAAACTAAGTTATTTTTTCATTGGTTTCAATGTTAATCTGAGAAGGGATTGAAAGGGGCTGGCCCCTTTAAATAGCGTATAGTTTCAGAGGTAATCTGACGATTTATTCAGATTTTGCTAGTATTACAAAATATTACAAGTAGTACAAATTATTTCTAAAAAACATCCGATCAAATGGGTGAGAAAAGAAGTTAAAAGAGTAGTTTCGTATTTATCGGTGTGATATGGTGTTTCAGAGAACTTACGAGTAAAGAAATTTAAACACTAGTATTGTGAGAATTTTTCTGTTTTTGGTGAGATACTGAACAAATTAGAGTACATGTAATAGGTTAATAGAGTGTAGGAAGTGGTTAGAATCCTAACTGGGGAGGGCGGTGAAAAGGGTCGCGATCGTTAAATTCCTGGTTGTTGATTTGGATATTTGAGAAAATTTTTAGGCAAAAAAATAGTTGAAGATATATAAACAAATACGGTGCTATAGATAGTGATTTGATATACATACCCAAAATTTCGTGGCCCAGAATTTATTATGCTATTTATAGTGAATTTTTGAAAAAGATATGACCGACAAATATTGTAAATTCAGTAAAATCGAATAGCGATCGGTAGTAAAGTGCCTCTTTTTGAAGGACTGTCTGCTAAAGAAATTTGCGACGACATGCTTAATACAATGAACGAACAATTTCCTTCCTACGCCACTATCAAAAATTGAGGCACGGATTTCAAGAGAGGAAGAACCAACATTAATGATGAACACCGTGCTAAAAGACTCGTTTTTGTGGCTGCCCGTAAGAATGTGCCTCAAATGATTAACTGAACATTTCATGCAAACTTACTTTTTACATTGTGCATACTGATGTGGGTATGAGAAAATTGTCAGTTAAACGAATCCCTAAATGTCTAAACGCTCACCAAAAACGTCTGAGAGTCACAACATCCAAGTTGATTTAAAGCTGTTTTGAAAAGAATTCCAATCACGAAATACTCGAAGGAGTAGAAAGATACTGGCTCACCTCGGCCAAAGAAATTTCGCCCACAGAAATAGGCAGAAAAAATACTTGCTTCAAGGATGAGATACTTTTTACAGATTACTTGGAACACGGAAAAATAGTGAGTGGACTATATTATTTTTTATTATTACCTAAATTTCGCCAAAAGATTGTGAAAAAACGCCAAGGAAAAATGTGTAAAGGAGTGCCATTTTTGCAAGACCTACTCACAAATCGCTGTTAGTTTTGCAAAAAATAAACGAATTATAGTAAGCTTTAAACTGATTACCCTGATTAAGCTTCCTCAGACTATTGCGTATTTCCAAAACTTAAACTAAAAAAGTATTTGAAAAGACACAAATTTCATTAAAACGAAGAAGTAATAAATGCTGTCAAAGACCAATTTGCAAACCAAGACAAAGATTTTTTTTGAAAGGGCTAGCGCTGTACCAAGTGTCTAAGGTTTAAAGGAGACTACGTTGAATAAACAATTCTTATTTTTGAGATTTGTTTGTTCTTTCAATGCTAGACTAGAAACTTATCAATACGCCCTAGTATGTGGTGTTGTTTCAAAATGCACCATTTTGATGTTACAGTCTTTTAAATTGTAGAAAATATCACAAGTTAGATAAAAATATATCATCGATGATTTTTTGTGACATCACATAAATAAATTTTAATTCCAGATATACATGTAAGCCTATAAAAAAATTTTCAAATTATCCAAAAATATCACCTGTTATACGCAGTTACAATCTAGACGTTAATAAGACTATTCTATCAAAATCAATTTTCGCTACACACATATATATATATATATATATATATATATATATATATATATATATATATATATATATATATATATATATGTGTGTGTGTGTAGCGAAAATTGATTTTGATAGAATAGTCTTATTAACGTCTAGATTGTAACTGCGTATATATATATATATATATATATATATATTATATATATATATATATATATATATATATATATATATATATATATATATATATATATATATATATATATATATATATATATATATATATATATATATATATATATATATATATATATATATATATATATATATATATATATATATATATATATATATATATATATATATATATATATATATATATATATATATATATATATATATATATATATATATATATATATATATATATATATATATATATATATATATATATATATATATATATATATATATATATATATATATATATATATATATACATATATACATATATACATATATATATATATATATATATATATATATATATATATATATATATATATATATAT
This sequence comes from Pachyrhynchus sulphureomaculatus, assembly GCA_019049505.1. Lineage (NCBI taxonomy): Eukaryota > Metazoa > Arthropoda > Insecta > Coleoptera > Curculionidae > Pachyrhynchus > Pachyrhynchus sulphureomaculatus. The sequence continues at coordinate 135,108,697 of CM032447.1, forward strand.
ATATATATATATATATATATATATATATATATATATATATATATATATATATATATATATATATATATACATATATACATATATACATATATATATATATATATATATATATATATATATATATATATATATATATATATATATATATATATATATATACAGTACAATCCCGATTATCCGAATCGCGATTATCTGAAATCCGGCTTATCCGAAACAAACTGTTAAAAAGCAAATTGTATTCCCATTAAACGAAAAAATCTCCATTATTCGAAACAGAGGATGAGTGGTTTTCTTAACGCGTCGGGGACTCCCCGACGTCGAGAATTTCACCGCTGTCTATGTTTTGGTTAGTCGACGAGTGTTATAAGTTACTCATTACGTTTATTATTATCGCAGAGGTAATACTTTCGTTTTAATAGATATTTTACAAAATGGAGCGTCATAATAATAAGCGTAAACGTGTTTTTATTACCTTAAAAGAGAAATTTGAAGCAATTCAACGTTTAGATAATGGTGAACTTCTTAAAAATATAGCGAAGGATTTAGGTGTAGCCGTGAGTACTGTTTCAGAGTGGAGAAAAAATCGTGAAAAACTTGAAAAATGGTGTAGTGTTTTGTCATCGCCTACACAGGCACGAAAAAGTATGAAAAGCGGTGAATATCAAAAAGTGGATGATTTTTATGGTTTATACAGAATCGAGAACGTGCAATACCAATTTCAGGAACAATTTTAAAACATAAGGCAGTGAGTTTAACTGAAGAGTAGCCGATTATTGAAGCGCCTGTAAATTTTTCTGCAAATGATGGATGGCTAGACAGGTGGAAAAAAAGACATGGTGTACGTCAACTGAAAGTTTGTGGGGAAAGATTGTCGGCTGATGTATCTGCTGCAAAAAAATTTGCAGAGAATTTTGAGCTTATGAAAGAACATGGTTTACAACCAGACCAAATCTATAATTATGATGAAACAGGCTTAAACTACAAAATGTTGCCGTCAAATACCTTAGCTTCAAAAACGGAAGCTGGAGCACCTGGTTACAAACGTAGCAAAGAACGTATTACTGTTCTTGCTTGCAGTAATGCTTCTGGAAGATGGAAGACACAAACTCCCATTTTATGTATTGGTAAGTCAGCAAATCCACGAACCTTTAAGAATATTCGTCGGAATGCTTTTCCTGTCCTTTTTGTAAAAGAACATGGATATCCTAGCAAATGTATTCTGTTACTAGATAACGTCCCCACTCACCCAAGTGCGGAGCAACTTGAAAGTGGGGAAATAAAAGCAATGTTTTTGCCTCCTGGTGTAACTTCTCTCATTCAGCCTCTGGATCAGGGTGTACTGGAAAATTTAAAACGCAGTTACACGCGTTTGTTATTGGAGCATATTTTAGAAGAAGTAGATGAAGGTGGCAATCTTACTGATTGTCTAAAAAAGATAAATTCGAAGAATGTTATATATTGGATAGCTTCGGCCTGGAATCAAGTAAAGAGTAGTACTCTGGTCAAAATTGATTCCACAAGAGGAGAGACATTACTCAGAGGCAGATACAGAAGATAATGAAAGTTTACATCAAATTATTACAAGAATATCAGGATGTGAAAGTGTTACGGAAACCGATGTTTGTGAATGGCTAAATAGTGATAGTGTGGAAGATGAAATGACTGACCAAGAATTAATTAAAAGTGCAAAAAGCAAAAATGCTAATAAAATAGACAGTGACATGATGATAACGAAGTAGAAGCCACTGATAATATTCCAGTAAAAATGTCACATTCAGAAGGACTAGAGGCCCTAGAAAAAGCGTTAACTTATGTAGAACAAAAAGAAAATGCAACCGCCGCGGGACGTTTTGCTTATCAAACGTTGGAGAGATATTGCAGCCAAAAACAGAACTAACGCAAAACGAGTGCAGTTAAAAATTACCTCATTTTTAGGACATTAAAGTTAAGAATGAAACTGTTTTATTTTCGATTTTCCGTACATATACATAAAATACGTAAATTAATTGTTCTATTCTTTGCTTTAATTAATACCTATGTACGTAATAGCATATCGTATAAATGCTTTTAAGTCAATTTGCAATGTTGTATTCATTCTAAACTTTTATGTTTTAAAAAAATTCGGATTAACCGAAATTTCGATTATCTGAAATCACTTTGGTCCATATTATTTCGGATAATCGAGATTCTACTGTATATATATCATATACACATCTGTGTACGCATTTATATATTTTGTTGTTTTTTTTTAGTGCTCCTGGAGGAAATGCTATAAGTGCTTGTGAGCTGACATGTTCGTTGATAACAAACCTCGCTAGAAATGTAACTCCAGCATGCGCATCACTAAAGGCAGGAAAGTGGGATAGAAAATTATACGCTGGACATGAATTAAATGGAAAAACCTTAGCTATAATAGGTCTGGGAAGGATTGGAAAAGAAGTTGCATTAAGAATGCAAGCATGGGGAATGACGGTAATTATTAATTAAGTCTCTAAATTAAGATTAAAAGAGCTAAAGAGAATATAAAGTAATTAAATTAATGATAATGTAAAAATAATAATTATGATTATTATTATTACTTACTATCTTTTGAAACTCGAACTTTTATTGAGAGTATACAGCGAACCCCGATAGTTTTATCAAAAAGATTACGTGAGATTAGTGTCTAAAGTTTTAGCAATCGTTTTGTAAGAATTTCCTAACCATGTGGCATGTACTAAGAATGTTTGCCTTCTGGATATTGATCCGAGTTTTGCCAGCTCCTCGTCTAATGTTTTTCGAATAAGGCTATAAAAGATACAATGATTGGTATCATTTTCACTCGATCCAGTTGCCACATCTGCTGTATTTCCAGTGCCAATTATCCATATTTAGTTTGCTTTTCCTGATATTTCTTCACCAGGTTGTTATTATTAATCACCTATCAGGCAAGCAGTTTTGAGTCACGGATCCAAAAACACAATGTTGGGTCGGCTATTCGTCACTGATCATAGAGTTTAAATGAATCATTTTCCAACAGCGACAGCGGTTGCTATTTGTAATATGGATTTTAAGTATTTAGAAAACTATATCTATTTATCAACTTATCGTATAAAATCTTGCAAACCTGGTTATGTCCGTGCAAATAGTCATCCTTAGCTAGGTATGTATAGGGTGGTCCAAATTGGACACTTTTAAAGGTAAACCCCTTTATCTAAAGCAGATAGACGAAACTGATGTTGATGTCTGAGGATCAATTTTTATTATAAACACAATGGTAAAAACGGCATATCGATATCTAGTACTATTTCAAATATACAGTGTGTTTTTCAAAAGTCTGGCCTGAATTTGTGCTTCTTCAAAGTACGACTTACGTTAGTTCTTGGTAGTTCAGTGGATTCTTTTAACTGTCGGGTTGAAGTGTTGGGATTATTTCCGACAGTTCCTAAAACTACTATTTCTTCTAACTCCTTATCCCTGTTTGATGCATAATTTTTGGGTTGTTTCTTTTCAAACGGGCCACTATTAACTAGGTTATGTCGCAATCGAGCGAATATATCCTCGACGGGTTGACGCCTCTCTGGCTACCGTTCTTGGTACAAATTACTTGCCGTTTCTGAATTTTCTCCGGTTTGTATGAAACACACTATCATATCCCATTTTTCGTAATTTTCAAACTTCATTGGATTTATTTAACAATTCAATAACTGATCTTGAAGTAAAATTTGACAACTACGAGTAAACAATTAAACCATATGGCCGCTACGTCCAAAGCCTACTTCACAAAATGTGCATTTAATACTTGCGTAAAAACTCTAAACCTTTATATTTTGAAGTAGATTAAAGCAAAATATAAAGTGTGCTATATTTTTAGAATGGTAATTTAAAGCTCTATGCGAATAAGGAAAAATATATAGGGTATCCCATTTAAAAAATATATTTTTGCGTTAATAACTATTAAAATATTAGTTGTAAAAAAATGTAACTTACACTGTTGAAATCCACGTGAAGAAGTGCTTTGAGAATGTTTTTACAGAAATCAAAAATTTTCACTAGGAAAAGAATTACAAACATTTTTCCAAAATGCAGATTTTTGAAAAACACCCTGTATATCTGAAACAGTACTTGAACTTCAGACACCGACATGAGTTTTCGTCTGTCTCCTTTAGATAAAGGGGTTTACCTTTAAAAGTGTCCAATTTGGACCACCCTGTACATCCTGCTGCTATATGCCGTATAGTTTTCGACTTCTACTGGCACTTCCTTCTCAGATTCAGTGTTTCGGTCCTTTATTACAATTTTTTTTTAATTGATTGTATTTATTACCTGATCCTATATCACCACCATAAATCGGTCTGTTTCAAAGAAAGTAATCAATCTTTAGGACATCTGTTTGATGCTAATATATCTGTGGGTTGGTGTAGGTCGATGTGGTGTCGACCATGCATTGCTTTTTTGGCCCACTGTCTTAGTTTATCAGCAGCAGATTGCGTTGTTATCTCTCTATAATTATTATAATTATTATTATAATGCACTCCTTAATAGGTTTTAAGGTTTTTTTAAATTGAAATTATGGAATTAATGATAAATTCTTAGTGGAAGTGGGTTATCAACAAGCGCAGCAGATTATTTCTTGACAATTATTTTAAATGGTTTAAGTTTTGAGTTACCTTTTTTTAGTTTACCATATATCAGTAAACCATAGTTACTGATTACTAGCTAGTTTCTACGCTATAACTATTATACAATGATTCGGTTCAAACATGATTTACATTTGGATCTTTAGATATATACATGACAGGGTCTTAACTAACTTAGCCTAGGTAAGGAATTTATACAAATGTATTAACAACTTAAGATATTTCATGAACAGATAACTTAATATTAATTAAGATTAACTTAAGCTAATCCGGAGGCAGAGGGCCGCTGGATCTTGGGGGATGACGGTGGGTATGGCGTGGAGGGGGGCGGTAGGCAGTCCTGACTGTGAAGTTGGGGTGGTGAGTAGCTTTGTTCAGGAATTTGACCTGGGCACTGCTGATGAATTCCCAGATTGTGGGCATCCGGAGGTCTCTATGGAGGTGAGTGTTGCGGAGGGCCTTGTTTTGGATTGTCTGGAGGGTGAATCTGCGGGAACGAGATATTTGGCACCATGCTGGGCTGGAGTAAGTCATTCCGGCTCGGATGATCATCTTGTAAATTGTCAACTTATTGCGAGTTGACAATTTGCTGGTGCTATAGATACAGCTTTCCGAGGAGTTGGTTGGCTTTCTTGGCGAAGGCGGTAACCTGGTCCTTCTATACTAGTTGTTTGTCGTAGTGGAGACCCAGGTACTTGATACTATTTGACCATTGTGTATGTTAGTCTGAGTGTTTAAAGTAATATTTGGTGTCGTAAGCGTATAGCGAACGTTAAAATATACTAAGTAGAGTTAAAATTCTCAATAAAAGAAGTGTTAGCATCATCCCTGTATTGTCGTACTTTATTCCGTAAACCAAAGATACGAGAAGTAACTTTAATAACTTCATTACATACACATAACTATTTTTTTGTATCGTTCACCTCCCCACCTGAATAGGTATTTTACCCTTTTTTCATATCCTGAGGGTATCGGTGGGGATGTCGTAATACCCGTCAGTGTTGTCTAAGTGCTGCTAAACATTTATGTATTTCACGGCACCTTTTAGACAACGCGGTAGTGCTGCCACGGACGTTATTGCATTTCTGCAAACAACTCCTGCCTATATACGTAGCCAGGCCATATATACTTAAATAAAATTATACCGACCTGCCGGGATTGAAACTCGAGACCTTCTGCACCGCAAGCAAATACTACGCCACGGAGCCACGGGCCGCCACACAACTATACAAGAATTCCTATTGTCTCGCGAGGGAAATCATGGGCACAGACAAGTTGCGTTGTGAGCAAATACAGACGAAGTTTCAGTCAACTTTTGGTATACCATATAATTTTATGAAATAAAAACAGTAAACAATCAGAAATTAAAAAATATTTAAAAAAATAACCGGTCAAGTGCAAGTTTAATTAGTGCAATTAGTATTCCGTACGTTGATTGCTTTTAAAGTAAAAAATTTTGTTACGGAGGTATAAAATGATCAGTGGCTTCACAAAACACACCCCAAATGAGTTTTCAACAAAGTTTGTTTCCAATCTTTACTGAAAACTGATGACCTTTATTTTTTTTTCTTATATACCAGATAAATTATTAAAGGTAATGCACTCGTGATAATTTCGTTCAATCTACACTCTTTTTCAAAATTTTTTGATCAGGGGGGACAGCGATTTTTCACGAATTTTTAAAAATAATACAAAGAAATGTGTGCGCACATATATATATATATATATATATATATACTCGTATATATATATATATATATATATATATATATATATATATATATATATATATACATATATATATATATATATATATATATATATATATATATATATATATATATATATTTTTACAGTGGCGTGCAAAAGTTTCCGGCCAGTGACATTTCGTACCCTAATTTAATAAAAAAAAGAGTAATGATTTTTAATCATTATGAGATGTGAGTATCAGATATAGGAAGCAAAATGATATAGTAAAAGAATATTATTTATGTTTGTGAATATATTTATTATTATTATTCTTATATTTATATACGCAAAAGTTTCCGGCCACATTATATACATTGACGCAGTAGGGCGTTCAAAAACGTATTTACGAATAATAGCGCGTTGAATGTTAACATTTAGTTCATAAAAGGTCGTGGGAGCATAAACATGGCTCGGCATATGCAAATCCAAATTCGTGAGAGAGTAATAAAATTTTCAAAAGAAGGAAAGTCTTCTCGTGAGATTGCTTCATTATTATCGATAGGTAAATCAACTGTGAACGATATTATTGTAAAATACCGTCGTGGATATGGTTTAAAAAGATCGTCAGCGTAGTGGAAGACCAAGAAAAACGTCTAAAAAAGTAGATCGTATCATTAAACGCAAATCAACTGCGGATGTCAAGAAAACTGCTGCCGAAATTGCACGCGAGCTAAAGGATGAAAACCTAGCTAATGTTAGTTGTAGTACTGTGACACGAAGACTACATGATGTGGGACTTTTTGGCCGTATAGGTATTAAAAAACCATTAATCAGTAAAAAGAATAAGAAGGCCCGATTACAATTTGCTAAAGATCACCTAAATTGGACAATAAAAGATTGGAAAAAAGTAGCTTTCTGTGACGAATTTAAATTTAATATTTTTCGAAGCAATGGTAGACAACATATACGACGTCCTAATGGTACGAGAAATGATGTTCGGTACCAAATTCCTACTGTAAAACACGGTGGAGGAAGTGTGATGATTTTGGGGAATTTTCTCTGCACAAGGAGTCGGTCCATTGATCGAGATCAACGGAAATATGAACGCTGATATTTACAAGGACATTTTAAAAAACAATTTGTTATCATATGCTGAAGAAACATTGCCGCAGAATTGGATATTTCAGCAGGATAATGACCCCAAACATAACACATGGGCTGAAAAGTCCCGGGCCTAACACATAGATGGCGCTAGTTTTATTGCAGTCACCTTTTTTTTCAGTTAATACTAACCTTCAAAAGACAGCTGTTAAAATTTCATGATATTCTATTCATTAGTTTGTGAGTTATTGTGCTAAGAGTGACGCTACTTTTGTTATTTTCAAAACAATGGATCAAAAACAATTTTGTGTTTTAATTTTACACTGCTTCTTGATGGGAAAAAATACCGTTCAAGCCAAGCAATGGCTTGAAAAGTGTTATGGGGACTCCGCTCCATCAGAAACAACAATAAAACGTTGGTTTGCTGACTTCAAACGTGGTCGTAGAGACACCGATGATGCAGAACGCAGTGGACGTCCAAATGAGGCGGTAACACCAGAAAACATAAAAAAAATCCATAAAATCGTTTTGAATGATCGAAAAGTGAAGTTGCGTGAGTTAGCTGACATCGTAAAGATATCAAAAGAACGTGTTGGCTTTATATTGCATGAGCATTTGACTATAAGAAAACTCTGTTCAAAGTGGGTGCCGCGTTTGCTCACTGTTTATCAAAAACAAGAACGTGTTGATGATTCTGAGCAGTGTTTGGCCATTGTTAGAGCGGCGCTGGAATGATTGCGTTGCTCTTGATGGAGATTACGTTGATGAATAAAGCTAATTTTGAACCAAAAAAACCGTGTTTTCTTTGTTAGGCCCGGGACTTTTCAGCCCATGTGTTACATCCAAGTTGTTAAAACAGTGGTTTTCTGCATCAAATGTGAGGGTTTTAAGCTGCCATCTCAATCACCGGACTTTAACCCAATAGAACACTTATGGAAAACGCTAGATCGTCAAGTTCGAAAGCATACATATTCAAATAAAGCCGCATTATTCAAATCATTGAAGGAAGAATGGAAGATAAAATTTCACCTGCATGTATTAATCGATTAATTGAGTCAATGCCACATCGTTGTGCTGCTGTTATCGCTGCAAAGGGTATGGCTACAAAATATTAACATAAAAATATAATTTAAGTCTATTATAGAGCATATGGACTAATAATTTTTCTCGTAGTACAAAGTGGCCGGAAACTTTTGCACATATAAATATAATAATAATAATAATAAATATATTCACAAACATAAATAATATTCTTTTACTATATTTTTTTTTTTCCTATATCTCATACTCACATCTCATAATGATCAAAAATCATTAGTCTTTTTTTTTTAATAAATTAGAGTACGAAATGTCACTGGCCGGAAACTTTTGCACGCCACTGTATATATATATATATATATATATATATATATATATATATATATATATATATATATATATACATGACAAATAGTTTCGGAGAAAATCGGGTATAACAGACAGACAGACAGACAGACAGCGAAGTGATCTTATAAGTGTTCCGTACGGAAGACTAAAAACTAGTAAAACATAATCGTGCTTTATGTTTCCAGAAGTTTCTTTTATACAAGTAAGATAGATTCAGTTCTTTTTAGTGTTCCGTACGGAACACTTATAAGATCACTTCGGCGCCTGTCTGTCTGTCACACCCGATTTTCTCCGAAACTATTTGACGTAGAAAGTTGAAATTTGGTACTAATGTATAAATTGATGGCCTCATCACAGCCGTGTAGTTTTGAAAGTTAAATTTTGACTTAAGGGGTTAATTTTGGGGGGTGAGATCAGAAGTGAAAAAAATGTTTTTACTAGGTCATCGAGTGTGGTGTCAAATGAAAGCTTGTGAAAACACGAGTAAAAAATGTATATATAATGTAATACTTGCGCGCACTTTTCTTTGTGTTATTTTTAAAAAATCGCGAAAAATCGCTGTCCCGCGCTTTATCTCGAAAAGTACTTACCAAAAAATTTTGAAAAAATTCTGGAATATTCTCCACGGGATGTAGATTAAACGAAAATTATCACGAGTGCATTACCTTTAATAATTTATCTGGTATATAAAAAAAAAACAAAAAATTCAAGGTCATCAGATTTCAGTAAAGATTGGAAACAAACTTTGTTGAAAACTCATTTGGGGTATGTTTTGTGAAGTCACTGATCATTTTATACCTCTGTAACAAAATTTTTTATTTTAAAAGCAATCAACGTACGGAACACTAATTGCGCAAGTTCAACTTGCACTTTACCGGTTTTTATTTTCTTTTCTATTTAAATAACAAAAAAGTTTGACTTAGATTCATCTTTTTTTTTGTGTTTGACAATGGAGCAATATAAAAATTTATTACACCAGTTTCAACTACCCAGTTTTCTTAATAAGTATTTCGACGTTAAATCTTAAACGAAATTTTAAAATTCCAAAATATGTTACCACAGTTTAATTTAAAGAATTTGAGATTAGCCGGAGCTTACCTAACGTTTATAACAAAATTAGCTATCAATTTTAACTGCGTTTTATGTCAATATAAAAAAAAACAACAGATTTTTATGGCTTTACAATACCGTAAAAATAAGTATTTTTGATTTACTACACTGCTATTTTTTTAGGAACATTAGAATTTCGTTTCGTTATGCCATTTGTTTTTTCACCAAATTCAACTGTAAATATGCTGATATTTTTTTTAAAAATTGTTACTATTTATTTTCAGAGTTAAAAAATTCCAAAAATATAGACGATTCTTATTATATAATTAAATTAAAATCATATGTAAAATGAAATACGGATGAAATATGAAGTTTTATATGGATTCTTGGAAATTAAAATTTCTTTAAGAATATAGTCGGTAAATTACATTTTATCTCATGTCAAATTTACTATATATGTATACATACACAACATAGTATAATAAATAAATAACACATTTACAGCTTTATACCCTAAGCTTGGCTTAAAAAGTTTCTGTTTTTCAGACGATTGGTTATGATCCCATTGTAACTGAAGAACAGGCCAAAGAATTTAACGTAGAATTTCTGCCTCTGGAAAAAATATGGCCTCGAGCTAACTACATCACTGTTCATACACCACTCCTGCCTGAAACCAGAAGTAAGTAAAATGAACAGAAATTTTGTGTAATATTATTCTAATAATCCTCCCTGCAACTGGCCAATTTTTTTTTAGAAAATGTTAATAGAATGCATTAAAAATGAAATGCACAAAATTTTGCCTTCCATACTACCTTTTATTATTACCGAACGCAGGAAAAGACCCTCGGCCTTTTATTACCTGTTATACAATGCCCGTAACAACTTATTACAGCTTAAACACTAACATATTATTTAAGGTAATGTGTTTTAATGGGGATTTACAAAAATGAATCACACACTGGATGTAAAACTAAAGCAATATATTTTTTTGTAAATCATAACGTAAATTATTAACAGGCTACGCAGTAAATAAAATAAACGAGCAGACACTTCATGGAACAACAACGCAAGTTCGGGTGAGCTAATTTGTTCTATTTTCGTTTGTAATTAAGGGGAATACCACCATTTTATATCATTCTAACCAAAATAACGCTGGGAAGAAAAATAGAATTTGACGAGATTAACAATACATAAAATTAATTCCACCAAATTTTGGTTAGTATAAACATTTTCTCTATGCTCTTTTGTTTAATGTCGGAGAGGTCCTCGTTCCTTATGGTCCTTTTACATGGTCATGTCAGTTCAGTTTCAGTCGAACTGTCCGTTTTTCCTATGTGTGAAAAGGAAAAACTGAAACGGAGACTGACACTTGACGGTATGGGGTTCTTTTCTTCCACCGTTTCTTCAACGCTATAGCTAAGGCTACTGCAGTGAGACAGTCTTCATACATGAGCTATTTTACACGTGTACACTTTCGAACAGTATGACAACACGTGTTTGAACGCGAAACACACATAATACTTTGAAAGTGTAACTCGGACTGAGAACTGAACGGACTGTGTAAAAACAAACCTCCTTTCGAACTGAAATGAACCGAAAACTGAAACTGAGACTGAACTGAGAACGGATATGACCGTGTAAAAGGACCATTACAAAAGGTAATTCGCGTTTGTAATAAAGCGGGACCACCATTTTACAACACTATAAATAAAAGAGCGCAGTGGAGATGTTTATAGCAACAAAAATTTGCAGGGATTGTTTGTTTTGATTGGCATTGTTAATCCCGCCGAATTCTGGTTGCTATAAACACCTTCCCTAGGCACTAGTTTACAGGGTTAAATACTGTTATTCCTAATGGTTTCCACATGGTTTCCGTACAACCTCTCTATCAGATAAATTGCGTCTGTCTATCGTTGCTTCCTGAGCGTACTACAATAAGTTGGTAATGAGTGAGTGTAAATTTACATTAGAAACTCTATTTCATCAAAAATATTTAGCGAATAAGGTGGGGAAATTACAAAACAATAAAGTTTTTTTGTATGAATGATGGCTTTTCAGTAAAGTTTAGTTATTTTTTTATTTTTCGAAAATGAGAAGTTAATTTTGTATGCATATATATTTTTTTAAATTTGATATAGGCGTAAAAAAGTTCAGAAATAGTTCCAAAAACATATTTTAAAGGAACAATCTAACTAAGAAAAAACTACAAAAAAAATTGGGCATTAATTCAAACAGATACGAAGACTTTTTTTTACTTTCCTTGCTAAAAGAAAATATTGTATTCATACACATTCCGAGATTTTTGCTTTTTTTACGTTTTAGGGTTCCACGAAAAAGATATAACGAAATGAGATATCAATTTATATATATATATTAGGGTAATTTTTCCTGTTTTTTTTTGTTGAGATAATAAAAAAATATTATGTATACTTATTTATAATAAAATATAAAATGGGTAAAAGGGGGGGGGGAGATTACGGGGGTTGGTTCTTATATATAGCGTCAAATGTCCTTTTCAAGGTAAAGGAATTCAAATTTAGGTTATTTTTTCATTATTCTCAATTTTAACTTAAGGAGGGGGTAAAAGGGATGGGGGGTACTTAAATGCTGTATAGTTCCAATAGTATTTTGAGAATTTTCCCAGGTTTTTTCATTGATGTAATTGATCAATTATAAGCTTATTATTTATTACTCAGTATATATCACCACCATACCAAACACGCCTTCGACACGCGTTTCACTAACTATGTTAGCTTCATCAGGAGCGACAATTAACTGTTATCGCTCCTGATGAAGCTTCATGGTTAGCGAAACGCACGTTCCAATGCAAAAATAATGCGTTTGTTATAGTGGTGATATAAATATGTATACTGAGGAGTGTCTTTGTACCAAGGATTCCAATATCTCAACATAGCTATTATTTATTATAATATATAAGCGGCTAATGGGGTGGGCAGGAGTTTAGAAGGCTTGCTTCATATAGATCGTGCTATATGCCATTTTCAGATTGTTAGACTGTGTTTCATTTTTATAGGGGAAGAGGGTGAAAAAGCTGTGAGAATCTTATATAGTTTCAATGGTATGAGAAATTTTCCAGGATTCTTGGATAAGAGAATATTAAGCATAATAATTTATAATAAAACCTGTAAGGTGCCAAAGGTGTGGAGAAAGGAGATAGAAAAGTGTTGTTTTATTATATAGTAGATATTTTTCGGGGTTCTTTGAGCTGAGGTATTGAAACATTACACTTTTTTTTATTATTTTCATTGTTAACATGGGATGAAATCGAACGGGTTGGAGGTCATTGTATCTTTTCAATAGTATTACGAGAATTTTTTTGAGGTTTTTAATTCGAATATTGGATATTTTATATAAAATAATTTTTCTATAATAAAATATATTTGAGGTCAAAGGAAAAAGGTAGGGGGTTAATATACTTCTATTTAAGTGTTCTTGTTCTTCCATTATTAACCATTAATAACCCTCTAAGATTCCTCTTTTTTTTCAGGTCTTAGGGTTTTTAGATGACGAAAAACATATTTTTTAAGTTTGAGCGTCATAAATAATATTAAATATCATAAAACAGTATTCTACATCACAAAAAAAGTTTTATTTTTATTTACATATCGAGAGGTTTTTTTGGCAAACCTGACAACTTTTTATCGGTATCACTCACATTTTAATTTTATTCTTTAATGTGTGTTGGTAGAGAGCTAATTGTTTTTTATTAATATTTCACCATAAAGTGCTTCTTTAGTATGTCTACAGAAAGGCAAACTTGTGGAAAAAACAAAATGATTCGTTTTGCGGCGACGGCTTGTACCATCTATTGGTCTTTCTGTAATGATAACTATATTTTCTGTGGTACTGGGTAAATCACTTTACCAATTTTTATAAAATATATTAAAATATTTTATTTAGACTCACTGCGTTTAAAGCATTTCGATATTAGTATTAGATTATAAGATATAAACGTTTTTTTCCATTCGTAAAAACTGCATAAAAATATTTTTAAAATGAGGTGTTCTGTATGCTATAATGAGTAAGTGCATGCTACCGTACTGTTAAGTCGATATAGGTTTTAAAAAGTTGTTACGTGTAAAAGTAATACTGCAAGAAATTTCTAAACAACCCTTTCAGGGGTCGAAAGTATAATAGGTGATTTATATAAATAAATAATAGCAAAGCAACATAAAAAAAAAATATGCTAGATTAGGTTAAAAAAAAACAAGGTCGAATCAAATATAAACGGGAATTTATCAATATTTTTTTTATACATTAAAGATATCAAAGAATCGTACTACTTCTCTACATATCCACTACCTGTGAAAACACATTTTCTTGACCGTATGAGGTCCTCTACTTCTTCTTCGTACTTGAAGCTCTTTACCCTACTTTAAAATGTAGGGAACACTTGAAGAGGTGTTTCAAAATGATTTTGCAGTCATACCTTTTTATGCATGCGGCAACCTTTCGACTTAGGGCGTTATCAAATTCAACAAAAAATATTCAACCTTTTTACGGAACCGTTTTTATATCTGTATTATTCCAGTTTTAACTACACTATTATTTCTAAAAATCCTTAAGAAAAAAGTGTGACCGACCAATATTTCCATAAATGTTCCGTTTTTCCAATAAAACACTACCGGAGTCCAAATTCATATAGGGGTGTTTAATTTTCATAATAATAAACTTTCTTTTTTTAGATCTAATAAATGCGAAAGTATTAAACATATGCCCGAAAGGTGTAAGAATAATAAATGTCGCTAGAGGTGGAATCGTTTCCGAAGTAGACCTTTTAGAGGCCTTAAAATCTGGGCAATGTGGAGGAGCCGGCATTGATGTATTTGAGCAAGAACCACCCACCGACCCTGTAACTTTAGAACTTATCGCACACGACAAAGTAGTAGCAACGCCTCACTTAGGGGCCAGTACTGCTGAAGCTCAAGTAAGAGTGGCAGTAGAGGTGTCCGAACAGATAATTGCTTTAACAGGAAAAAGTGAAGAATATACTTCTGCACCAGGAATAATCAATCGCAGTGTATTGAACAAATAAATATCCTACTTTTTTAATATTACCTATATAATATTTTATATTATGATATACACAATAAAAGTAATCGTTCCTGTCAGCTCTAGTTGTATTATTATACCCACTTCTGGTCTTTTAAAAGTTTTTAAGTAGTTACAAAAATGCCTGACTGCACGTAATACATAAACTATGTTCTAATTAATTTTACTTACTTGTTTGTCAAAAAGAACAAGTACAGTACTTCTTAATAATGCTTTATCGCATTCAACTGAAAGTACATTTGAAGAAATTAGGAACAATTAAGTTCAAATTTTTGTATTGTTGCATTGTCGCAAGAGTTTTTTTAGCTACTTTTTTGTTACCTTTTAGAAGAACGAAAAAGGAACAGTAACAAATTCTACGAATACTAAGCATTTGAAAGTAAAACAGGCTAACTCAGCCATACTCAAACAGCGGCCCGCGGGCCGCCTGCGACCCACCAAGCTTTTGTAAGTGGCCCATCCGATGTAGCTTCAAATTCTATGTAACTAAGTCAATTATTTCAAATTTGGCGGGAATAATAGGCGCACGCTGCCACAGCGTGCAGCAATTAGAAGCCAGATCTAGATGAAATTGTTAAAAAAATGTTCCCAATATCATCGTTGTCACTAAAATTTAAATAAACCATTAAACATTAGTATGTTTTTTCATTAACACCTAAATAACAGTTGCTGTGATTTATGTTGCGGCCTGCACGACACAGCTATAAATGTGTAAGTGGCCCAAGACAAAAAAGTTTGAGTATGGCTGGCCTAACTAATTTATAATTTAAAATGTAAACTTTATTACTTTGTTTTAAATAAACATTATTCTTTATTTGTAAAAAATGATGTGCGTAGTATAACGAAAACACAAAGTAACGATTTTTGTACAAGCTTTTCTTTCTTTAACATTTCTTAATTCTAATACAGATTGTCTAATCGCATAAGATTTTTATATCATCAAGGGTTTTCATTATATAGAAAATAATCTATTCAGTCACGAACTAATCCGTGAAGAACTTAAAAAATAGGCAAGGTTTAAAATTTTTAGGAACTAAAAAATGCTACTTCGTCGCTTCAGCGCACGAGGCATCGGTTATCTTTTTACCAGTCCGAAAGTCTACCAGACGAATTATCCAACGGTCAAATTTTGGACGCTACCCTTTGGATTCACGTGATAAAAGGTCCACCAGAACCTCGGGTAACGTATTACACAAATGGTAAGTCAGGGGTCAATGTGCATGTCAGCTACTAGCTGATGGCCTATCTTGAATATGCCCTGAAAAGCAAAAGGGACGGGGAAAAGAAATAAAACGAACGGGTCGAAAGAAATACAATGGGATAAAAACAGGGGGGGTGAGGAGGCACACAGTATGCACGAGATTAAGGCATGGAATTCGTACGGCGAATAGTCATGCGCACGGTGATGTCATCGGAGCGGTCGCAAGCGTTCCTGTCAATTACGACGGGTGAGGACACGAACCGCACGCGGCAGGTGGCGGTGCGAGGGTCGGATAGAGCAGGAATACGATTCTGTAAACACACTTTTTGACTTTAGTTTTACTTTCTTTCGAGAGAGTGACAACCTTAAAACATTTAATTAAAGCAACAAAGATAAGATATCAGCCCAAAATGCCTTACCTCGGTCGGTACCTTTTTTTAAAAAGCGCAGCACCAGACATTCCCCAGCCAGAATCCCAGTCGCGCCGTAATGTCCTATCTCAGGCTATTTCTTCTATTTTCAGCAGCGCTGGGTCTCGTGAAAAAATTTATCGGGCCTTACCACGTAATACTGGCTGGTATATCTCCACCTGACGACGGGAAGCGGCACGTGCGCGAGTAGCAGTGAACTGGAACGCGGATGGAGACGGTGAACCTTCATTCTGGCGGTCAATAGATTTTAGCGGCATATTGTGGATCGGCAACAGCTTGATGAGTAGATGGTGATGGGGGTTTGTACTTCTTGTGGCCCTGTGTCAAGCTTAGCTGGACTTGTGGCAGGTAGTCTTGCTTCGGTTCAATTTCAATTTAACGCTGGTTTCGCGGTTGAATACTGTGTACTCGGTGCACGTACGCGGAGAGTTACGTTTGTTACCTGATGAGTGGTAGTATAGCGAGAAGGTGTCATTTACGATGGACTCGGATAGTCGGTCCCTTGGATCGGAATCTTGTCTCGTCGGTGTGAGTCGGAGGAGAATATGCACGGATCCTCAGTATTCTCCTAGCTATATATTAGACAGAGAGGGAATGTTGATCGCAAGGATCCCCAGCTAGTCCGCCCTATCTGCCGGGAATGAAGGCGCAATCCTATGTCTGGTGTGTCAGAGAGAGAGAGAAAGGAAGCATCTTTCTCTTGGTCAGTCTGTCATACCTATAAGCTCTTGCAGCTAATAAAAGGATACAATCCGACAACGTTAGATCGGATTGACTGCTGGGTTGTACTGCTTTGCTACTGCTTAGCGGTGGCTGTTCACCTCCTAGACGGCGGGTACTAACGGATCAAGCATCTCTTGCATTGCCTAGCTTCTTAGTTAGGGCATTGCCCTCTTACCATTTTTTCCTTCCTAGATATGACATCACTCGTATTGTTTTGCCTATCTCTAGGCAAGCTGTGTGGGGCCTCAAGTCTCAGACGCAGTCTTTGACCCTATGTCCCTCACTTTTTTCCATAGCTTGACGCGGCGCGAGATGTAAAGCCCATAAGAGCAACCGTTACATCTGGTTTGAAAAACACTACGTGGTACTATTTTTTCTTATTCAAACAAATCTTTGATGATTTGAAGCAGTACTGCTCAAGAAGTATCGATGAATCTTCTAAGGCTTCTTTTCTTGCCTTTTCTTCTGATGTCTCATCTCATTCTTCTTAGCATCTAATTGACCTTATCTCCTAGTTGGAATAAGTCTGGTTGACCTTGTCTCATGGATGGACGGATCTGGTTGAGCTTATCTCCTGGTTGGACGTTCTCTGTCTGCTTGTTCTTCCAGAACTGAAAGAAGCTGGAGCGCAGCGGTTTAATTCTCAGAGGGGGTCCCACATTTAATCGACTGGCATAGGGTCATTTCGTCTCGCGTTTTGCCGGATCAACTTTTCTACAAGCTATATTTGATATAATTACATTAATCTACTAGAATCTGGTAAAACTAATGCACTACATCAGCAAATATTTAAAAGCATTTTCCAAACGTGTCATCTTAAATGTTTAATAGTTAGCTGAAGAAACCTTATTTTGAAAAAAATACAACAATGACAAAAATTCCAATATTTGTTTATATACTTATGGCACGGACGATTGTGTTCCCTGGGATGTACGTATAGATATACATTTAACTAACCAAGATTGCATGGTTTGTGATCTGTACTACTACTCATTTAATAAAAATGATTTTTGATTGTTTTTCTTATCTATAAACTAACCGAGTCATCATAAATAAAGGTCACAAACAATTTTAAAAAGATTACTTGAAATATGCTGTTCAATTTTTTTTTTTATCTAACATGTATACTTTTCTACACAATAATTAACACCAAACACATCATTTTACGCTCGATGAGCATTTTGGCAAGCACGTCAGTATCTTCAGAAGCGATGCCTAACTGTAAAGTATGCTACTACATATACTTGTGTATTTATTTTTTCATTTTTATTCGTGAAAGCTTTTTTTTTAAGATCAGTATTTGAAATGCTCTTCACTTGTGACAAAAAAAAAACTTCAATGAATTTTTATTAACACATTCACCCAGTACTTTCCTCGCAAGTACAAGTTATGAAGCCAATATTTTGTTGACGTTATTCCCTCCACATGACCAACGTGATTTCCAGATTCCTCAACGCCAAAAACTCCGAAAAAGATGTATAACACGATATACAGTCAGTCCAAAAAGTCTCCATACACCACCTGCTTTCTATACTGTTTTTCTAGTATGTTTACCTAATTAATTGGAACTATGAGAAAACATGTTTAAATTAATATTTGAAACTTAACCAACGAGAATTAGTATTAAAAACAACTACGGAACATTTTATTTAGAAGTTACGTCATTTTTATAAAAATTAATGTTAAAAAAGTCTCCATATACTCCAGAACTGCATTGAAAAAAAACACGTTATAATCAGCCGCATTTTAACAAACTATCTATTGCTCGCTAAACTGAAAATAAATGAATAATTTTCGGCCATACTTTATAATCTGTTACTTGTTGCTAGTAGTTTTGCAGTGGATATTCCAAGTAGTATTAAACATGAGCGAGGGAAATTGTGAAATTTCATTTCAAGTTCGAAAGATCATAATTGATTTGTGGAAAGATGGAAAATCGTACAGAAATATAGGAAAACTTGTTAAAAATACTTTGGAGAATCTCGAGCGTGACGGATTGGTGGCTAAGCTAGGCTTTTATGGTATCTCTAAAAAGTTGTGTTTATAGCTCTCGTGTTTCCTCAGAGAGCGTTCTTTACGAGTGGCAGTCGAGGGATTTCTTTCTAACACCTTCACTATCAACGCCGGTGTACCCAGGGCTCCATACTCTCTTTCTCACTTACATTCACGATCTACTAGATAGGACCAGGAATCCAATGTACAACTTTGGAGATGGCAGTAAGTTTATTTCTTTATTAATTTCGAACTAGAAAGCGCTACACTTCACACCAACTTCTTTTTCTTCATAAGCCAGTACGTCACCACTGCAGGAGATAGGCCTCTTCAAGTTTCTTCCGTTTGTCTCTATCCTGTGCAAGAAGAAGCCATCTACTCCCTGCTATCAACCTGATATTATCAGTCCATTTTTCACTGGTCTTCCGACACTTTGTCTGCTCTCCCAAGGCCTCTATTTAAGTAATTTTGTTGTCCATCTACCATCATTCGTTCTAGCTACATGCTCCGCCCGTTGCTACTTTAATTTTGCCACTCTTTCACTGATATCTGTAATTCTTATTGTTCGTTTGATATTCTCGCTTTAAATGTGTTCTTGTAAACTAACACCTAACGTCTGTCTTTTCATGGCCTGTTAAATATGTTGAAATCGACAAATACTATTTTTGGTCATGGTTTCCAGCCCATACGTACTTACTAGAAGTATGCAGCTCTAGTACACTTTTCTTTTTAAGGTCGAGACGAATACGTCTGTTTTTTAGAATGAATCCTAGTTTCTGAAATGCAGTTCAGCTGAGACCAATTCGCCTTGGTATTTTCGCTGTTTGATTGTCCTTATCCAATCTAATCTTATGTCCCAAGTATTAATACTCTCTCAATCTCTTCCATGCCGATCTTAATTTTTGTGTTTTGTGGGCTTAGATGTTCATCTCGAGTCCAACTTTCTGTGAAACTTGATTAAGTTATTCTATCATGATTTTGAGTTCTTCCGGATCTTCGCTAATCAGTACTACATCATCTGCGAATCGATTTTAATTCCCTTCTCTTCTCAGTCAAGACTTTTAATTAAATACATCCTCCAAGGTCAGGGTAAACAATTTTGGTGAAATTGTGTCGCCCTGCTTAACATCTTTCTTGATCTTTATGGGTTCTGTTTTTCGATCTTCATCTAATTTAACCGTTAATGTCGCATTTTTATATATGAATTTTAGGAGTTCGGTATATTTTGACTCTATTCTGGCATGAGCTAAGGACTGCATAATTTCCCAATGTTCCAGGAAGTCGAAAGCCTTCTTTTAATCGATGAAAGATAGGTGCAGCTTAATATTATATTCGGGCAATTTTTCTATTAAAAGGCCGAGGCTGGATATGGTCTGTTATTCCAAATTCCTCGCAAAAGCCCACCTGTTCGACTGGCTGGTAGTCATCGAATTTATTTGTTAGACAGTTTGTGACAATTTTAATAAGAAGCTTGTACAAACGCCATAACAAGCTGATGGGGCGATAGTTTCGTGATCGCCTTTCTTGAATGTGTGACCTCTCTCTGCCAATGTACAGATATTCGTTGTTCTTCAATACATTTGTTGAATAATATCCGTATCGCTTCAAAAAGTTCATTTCCTCCCATTTTCAATATTTCAGATGTTATCTTATCTTCCCCTGAATATTTCGTATTTTTGTAAATGTAAACAAAAACATCTTCATACACTTAACAAGTACCAATAATAGTTTGACGGAATTTAACGGAAAATAACAACTTCGTTTAAACTAATATTTAGTGGGACCGCCGTGGGCCTTGATAATCTCCTGTAACCTTTTTGTCATGCTTGCAACCAGCTTTCTAGTAGCTTCTGCTGGCATGTTCTCCCATTCGTTCAATATTCTGTTTTCTAATTCTTCCCTATTTGAAACATTGACAAAACGCTGAACAGTAGCATGCGACTTTTTAACAAGTTTTCCTATATTTCTGTACGATTTTTCATCTTTCCACAAATCAATTATGATCTTTCGAACTTGAAATGTAATTTCACAATTTTTCTCGCTCATTTTTAATACTACTTTAAAAGCCCACTGCAAAATTACTAGCAACAAGTAACAGATTATAAAGTATGGCCGAAAATATATGTGTACCAAATTTGAAATCGATATTTCATTTTATTCGCGAGTTATTGTGCCAAGACAAATTGTTTTTTGTGACCTAGAAATTCTGAAATGTGAAAAAAATGCAAAAACCCTGGAATGTAGGTTTTTCCACGAATACATTACTTTCTTCGGCCAGGGAACTAATAAGTCATAATGTAACTCTTATTTTCTTTTTTATTATGTCCCGATGAACAAGTTTAATTTATAAAATTGTTTTAACTTTGTATGTTAGTAGTCGTATACATGAAATTAAAAACTTCCAAATGACAAGCCAATCAACCGCAATATTATTTGAAGTTAGAAAAAAGAAATTATAATTTTAAATAAATTTATTAAAGTGGTTCACCCGTAAATCCACTTTTCTTAAGAATTTGATGAAATTAAAACATGATGCTAATCTAAATGTTTTTCATTTGATTAAAAAAAAAAATTGACCGATAATTAACATGCAATAGGCCAATGAAATATAAAAAAAGGCATAGTTACGTGTATATCTTAAGAACTTTTCTTACGAATTTTTTAAAAAACTAATATTTAGTAAAAAAAAATTAGAAAAATTTTGAAATAATTTTTTTTATCGATTTGTTAAAAAGATATAAATATTTAAAGTTGGTATTTTTAGAAAAAATAACCTGGTAGTGAGGGACCGATATCATAATTTGACAACGCTGTATGTCGTCATACTTTACACGCCAACATTCAAACAGCATTTAAAATAGTTAACTATTAAACGTAAATTCATTTGTGGGTTAAATAATTTATTGAATAAAAACAATATAATTATCAGCTTTATTTTCAATCATCAAATAAAAATATTAAATGTATTAAAATTAAAAATTTGAATTTTGATATTTATTATTTTTTTCTTTAGTATTTAAAAGATTTATATTTAAACAAAAATATATTTGTAGGTTCAATAATTTTTCAAAATATTTCGCGTTCATATCTTTTACATAAATTCCATAATATTGCTGCAGCAATGCAGTGCACCTGAAACCTGAATGAACAGCACCTTCAAAGTAACAAAAATATGATAAAAAATATATTTAAATAATGGTTGTTACTCCTAAAAAAAATTAAATAATCCACTAAATATATTTATATAAAAATAAATAAATATTTACCTAGAACAACTTTGGTGTTGAAATCTGTATGACATTATTTGTAATATGCATTTTACCAGTCGGTACTTTCGTTATAACACAACAGTCATCACAAGAAATATCTAATAATGAATTAAGACTTAAATGTTTTACTTTTTACACAGACAACACGTTTCTAATTCCGATTCCTCTACCACTACACAGGTTAGGTTCTTCAGATTTTATTTTTTTTCGCGTCATTCATTGCGTTTATTGATGAGCTTTTTCTTTACAAATTTGCCTTTATGTTGCAATTGATTACAATCAAAAGCCATTTTTTATTTAATTATATATATATATATATATATATATATATATATATATATATATATATATATATATAACATATTTATATATATATATATATATATATATATATATATATATATACATATTTATATATATATATATATATATATATATATATATATATATATATATATATATATATATAGTAGCAGAAGCTACTAGAAAGCTGGTTGCAAGCCTGACAAAAAGGTTACAGGAGATTATCAAGGCTCACGGCGGTCCCACTAAATATTAGTTTAAACGAAGTTGTTATTTTCCGTTAAACTCCGTCAAACTATTATTGGTAATTGTTAAGTGTATAAAGATGTTTTTGTTTACATTTACAAAAAATCGAAATATCCAGGGGAAGATAAGATAACATCTGAAATATTGAAAATGGGAGGAAATGAACTTTTTGAAGTGATACGGATATTATTCAACAAATGTATTGAAGAATAAAGAATATCTGTACATTGGCAAAACAGAGAGGTCACACATTGAAGAAAGGCGATCACGAAACTATCGCCCCATCAGCTTGTTATGGCGTTTGTACAAGCTTCTTATTAAAATTGTCACAAACTGTCTAACAAATAAATTCGATGACTACCAGCCAGTCGAACAGGTGGGCTTTTGCGAGGAATTTGGAATAACAGACCATATCCAGCCTCGGCCTTTTAATAGAAAAAGTGCCCGAATATAATATTAAGCTGCACCTATCTTTCATCGATTAGAAGAAGGCTTTCGACTTCCTGGAACATTGGGAAATTATGCAGTCCTTAGCTCATGCCAGAATAGACTCAAAATATACCGAACTCCTAAAATTCATATATAAAAATGAGACAATAACGGTTAAATTAGATGAAGATCGAAAAACAGAACCCATAAACATCAAGAAAGGTGTTAGGCAGGGCGACACAATTTTACCAAAATTGTTTAGCCTGACCTTGGAGGATGTATTTAATTAAAAGTCTCGAGTGAGAATTAAAATCGATTCGCAGATGATGTAGTACTGATTAACGGAGATCCGGAAGAACTTAAAATCATGATAGAATAACTTAATCAAGCTTCACAGAAAGTTAGACTCGAGATGAACATCAAGAAAACAAAACATCTAAGCCCACAAAACACAAAAATTAAGATCAGCACGGAAGAGATTGAGAGAGTATTAATACTTGGGACATAAGATTAGATTGGATAAGGACAATCAAACAGCGAAAATACCAAGGCGAATTGTTCTCAGCTGGACTGCATTTCAGAAACTAGGATTCATTCTAAAAAACAGACGTATTTCCATGACCTTAAAAAGAAAAGTGTACTAGAGCTACATACTTCTAGTAAGTACGTATGGGCTGGAAACCATGACCTTTACAAAAAATAGTATTTGTCGATTTCAACATACTTAACAGGCCATGAAAAGACAGATGTTAGGTGTTAGTTTACAAGAACACATTGAAAGCGAGAATATCAAACGAACAATAAGAATTACAGATATCAGTGAAAATCAGTGGCAAAATTAAAGTAGCAATGGGCGGAGCAAAAAAATTAAATAATCCACTAAATATATTTATATAAAAATAAAATAAATATTTACCTAGAACAACTTTGGTGTTTAAATCTGAATGACATTATTTGTAATATGCATTTTGCCAGTCGGTACTTTCGTTATAACACAACATTCATCACAAGAAATATCTAATAATGAATTAAGACTTAAATGTTTTACTTTTCACACAGACAACACGTTTCTAATTCCGATTCCTCGACCACTACACAGGTTAGGTTCTTCAGATCTTATTTTTTCGCGTCATTCATTGCGTTTATTGATGAGCTTTTTCTTTACAAATTTGCCTTTATGTTGCAATTGATTAGAATCAAAAGCCATTTTTTATTTAATTATATATATATATATATATATATATATATATATATATATATATATATATATATATATATATATATATATATATATATATATATATGTATATATATATATATATATATATATATATATATATATATATATATATATATAATTTTAAAGCAGGAGTAATATGGTTTAAAGAGTAAACATACACAAACTATAACAAATATACCTATATAAACATTACTTCTATAGAGCATTGGGTATACGCATTAGCAGCGTTGCTACATTTATTTTCATTAAAAGTGTGATTGTATTAGTGTCTGCATATGAAAGTTTCCATGTATCGAATACAGTCTCCGACAAAAATAAAAATACTCTGCCATTGAATATTTTAAACTTTTTGTATTTACTATCGGGCTATACTTTTGGCTTTGATTGTTACGAGTTACCTTAAATGAAAGGATTGCCAAGAAATATATTAAAAATAACTATGGAGTTGTATTTCTTGAAAAGATGGGCCATTACTACCAAGTTACAATAGAATAAGTTTCTTCTTGTACAGGATGTTTCAAAAACAAGCGTATACGACATATCAGATTCGCTATCATTTTTGATCTTAGCACTATATTACTCATTAGAAATTTGCATCACTGAGAGAAAAGGCAAAACATTTTATTTATTTTCAATTTTTTTTTATATATCCAGACGAAACAAGTTGTTTGACATTTTATTTTTACATCTCGAGACGAGAAAGATTGTTCAGAATAAAACGTTTTATATGTTATTAATTAATTGGAATGGTAGGGATAAAAACAATTACCTTTCAGAAATATTTTATTTCAAAACTTTACATTCTAAATTACCTCTATTCTTTAATACCGTGTGCAGATTTAATTCCTGTTTCTAATTGTTCCCGTTGCTGAGCTACATCTTTGTAAGCCTGAATTGCTAACTCTAAAGCACCCTTCTTGTTTGCAGCTTTCTTAATAAAATCTTCCACCACATTCAAATCAGTTTTACTTTCGAATGTAACATCATGAATTCGAGAATATATAGAAACTAGTTTTTCTGCTTCCGTGATATTTAACGTTTCTATTAGATCCAACAAAAGATTATCGATGTTTTTGTGCCAAACTAAAAAGAATACTAATCCGCCAAAGTGTCTAGTGGACCTGAAATAAACCAACAATTTTAAAATTAAGATAAAAAATTAAATATTTTAATACAGAAAAACTCCCAGGGCTACTACAAAAATAATGAAACCGAAACTGTTAAAGTCTGTTGTCCGTCTGTGACACCCGATCTTCGTCGAACCTATATATTAGAAAGTTGAAATTTGGTACAAATATAGGAATTGGTGACCTAATCAGAGCCGTATAGTTTTAAAAGTTAAATTTTAATTTAAGAGGTTAGTTTTAGGTGGTGAAATCGGAAGTAAAAAATTTACCAGGTCATCGAGTAGGGTATCAAATGAAAGCTTGTAAAAACACGAGTTCAAAAATATATATAATGTAATACTTGAGCACACTTTTCTTTGTATTATTTTTAAAAAATTGCCAAAAATCACTGTCCCCCCCTTCTTATCTCGAAAAGCACTGATCAAAAAATTCTGGAATATTCTCCGTAAAGTGTAAATTGATTAAAAACTATCACGAGGGCGTTACCTGTGATAATTTATCTGGTATATAAAAAAAAAAACAAATTTTTCAAGTTTTCAACAAAGACCGGAAACAAATTTTGTTGAAAACTCATTCGGGGTGTTTTGTGAAGTCACTGATCATTTAATAGCTCGGTAATAAATTTGTTTATTTTAAAAGCAGTCACCGTACGGAACACTAATTGCGCAAGTCCGGCTTGCACTTGGCCGGTTTTTTTTATATATTTCAAGTCAAGGACATTTTTTAGAGTGGCGGACATTCTTCCTGACCAACCTATTAAAAATACCTAAAAATTTTATATTAGTACAAACGAAAATTTGATTTTATAAGTCACTATGTTGAATCAAAAAAAACGGCCTGAATTCAAAAAATATGAGAGACATTTTAAAATTTAATAACATAAGATAGACAATATTTTGTAAAGGTAGAAGTCATTCAAAACCAAAATTTATTAGTAGGAAAAAAATATTTCGTAAATAAAAACCTAAGAGTTTGAAATAAATCTGCTTCACAGAAAGAACGAAACTAAAATATAGTATTGTTTAACTTAAGTTGTTCAACTTAACAAAAACCTAGAAGAAATTCTATCTTGGAGTGACAGTAACCAAGTGGAATTTAACGCTACAAAAACCCAGGCGGCAGTTTTTTCTAAAAAAGTTAACGTTGCTGAACCCGACATAGTTATGGCGGGGCACTCCATTCCTCTAACATCGTCACTCAATTTGTTGGGCGTTAATTTGGGAGCAAATATGTCCTGGCATGAGCATGTTGCAGGCATAGCAAGGAGAGTTTCTCAAAAGTTGGGATATATATTTCGAACCAGAAAGCTTTACACTCCACAACAACTGTTAATTCTCTACAAAGTTCAAATTCGACCAACTATGGAATACTGCTCCCATGTTTGGGGCTCCGCTCTCAAACATACACTGCATTTGTTGGATTCTATTCAGAGAAGAGCTGTTCATCTAATTGGAGACCCGGAACTGAACGGCGGCCTTGATTCGCTGGAACATCGAAGAACGGTTGGCGACTTGAGCCTATTCTACAAGTATTTTCATGGAAATAGTCGGAGGATGTGGCCCGTTTAATTCCTCCCAGAGCGGTGCATGTTAGAAATACACGTCGCGCTGATTCTTCTCATCCGTATGAGGTTCAGCTTGTTACTCCTCGTACAACGCTTTTCAAGAAGTCTTTTATATGAAGAACATCATCCCTTTGGAATAATTTGCCCAGGACTGCGTTTCCCACCGAGTACAATTTACAGCGATTCAAGAACAACGTGAATCGCCTTTTCCGAACACGTGTCGCTCTTGTAGCGCTTTAGGGACCTCCCTGCAGCACGTGTGCTAGACCCATAAAAAAAAAGTATTACTAAACCAACTATTCACGTTTTAATGACCTTGCTTATTGCTTATTTCTATATTTACTATTTTTTGTCTGACATAATTTTTGTAGTTAACATCAAAATTAAAAAATATTTTACCAAAATGAAAAAAAAAATATAACAATGTTATTAATATTAGAAAAGTTTTGGCAAAGATATATAAAAAGACGAACTCATTTACAACTCAATAACAATGTTGTACCAATTGTATAACGCGTTAAGCGACAGTCTTAAAAAGTAATCAATATTAGTTTTGCGTAAACGTTTCTAGTAACGTCATTTTTTCCTGTTATTCTTACTTAGTATATCAAACTATGATAATTTATTTAACAAATAAGTTCTTGTATGATGATATCTAAATATATACAAAAAATGTCTTAGAAGCATTAACCCACTACAAAAACTTTTGAATATTGATAAATGTGGTTATATAAAAATGCGCCCTAAGCATAGTTTTTCATAATTATATTATGATGCCAGAAAGAATAATGCTTTAATTAAAGAATTAAATTAAGATAAACCCCTTCAAATATCAAAGCTTTCCAGTTTATCTATATTTTATTTTATATAAGAAAAATCATTATAATAATTTATCCAGTACTTTTCTTGCAAATGCGTAGTTCTAAAATAAATACTGAATTTGACTCCCTTAAGTAAAGAGTAAGTAAATTTCCACTTCTTTCTTCCCATTTCCCCAAAAACCATAACAATTAAGAACTACAGGTTTCATCCATACTTCAAATATTTTGTTATCATCTCGTTTGAGAATTATCGTACCAACAGACTGACAGATTGACAGACCGGCGAAAATGGGAAAATAAGACGTGAAGAAAGGCAACAATTTCTACGGGTAATTTCCTCAAGAATACAAAGTTTCCCGTTAGCTAGGGAAGTAAATACAATAATTTCCTTGCTGGGTTATAAGTATGCTTCGGATAACTTAACGGTGTGTTCCATATTCATCTCAACACTTTTTTAGGTTACTAGGTAATCAGATCTCAATCCCTTCTATGTACGATTTCTGTTAAAATTGGAAATAATGGAAATCTAAAACACTGAAATAGAAGTATATTACGATATATAAGCAATCACCCTTTACCTCATCCCTTTCATCCTATATATATTTTACTATAAGAAATTTATTTTCCATTAAATATTCACTATCCTAATCAAGAATAAGGAAAATTCTCACAAAACTATTAAAACGATACAATGAAAATATTGGAAACAAGAAGATGTAATGTTTGGACTCCTCGACCGACAGAACCCCGGAAAAGACTTGTAACCCGATAAATACAAAGTCACTTTTCTACCCCTTTGGTCTGTTATGTTTTTCTATAAATGATTATGCTTAAAATTCGCCCATTTGCTCATCCAAAAAATCTGGAAAAATTCTCATATTGCGGTTGAAATCTATACAAGATTATTCCATCTCTTTTACCCTCTTCGCCTACTAATATTAAGAGTAATGAAAAAATAACCTAATTTTAAGAACCCTGAAAAGGACATATAGCACGATATATATAAAGCAACCCCTCTAAACCCTCACCCCACCCCATTAACCTCTTTTTTTATTATAAATAATATGCTTAAAATGTAAATGCATCAATCAAAAAACCTGGAGAAATTCTCAGAATACTACTGAAACAAAACAATGTTTAATGACCCCCACCCATTACACCCCTTCTTCAAATTAATGAAAAATAACCTAATAACCTAAAACTCGCCAAAAAAGATATACAACGCTATATATACGAAAAATATATATTCTCCTCCCTCACCTCTTTCGCCCCTTTAAATTTTTATGCAAAATATTTATTTATTATATTTACAAAAAAATTGGCTATTGTAGTACGTTATACAATGTATACTAAATATAGTAAGAAATTAGAAGCTTACCTTATTTAAATAATCCAAAAAGGTATTTAGTAATTAAAAAATTACAAATCTCTTTTAAAATCATAACAAACAAAATATATATTTTTCGCTAACGAAATACATGTGTACGTGTAAGAATAAAATTTAAATGTAGGCAATAGAGTGAAAATAACCGGCCAAATGCAAGTCGGACTTGTGTCGGATTAGTGTTCCATACGTTGATTGCTTTGAAAATAAAAATTTTTGTTGCGGAGGTATAAAATGATCAATGATTTCACAAATTATTAAATATGTGTTTCTTATCCCAGCAAAGAAACGGAGAAAATTGCCATATTACTATTAAAATCATACAAAATTTATCGACTCCCACCCCTTACACCCCCTTCGCCTTAAGTGATATTGCTCAAACACTGACAACACTGAAATAGAAGCATATTAGGACATACACGCAATCACCCTTTTAGCCCGCTATTTCATCTCTTTAACCCCGTATATATTTTACTATAGGAAAATTATTTTATATTAAATATCCAATATACCAATCACAAACCAGAAAAAACGTAGTATTTCAATTCCTTGACTAAAAGAACCCCGAAAAACACCTATAAAAATACAAATACGAAATCACTTTTCTACTTCCCATCCCCACTTTCTCCATACAAAATCAGCTCTCACTCCCCTCACCGGCATCGTCTTAAGCGACATCGCTCAAAAACTATAGGCGTCATCCTCTCAATAGGTATTATATGCAGACGAAGTTTGAAATTGATATCTTATTTCGTTCGAAAGGTATCACGCTAACAGAACGACAGACACACAGGCCGACTGAAATGAGTTACTATGTTTTCTATAACTAGGAACCCTAAGACATGAAAAGCAAAACTCTCAGAGTGATTTTTTCTCGAATACAAAACATTCTTTTAGCAAGGAAAGTAACAATTTTTCTTTTCAGATATGATTTTGTAAGATTTTTAAGATAATAAGCAATAATTATCATATACTTTGTAGACTAATGCCTAATTTATGTTTGTCTCAATTTTAATAAAAACTAGAGTTTTGAAAGATGGTAAATAAAAGTTTCCTATTGTTTTATCAACCTGTATCTCTATAAATGCTTTATAACAAATAAACAAATCGTTTTTAGTTCCTTAAAAACCATAACAAATCAAAATGTCGTAATTATTTTTCCTCGGTAGGCTAAACCTAATGGTCTTAATGGTGAATTAACAATTAAATTCATTAATAATGGTGTAGTATTTATACATCTACTCCTTATAACTAATAAAAAAAAGATTCTGTACACGTTTATCAATATCAAATCATCCAGGGCGTTTGAAATAATATTAAATAAATGAAAAATGTCGAACATTGTCGCGTTTAATTTGGGAATTTTCTCACCGAATTCTCCCAAAATATGGAGGCAAAATTAATTATAAATGTTATATAATTCGGAAATAAATACTTTAATATCTCGTGCAGTACTTTCTACATGCAGTCAGATATACAGCCGATAAGAATCAGTAATATAGTGCTATTATTATAATTATTTGTCAGATTTACTGCGTAGTTTACTTGCATGTTACCATATCT
Source organism: Pachyrhynchus sulphureomaculatus (assembly GCA_019049505.1). Classification (NCBI taxonomy): domain Eukaryota; kingdom Metazoa; phylum Arthropoda; class Insecta; order Coleoptera; family Curculionidae; genus Pachyrhynchus; species Pachyrhynchus sulphureomaculatus. Next base: position 135,139,908 of record CM032447.1, read on the forward strand.
AAGCCAAATAGGTGCTAATTTTTGTTAAACAAAATATTAGATATGTTTGGTATATTTAGACACGGGAATTTAAAATTATTTGGAGCCTAAACAAAATACAGTACTTGGACGTTAACGTCGACAAAACATAAAATATTATAATTCAAATTGTTTTTATTTGTTACATACATAAACGTACTTTGCGCTTCAAGCTAAAATTGTCGTAAAGACTCGATTTACATCTTCGGTTCACTCTCTTTGATTGATACTACTTCTCGTAAATCCATCCCAATATAAAATATTTTATTCTGTAATACTTTTAACATGTTTGGTCTTTTGACTAATGAATTAATTTACTGACCCACAATTAGTGGATAATGGCTCTGTAAAGAATTCAAAGAATTTAATTATTAACTTTATTCTGCCATTCTATTATATTATATTATATATTTGTTTAACAAAAAATACTTATATTATATTTATGACGGTTAACATTAAGAAGTCTCTAAAAGAATAGAAAACTTTTTCATATAAAAAAGATTTTAAGTTATTTTAAGTTATCCTAAACGTATTTTTATTTTTGATTTGTTTTACTGCTGATTGGCTCATTCGAATTGTCTGAAACTGGTCCCTATTCTCATATACAGTCTGTCAAGTAAAAACGTGACTGCTCGTATTCTTGAAAAAATGTTTCGAGAACATTTTTTGCCATCAATGTATTCTTTGGTGTGTCAACAACGGCCCAATTACTTTAGTAAGTTGTCCACTCGCCTCCTGCATCAATAATCGCCTGGCATCTTCGAAGCATGCTGTCAACGAGATTTTCGAATTTTTCGAATCTCGCCAGACAACTGAGTCAGTCCTTGGCGATGTGATTTCGTCCAGCAAAGGTTTCTTCAACGTGCTCCGCAATTTGACATCATCAGCATGAAGATGTTGTCGAATGGTCTCATGCGACACATTCAAACTCGATTTTCTTAATTTTGCCGCTCCTTAAAGCAGCGTCAATTTCGGGTCCTATGAAAACAAAGACACGATTCGTTTTCCAACTTTCGGAGTGACCTTGCCTAATGAGCCACGTTTTGGCAATTCGCCGACATTTTTCGTCTTGTTAAAATGATTTACCCACTTCTTCACAAACGAAACCGACTTTTTAATAGATTTAGCGGCCGCGGAATGTGTCATTTTAGGACCCTTTTGGATGGGAACAAAGCAAGTCTGCCTCGAACCGACGCGCAAACAAGTGACTCATTTTGGATTTTACGTGATTTCGACGAAAGTTCGGAATCGACTGATACTTTTACGAAAATGCATCATAGACAAAGGTTCCCTCTACCGATTTTTTGTTGAATCGCTAGAATCGCAAATACCAAAACTGAATTATCGCGGACTCGTTCTTACTCGACAGACTGTATGTATATGCACATTTTAAAATATACATTGATGGCAAAGTTAGTAAATTGTTTTTTTGGAAAGCACTTCTGCATGTTTCTTGTTACTTAAGTCTGTATATGAGTCGAATTATCCGCTTTTGCAGCAAAGAAACTCTGCTAATATTTTTGGTACTGCTTGGCCCCATATAATATTATAAGCCATATAAGGATACACTAATGCATAATACGTAATCAAAGTGTCTGATCTACTATACAGGAAAGTTTCAGTAACGCAAAATAGGCCTTATTCAGTTTAGAACAGGCATGGTCCAGCTGTGCGTCCCAGCGCAGTTAGTTATCCAAGAAGTTGCACCCGCACTAACCTTGTGGAAAATGGTTCTTGGTCAAATTTGTTCAAAC
>CM032447.1:135146679-135196679 GCA_019049505.1 Pachyrhynchus sulphureomaculatus
CTCAAATGTGTACATAACCTACAAAATTGAAAAAACAGACAAATACCTGTTTTCTTTTTTAATTTTATTGTACAGGTCGACTAAGTGAACCGATCGGCTTGAAACTTTCAGAAATTATTCCCTTTGTTATAGCAAAAATACCCTGAAATTTTGGTACAAAAATATTGAACCCAGTGGACACAATTAAATTTGATATTTAAAATTTGAATTACGTGCAAAATGAATCTTTTTTTAAAAAAATTTAGGTCTCGACGACAGCTTTCCGATGCCATTAAAAAAATTTTTTTGGAGTCATTTTAACCGTGTTTTTTTTACATTTGTTTATTAATCAAATAACAATTGACGTCTTGAAAAAAGAAATGTTAACGAAAATGAAAATTTTTTTTAAAAAAATAAATGTCTCGCGATTCTCTACCGATGTGATAAAAAATTTTCAATTTTTTTTTTCAAAATGACCGAAAAAACCCATTTGTTTTTATTTTATTAATAAACAAATGTAAAAAAAAGGTTAAAATGACACATTTTTGCTTAATGGCATCTTTCCGATGGCGCCAGACTTAAATTTTGAAAAAAAAAGATACATTTTGGATTAAATGGCACAAAATGGCGGGCAACTCAAATAATAAATTCAATTGTGTCCCCTGGATTCAATATTTTTGAACCAAAAATGGAAAAAAAAGACTTATGCCTGTTTTTTTTTTAATTTTGTAGGTTATGTACAGATTTGATCGACTTAAATTTAACTAGGATTTGTTGAAAATTTCATTACGAAGAGTTTTTTTTTGCCTCGATCCGACATATATAACCGAAGTTATTCGCATCTTAAGCTCAAAAAACGCGTTTTGAAACTTAAATTGTTTATAAACAAAACTGAAAACCTAAATTGTTTATAAACAAAAGAGCACAAGTTTTTTGAGGTCCAAAACTCAGGACAATACTCCTGGTGATACCCCAGAGAGAATAAAATCATAATATTGCTGTGTCTAAATTATGTAGTTTCAAATTTTTACCGCATTAATAGAAAAATATTTAGAAACTTATCAAATGAATTTTCAATGTCCATGGCGACATTCCAAGATTATCTAGCCAGATTTTCTTATAATCTGTTTATATTGTCCTGCGATATATGGCGTATAAACGTATAGACAGGCAGAGTTTCATTTTTTCCTGGATCAATGTTATGGATCATCTTTGAAGCAGGTGTTCTGAGTTTGGTAATTCTGCATTCTATTAAGTTTTCTGACAAGTTAGACGCCATATAAATAATTAATGATACTGATATTCCTCTACCGACACTGTAAATGCGGGTTGTGTGTTCACAATGTTTCGTTATAATATGGGAATTAAATACGTTCTGCAATAGCTTAAAGTTGTGCTATTTATATTCATGCTGTTTATGTTAAAGTATCCACATATACCAACATTGTCATCTTTGATTATAACTGTCAATAAGACTAATGTTAGCTGTAAGTGGTATAGCTTCCAGCACAATATTTAATCTCAATGCTATAAGAACTCATGGAAGAAATTGACTTTACCCTATTATTCTGTTTTACAGACATAGCAACCCCTCCATGGATATGTTCGTTTTGGCAAAAGTATTATATAGGTTTATAATCACCAATAGTCAATCTGATTGTAACAAGAACTAACACATAGGCTGAGAAGTTTTTGATTTAACACATAGATGTCGCCCTTTTCAAAACATCCATATGATTTTTAGGAAGTACCAATCTTCAAACGATACGTGTCAAAATTTCATGATATTTCGACAATTAGTTTACAAGTTACAGTGGTTTTAGTGACGCTACTTTTGATATTTTCAAAACAATGGAAGAAATCGAATTTCGTGTGTTGATTAAACACTGTTATTTGATGGCAAAAATACCGTTTAAGCAAAGCAATGGCTTGATAAGTGTTACGGGGACTCTGCCCCTGGAAAATCACTCATCATTTACTGGTATACTGAATTTAAACACGGTCGTACAGACACAAATGATGCTAAACGCTCTGGACGCCCAAATGAGGTAATTACACGGTTAAACGGCTCCAAATGAACAAGAAAAAAATGCTCTTTCATCAAGACAATGCACCGTGTCACAAGCCAATGGTTACGATGGAAAAATTGCATGAATTGAAGTTCGAATTGCTTCCTAATCCACCGTATTCTCTAGATTTAGCCCTCCAGCAAACCTCAAAAAAATGCTCGCGGGAAAAAGATTTGGCTCCAAAGAAGTTATCGCCGAAACTGAGGCCTATTTTAAAGGCAAAGACAAATCCTTCTACAAGAAAGGTATAGAAATGTTATAAAAGCGTTGGACTGATTTTATCGCTCTCGAAGGAAACATGTTGATGAATAAAGTCGAATTTTGCAAAAAAAAATGTGTTTTCAATAGCTAGACCAAAAACTTTTCAGCCTATGTGTTATGTTGGGCAAACAGGAAGGTTGATTCCAATAAGATAAGAACATTTAGCTTATCAAGCATTGCCAAACATACCCTTGAATACAATCTTACAGTAACATTAGATAACACAAGTATACAAAAAAAATTCTCTGTCTTTAGATGTTTTGAATCTACATTTCTCATAAAAACTTAAAAATATTAGGTTTTAGTGTTCATGATTAACAAAAAACACGCATACACCACCTTTAACTAAGCTACGTAGCAAAATGCTATTTAAAATAAATATGTGCAACCGCTAAATTAAAAAACTGTTTTTAATTTTCATTAATATTGAACAAAACTATTATTTTCAGTGTTTTTGAATTCCTAATCCTGACTTGACATCAATAAATAAAGTTTTATGTTCAGTTTCAACAAAAAACTAGCTTTTAGCACTTACAAGGGTGCTATGTGGTTGGTAAAATGCTTTTTTAAGTAAATAATAACAGCTAAATAAGAATTTTTTTCAAACTAAACTATCATTTCTAGAAGTGTTTTAAGTTTCAAATTCGAATTTGATATCAAAACATGAGAAATAGTGTTTAGTGTTGACAAAAAATACCCGTTTACTATTTAGGAACAAAAGATTGAAAAATGCAGTCTAATGTATATCCCTTGACAGTTTTAGAAATCAATTTTGTGAATAGATTGATTAAGTGAATATGGGGGAATGTGAGTGGGTGTCTTTTGTTATTTTTTTTTGGATTCAGTATAAAAAAATACTTAAGAAAACACGTGTCTCACTTAAAAGAGAGGGATTTTTTTTTGTATACCTGTGTAATTTAAGGTTAATCAAAAATATACCTGACAGGCCATTATAAGATGCATACGAGAATATTGATATTACAACATGTAAAAATAGTCTAAATAAGGATCGAGGACCTATTCCTCACAATTTTCGTTACTGGTTACTTGACAGGAGTTGAACCGCTGTCTGTGATTGATCAGTTCTGTTCAAGTAAATCATGATTTTAGTATAAGTAGTCTATTTTTTAACTTTAGATTTAGTTAATCATCGCTACTGATGGTGGTAATATGATTAGCGAAGCGCGCGTCGAGTGCAAAAATAAAACGTTTTATGTAGTGGTGAATACTGTTGTGTATTATTGTCAGAATTGGTTTATTGTTTATTTCATCAACCGATTTTCAGGTATCAATATATTTATCAGGGATCTTTTCTAATAGCAAATTAGGAATTTTGAAGACTAAATTATTTTTCTGAACCTGCAGTTTTTGACCATAAGCAGTTTAAGATTTGCGTAGCCTACACAGGTAAAGATTTATTGTAGTGACAAAACTACAGACTTAATTGTTTTAAAGGCCTTGTGCTACTCATTGCGTGCACACTAAATATATTTCTATTAAGTATTTCCAATAGAAAACCTTATTAATGCTCTCAAACATAGTGAAAAATGTATGGAGCTAGGTTCAGTAAAAAGTTTACACCAGTTTTGATAAATGTCGAAAACTAAATCCCTGGTACTGCATCCCCAATTCGATAGTGACATTTTGATGGCTCTGGTCAAATAAAAGTTAAAATATTAAAAAATTATAATAAAGGAAAGTTTCCATATATTAATGGTTTCCTAGCATTTATCCAGGTTGGTAAATGCTACCTTTTAATTTTTTTTTGCTCCTGAAGAGGTGACATTTCATGAGCTTTTGCACCCAAATTACACAAGAAAACATTTAAAGAAAACTATGTAAGGGAACATTTAAAGGTTCAATTCTTTAATACTATTTCGTCTTCGCCTACTTTGTTTTTGATATGACTTTTATAAAGATTTATAAGTAGATTGACGTACTAATAGAAATATCACTATTTCAAAAGTATGTTACTTGTGTTTGAGGCACTTGGTGTATGTGTGGATTCAAAAAGACTGTAATTGCCAAAAAATACTTATACTAATTATTGCTAAAACCATTAGGTTACTTTTTATATTCTCAGATTTAAAAATATAGTACTTAGTGCTTGCTTCCTTAAGGGGGGCGATACAATTAGAACTTTCAAAAAAATTTTTTTTTTCCATAAAATATTAGTACATCTTAAGAATATGTCTTTAAAATTTTAGAAAGAAATTCCAAGTTTTAAAGAAGTTATACCAAGTGTTCAAGTATGAAATGCGGATTTCAGACAACAGATGCTGCACCAATGCAGTTTGTGCTATAAAGATTTGACACTGCGCCATTTTGTTGTGTCATCAACAAGCGTCAGACGCGCACGAGTGATAAATTGGAAAAGTGTTGTGTTCAATATGTCGAAATTTATACCGAACAAAGAGCATTCGCGGACAGCATTAATTTTTTGTTTTCATTTAAAGAAAACTGCTGTTGAATCATACCGATTACTTCCAGAAGCTTATGGTGAACATGCTCCATGGCAAGATACGTGTGAACGATGGTTTCAGCGTTTCAAAAGTGGTGACTTCGATGTTGCAGACAAGGAACGTGGAAAACCGCCAAAAAAATACGAAGATGTGGAATTGCAAGCATTGTTGAACGAAAATGATTCACAAACACAAAAACAACTCGTCGAGCTATTGGGTGTTAGTTCAGGTTAGTTCAGGTTAGCTGTTTCCAATCGGCTACGAGAGATGGGAAAGATTCAGAAGGCCGGTAGATGGGTACCACATGAGTTGAACGACAAGCAAATGGAAAAGCGCAAAAACACGTGTGACATTTTGCTCGCTCGGTACAAAAGGAAGTCGTTTTTGCATCGTATAGTTACAGGGGATGAAAAGTGGATTTATCTTGAGAATCCCAAGCGCAAAAAATCATGGGTAGACCCAGGTGTACCATCCACATCGATCGCAAGACCGAATCGCTTTGGCAGAAAGACGATGCTCTGTGTTTGGTGGGACCGGAGGGGCGTGGTGTATTATGAGCTGTTAAAACCTGGGGAAACGGTTAATACTAAAGGTTACCAACAACAATTGACCGATCTGAACCGTTCGCTGCTTGAAAAAAGGCCAGAATACCGAAAGAGGCAACACAAAGTCATTTTTCTTCATGATAATGCTCCATCACATACGGCAAAACCAGTTCGCGACACGTTGGAAGCACTTCAGCTGGGAAGTTCTACCCCATGCGGCTTACTCACCAGACTTGGCTCCTTCCGATTACCACTTGTTTGCATCGATGGGTCACGCACTTGCTGAGCAGCGCTTTGGTTCGTACGAAGATGTGAAAAAATGGCTTGATGAATGGTTCGCAGCAAAAGGGGAAGATTTTTACTGGCTTGGTATTCACAAATTGCCCGAAAGATGGGAAAAATGTATAACAAGCGATGGAGCATACTTTGAATAAAGCACTTTTTATCATTCTTCCGAATTTAACATGTTTTTTTAGAAAAAAATCCGCATTTCATACTTGTACACCTGGTAGTATATAAACGAGATGACCGTTCAAGCAGCATTTTTGCATCGAGGAAAAGTAGCAGGTTTATACGATCGCTCAGAGGGCCTTAATTTGGTAATTTCTATTATATTTGTAGTACAGCTGCTTAGACCATTACTAATTTCTTTGAAGAGGCTGAGGGGTTATTATATAGCCCTGGAATCGCTAATTAACAAGTAAGTTGAAGATATTCACTCACCAAAACTTTAAACGTGTTTTTTTCGAAACTGCATTTTCAAAACTTGCAGAAACACTCATTTAAAAACAATTCAACCAATGTTAATGATATTTTGACTATTACTTTATAACATTATTAACTTCTATGTAAATCTAAATGTTTTGAAAAAATGACCTAAAAAAATTGAAAAAATAGTAAAAAAAAATTGAAAAAATCGATTTTTTTTTTAAAACTTGTTCAATATTCTGAATTTTCCTTTTTTTTTTCAATTTTTTTAGGTTCATATAGAAGCTACAAATATATACCATTATATATTTCAAATTAGTCTTTTCAGATTAATGCAGCAGGTACTACATTGCCCACAAATCCACAACTATTAATTGGATGCGCTGAAAAGATGCTACCATAATCATGAATATTTTAATTATTTGTTATTATACATTTATTTAGCTGAAAGTATACTTAAATCAATAGTATACTTACAAAAGTGTAAATTTATTCTTTCCGCCTGAAAAAAATTCCCAAAAATCATGCTTTTTATCGCCCCCCTAAAGTGTTTTGTCGAACTCTGTCTATACTATAGTGTATTTTCATACCTTAGTACTGCAAATTTGTTATTATTATCATTTAAATGTTGATAAGTAATAGATGTGACTCTTTGGAATTCTGGATTGTCTGGTTCAAACTGAAGACACGCTCGGTCTAAAATAAATTCATATTCGTGGCGATCTAATAAACTTTCTAAGTAATTATCTTGAAACATAGCAGGAGTTTTTAAAGATTTTCCAGGCACAGGAAAATACACCTGATTAATTCGATGTCTTAATTCCCATTCAGCCTCTTTCAAATCACCATTAGGTTCTCTTACTATAATTATTCTATCAGAATCACTCACTCCAAATGTAATATCTGTAAAAACTATTCTTGATGTTTCTAGTCCTAAAAGATAATATTATATTTAAGAATATGTGTACAAAATTTTAACACAAAATAACATCGTTTTTTATTTTCTATTTGTTGTTACTTTGGTGTCCCAGTTCTAGCAAAAAGAATGTAGCCACTGAGAGTAGAGTGAGTGACAAAAACTCGACTTATTTATTTTTGATGTTACCTCCACACGCTTGTCACAAGCCGCTTGACAAGGGCAGGCAAGCCAAACATCGACATCTACACGCTTGCGAGTGCTCTAGTAAGTCCTGAGTCTAGTAAGGCCTGAGCCTCCAAGTATGGCGGACGTCGAAGTAACTACGGGGACTGCTATGTGCACGCTAATCTATTTTTATTTTAAAGTAAGAAAAAACGAAGAGTTAGTAAAAAAGAAGATGGTATGGAGGATGATAAAAATTTTACACATATAAACTGACAGGAGAAACTGTTCCATGACTTCGTATGCAAACCAAATCGGTTCATAAATGTCTTCAGCACCTGCGCCAGACCGTGTTGACTCTCGTTTCTTTTTTAAGTGTTTTCGAAACGTTGTCAACTGCTTAACCGATTCCATGCATTGGCAACTTTTTTCTTATCCTTATAACTTCTGTCCGTAGGATTCCATATGCAGGACTCTGTTTGATAGCATTCCAAAAAAATAAAATTGTTTCATTTGACCAGTCCCCATTTTTTGCTTATTTTAATGACGCAAGCAGAGAGAAAACGACGTGCGCCTATCACACGTTCAGAATCTGTATTAATGCCTCGCAAGCGCGTGGATGCTTCGCAGGCGTTTGCCCCAAGTTTCCTTCGACTTGTGCACAAAATACCGACACTCCGCCCGAGCGGTGGAAAGCACTGGCAAACCTACACGAGCCAAGCCAAACGCCCGATCCACACGTTCGAGTTTCTGAACGCTTGTCAAGGTTTGGCAAGCGTGTGGAGCTACCATGAAAAAGCAATGGCAATGGCAGACATTTCTCTCTTTGATTGTAATATTTATTAATGGGATTTTGATCTTTATTGATAATAATGATAATATGTATCAAATAAAAACCCTTGTGCAAAAAGAAGACTTACTCATAATTCCATTTCAGAATCTGTATTAATGCCACGCAAGCATGTGGATGCATCGCAGGCGTTTGCCCCAAGTTTCCTTCGACTTGTGCACAAAATACCGACACTCCGCCCGAGCGGTGGAAAGCGCTGGCAAACCTACACAAGCCAAGTCAAATGCCCGATATACACGTTCGAGTTTGTGAACGCTTGTCGAGGTTTGGCAAGCGTGTGGGGCTACCATGAAAAAGCAATAATTGGCAGACATTTCCCTCTTTGATTGTAATATTTATTAATGGGATTTTGACCTTTATTGATAATAATGATAATATGTATCAAATAAAAACCCTTGTGCAAAAAGACTGGCTCATAATTCCATTTCAGAATCTGTATTAATGCCTCGCAAGCATGTGGATGCTTCACAGGCGTTTGCCCCAAGTTTCCTTTGACTTGTGCACAAAATACCGACACTCCGCCCGAGCGGTGGAAAGCGCTGGCAAACCTACGCAAGTCAAGCCAAACGCCCGATCCACACGTTCGAGTTTGTGAACGCTTGTCGAGGTTTGGCAAGCGTGTGGAGCTACCATGAAAAAGCAATAAATGGCAGAGATTTCCATCTTTGATTGTAATACTTATTAATGGGATTTTGATCTTTATTGATAATAATGATAATATGTATCAAATAAAAACCCTTGTGCAAAAAGAAGACTTACTCATAATTCCATTTCAGAATCTGTATTAATGCCACGCAAGCATGTGGATGCATCGCAGGCATTTGCCCCAAGTTTCCTTTGCCTTGTGTACAAAATACCGACACTCCGCCTGAGCGGTGGAAAGCGCTGGCAAACCTACGCAAGCCAAGCCACACGCCCGATCCACACGTTTGTGAACGTTTGTCGAGGTTTGGCAAGCGTGTGGAGCTACCATGAAAAAGCAATAAATGGCAGACATTTCCCTCTTTGATTGTAATATTTATTAATGGGATTTTGATCTTTGTTAATAATAATGATAACATGTATCAAATAATAACCCTTGTGCAAAAAGAAGACTTAATCATAATTCCATTTTTTTTATTGAAATCTAAATTCTAAAATTTTTTACTCACCTTGTAAAGCTGGATCTTTAGAAAGAACTCTTGTTATTGGTTCTCTGACTTTTATTACAGGAGGAATTTGAAGCAGTTCATCTGCTTTTTCTTTTGCTTGCTCCAATGCTTTTTGCAGTTCAGCATCAGTCATAAATTTATATTCAGGTTCAGTTAGTTTACTAGTACCCAGTTTTCTTCTTCTAAAAACTTTATTGTAATCTACTCTCGTTAAGGATTTTAACGAAGATTGAATTTCTTCATTAAAAAATAATACAGCAGGATCTTTTGAGTCATCTACAACACAAAATTTATGTTAGTACTGATAATTCAAATGTTCTATCTTATTTTTTTTTTACTTTTTACACATTTTTAAATGTGATACTTATATAGAAATTTTTAAATAATGTCGAGGTTTCTTCTCGAAAACCGAAGTTTTTGGCATTTAATACACAAGTATTCATCATAGTTCATAAATTTATTTTTAACTTGTGAGCATATTCAAATTTTAAAATATTGAGGGAACAAAAAACAATTAAAAACGAATCTAACCGTATTCCTGTAGAAAAATTTATTAGAAAGTTATTAGTAAGTAGGAGAGAGTAATTTGGGCTCACATTAATTAAATTAAAGAAAGTATAATACTTTCCTAGCATTCTAACAGTTGTAACTACTAGGGTTATATGATAGGTACCTGGCCTTGACAAGAAAAAAACATTTTTATGTGTAAAATTTATTTTATTTCTCAACATAGCTTTTAGCTCAATACACTTAGTCTAATGTTTTTCTATCCTTTATATCCCATCAAAAAATACGATTTCTCCAACCCTTCAAAATGGGCGTTTGTTTCAGTAATCACCTCATCGTTTGAGCCAAATTTTTTTTCCGCCGAGCCATTTTTTCATATTCGGAAATAGGAAATAATGGCTGGGGGCTAAATCTGGCGAATATGGTGGATGCGGAGCAATTTGTATTCTTACTCATGGAATTTTGCCATGGCGGCAACACAAGTGTGCACGCGTGCATTGTCTTGATAAGGGATTTTTTTCATCGCCAGCATGGTTGAAACGATCCAATAAGTTTTCATAATGCTCTCTATTAATTGTTTTGTCCTTTTCAAGTAAAACACTGTGACCATGACTTTGTTGGCCGATAAAGTCGCCCTTGGCCTTCTTTGGTGCCGATTCGCCACGGATAACCCACTGTTTGGACTGTTTGATCTCTAGTGTGCAGCAGTTATGAATTGACGCCAAAAATTATTCCGATTACGCTTTGACATCGCCAAACATTCTTTTGAAGTTGACACCCGTGCGTGTTTATTGTCAGTTGTGACCAATCGCGGCACCCATCTTTCAGAGAGTTTTCTCATATCCAAATGAGTTGTTAAAATATTCTGCACGCGTTCAATTGAGATGCCCACAGTCTCAGCTCTCACTTTTACTCTCCGATCATTTATCACTATATCGTGAATTTTTTCAATCATTTCTGATGTGGTGACCTCATTTGGACGACTTGGACGTTCTTCATGAAAAATGCTTGTACGGCTGCGTTTGAATTCATTTGGCCAATATTTTATGGTCGATAACGAAGGTGCAGAGTCCCCATAAACTTCGCTGAATTCCACTTTTATCTCAGCATTCGTTTTCTTTTTCAAAAACAAATATTTTATCACTGCTCGATATTAAATTTTTTTCCATTGTTGTAAAATCACAAAAGTTGTTCTTTTTAAATGGCTGCGACTCACAAACTAAATCACGTAGCGAGTTCAAAATTTCTTGTGAAAGGTTATGTTTACGAAAAATATATTTTTTTTAAATAGTAGACGCGCTATACTTATCATACAACCCTCGTATTTGACGTACATCAAGATTAATTATCAAATTTACAATGTACCTAAACTGTATTGTTTTATCTATTTGTTATTGTTAATTAAGAGATGGTAGTACAAACAAAAAAGCCTTGATTTCCAGCTTGTGTCAACTCTCAGAAGATTCGCATAAAATTTTCATGACATTTTGTCTACCACTTGGCGAGTTACAGCTGTTTGAGTAACGCTACTTTCGATTTTTACAAAACGATAGAACAAAAGAATTTCATGCGTTGTTTAAACGTTGCTTTTTGATAGGAAAAAATACAGCCCGAACACAAGAATGGCTTGAAAAGTGTTACGGCAGATGTGCTCGGTCGAAAATGTCGATGGTTTAGTGAACTTAATTGCGGTTGTACAAGCACCAATAATGCACCTCGTTTCGGACGTCCAAATGACGCAGTCACTCCAAAAAACACAAAAAAAAACCCACCATATTGTTCTAAATGACCGCAAAGTGAAAGTGAGAGAGATAACTAACATAGTGAAGGTATCAACAGAACGCGTGAGGCATATTTTGCAAGAATATTCGCATATAAAAAAGCTATGTGCACGATTGGTGCCGCGTATTTTCATGATTGATCAAAAACAGCAACGTTCGAAGATTCAGAACGCTGTTTGGTACTGTTTCAATCTAATCTAAAGGAGTTTTTGCATCGATTTGTAACAATGGCCGAAATGATACACCACTACATGCCTGAGTCTAACAGGCAGTCCGCAGAGTGGTTAAAACCGCATGAAAGCCGACCGAAGCGTCCAAGAAAAAAAACGTCAGCTGGAAAGGTTTTGGCAAGTATTTTTTGGGATACGCATAAATTAATACTAATCGAGAACCTTGGGAAGGGGGGGGGGCGAACAATCACCGGAGAATATTACGTTGGTTTATTGGACCGTTTGAATGGTGAAATCAAGAAAAAAATGTCGCATTTAGCGAAGAAAAAGGGTTGTTTCATCAAGATAATGCACCAGCTCGCAACTCCATAAAATCGATGATGAAATTGAACCAATTAGGCTCCTTCATCCACCGTATTCACCAGAACTGGCCCTCAGCGATTACTACCGTTGTCAAAATTTGGCTCAAATGAAAAAGTCGAATGGGAAACTTAAACTCCACAAATCGTACTATATAAAAGGCATCCAAATATTGGAAGATCGCTGGAAGTATCGCTCCTAAAGGAAACTATGTTGAAGGATAAAATTGATTTTAGGCAAAAACACTTTTTTCCTCCAAAGTCTCGGGACTTTTCATTCCATGTAGTACACAAGAAACATTTAAATCTGTTCAAAAAATAAAGTTGAATCTAAACTCTTGGGTCTGATATCAAAACTAATTTTTTTTGAAATGTCAGGTCATGCATTAAACCACTAATTTACTAAAAGGCGATCGTTCTTTCAAATTTTCCACAAAAAATATTAACTCACTAGATTTAGTGGCTATTAAAAATATGAGTCAGTGTTTAAATTTTTTAATATGAATGCTTATTAAGTGTGTCAGTAGCACTAATTTCACTTTACTCTTTTAAATAATTTGTTATTCTGAAAACCGTCTCTTCCTAATTTATGTTCACGGTGAGGAAAAATGTACTAGACAGACTGAATTGTCTTTTGACTGTACGGATAATTAGTATAACTTTTAATTGAAACTAAACGTTTCGAAAAAAACTCAACTCATTTTACTGAAAAATTCCACTTCATTGAGTTTTTTTTCACAATTATGTAGCTTTTCCTGTTTTCCCTGGTATTTACATTTTTAGCTGAAGTAGACAGACAAAAAGACAGAAAAACATTTTTTCTTAGGATAAAAATTACGCTAGACCCAGTGCCAGTCTTTATGAATCTGACTCCTTAAGGGGTTACCTAGCTCTGAAGAAAATTAATGTTTTTTGAGTAGTATTTTAGAGAGTTAAAAATAAGACAAAATATTAATTGCACATTATTTATTGGTCTTTTAAGAGTAAGAAAAAAATTGTTAACAAAATTTTTTATCATAAATTATAGGTGGTAATTGAGACTCTTGAAAAATCGCCGCTTCACGGTCTGCATGATTTCTTTGGCGAAAATCGATGGATCTGAAATATTCAAGAAGATTCCTGTACAGTAATGTTTTCGTTATAGTCTGTCGAGTCAAATTTTTAATTTCGAGAAAATAAGCATTTTAAAGATTAAAGAATTTTTTTTATCAAAAATTCAGTTCTTTTAGGGTTTATAAAAAATGTATTACATGAAATATAAAAAATGGCTCGACAGACCATAGAGAATGTATTTGGGAAGATTTTTAAAGAAAGCATCCAAAAATATTAAAAACTTTTCGAATTATCGTGCAGGCCGTATAGAAAAAGATAGTTCTAAGAAAAATACGTTTAAAGTTTTGAACGAAAATTACTACAAATTGCAATGAATTTTATGTATTAAATTTTTGTGGTTAACTTATGTTTAATCTGCCATTTCGGGTTCATACTGTATGCCTTCCTTCCCCTTGATCTTTTGTATTTCTTTTATGTTTTCTTTTTGTAATCTTCGAGCTTCTTTCATTGCCTGAGTCGCGCAAATCCTGGCATGTTTTAATTGGTATAATTATGTGCCTCGTATCCAAACAAATAATTGTAATATTCGCAGGTAACTTTGAGCGCCGCCACTGAATGTAGCTCTTGCTATATTGGACGCTATTTCAACAATTTTACGACTGTCAAGTACCGATTTAGTCGCAATTTTCCAAATTTTTGCATTCAGACTCTCATTGGTATCCGCTCAAACATCCTTCCAATAAATTTTCTTCACTCAATGCTTCATACATAGATTTATTGCCGTCTGCACGATTTCAGGTAAGGCAGGTTTTTGTCGATATGCTGAGGTTTCTGGTCAGTAAATATTTTATGGCCCATACAGCTTTCTTTATATTTTCCAAAGAATCACTATTATTCCTAATAGCCAAGCCGTAATAAACTGTTGGTTTATCAATTAATTTGCCTGTTAATTGACCTTTGTCGCCAAGACTTTGCTGCTGATGTGCTTTTGATGTTGTTGGCTCATCTTCTAAGGATTTAGACTTTTTATACTCGTTTACGGGTTTTTGAAATCGTGAGCCCATATGTTTCTGTACATGGCCAGGGCATTCCTTCTTCTGAACTTCGAGAGCGTCGTACGGTTAAGAGTTTTTGATTGCAGAAAACGCTTTTGAGTCACCGTCTCCAACGTAATATTCATATTTTACACCATGCAATAATCTTTTAAACAGCACTCCCCTCATAGTTTAAAGAGCAGCTATCGTTATGTTCATTTAGCTATGTCTCATAGTCAGCCGTACCTTTATTTTTCTCATGTACTTCACATTTAACGAGAAAATCAATAACTTTTCCACTATAATGGTCAATGAATGTTACCACACCAAACAGCGAACAAAATTCTCTTTTCATCCAGGTACCGTCGCCAGATACTATAAGTCAGATAATTTTATTTCATCTTGCTCGAAAATCTATCGCAGTTCTTCTTGAACAGAGACCTTCATACATGTAGTAACAGCTTTTGTTGCTTTTTCAATATTTTTCGTAATTGCGTCAAATGATTTCTGCGCGATACATAATGAAAGATCCATGATGCCACAGAAAAATTGCATTCCTCTCAATCCTTTCCCAAGAAGACGCATGGCGAAGGTGAAACGTGTATTTAATTCATATGCAGTTTACTAGAGGAAAGGATAAAATACTTTTTATATTTTCATCACATTGAGTACAGAAAATGTTTAGTTTGAATCGAAGTCCTCGAGTGCTTGCTTTTAAAAATTTTATATCACCACATTTTCTGCAGACCACGCGCTCAGCAATTCCCGAAAAAATCGCGATAAATTGCAGAACACAATACTAAAAACTCGGATCGAACGAAAGATCAACTGTTTTGCCAGGTAGTTTTTTCGCAGCAGAATTTGTGTATGCTGTTTCACTTTCCGTACTATCAGGCCTTAGAAGATGTCTTTTCTTTCTCGGACTATGACTCGTTGATTTTTAGATCCTTTGCGATCACCAGAATGGCGTTTCAACATTTTCAAAATTGGCAAGATTACATCTGTACTCTTCGAACGATGACAGTCAACTGAAGTCAAAATTAATAAGCTTTAGCTACCTACCCAGAAAATAGCTAACAGTACTCTAAGCCGAAGGATAGTTGAATCAATATCACACAAAGAGATTAGCAAGAGAAAGCTGTCCTTAAAAATTTACAGACAGGAAGAGTCTAAAAACATAAAAAATCTAATTGTGGAAAATATGTTTTTAGATGTCTGCTGCTTCTGAAAGGAAGAATAAATTATTATATAGACGAACAACTAAACAGATATAGCAGTACTCAGTATATATCACCACTACACCAAACACTTTATTTTTGCACTCGACGCGCGTTTCGCTAACCATGTTAGCTTCATCAGGAGCGATGATTGTCAATCATCGCTCCTGATGAAGCTAACATGGTTAGCGAAACGCGCGTCGAGTGCAAAAATAAAGTGTTTGGTGTAGTGGTGATATATACTGAGTAGTGTCATTGTGCCAAAGATTCCACATTCCCAACTTAGATATAGCAGTGTATACATGAATTTCATCAATAAGAATTTTCTTTTGAAAATTCATTATTTTTCATTGCATCTATAAGTGTTGGTGGGAAATTTCGAAAATTCACTTTTACACTATATACTAGGTATGACACAGTATAAGTTCATAAAACTACAAAGAATCTGCGAGGTCACGAATTGTGTAAAGGGCATGCCAAGATCCCATTGATATGCTACTCGATTATAAATTGAACATATTTTGTACATTAATGAGCTTAACAGAATATTCATAGTAGCACTCAGCAGATAGAAATAGTTTTTGATATACCAGGACCTTTGGGAATAACAAAGTTGAGTTCTTCCAACAAAGAAGGACAAACAACACTACCATCAAAGATTTTAAATAAAAACGTTATTGGATGAAATTCTCTGTGTTTCTGGACACTATCACAATTAAACCTGCATTAATATTGCATTATCTATGTAGGTACACTACCTCCTCTTTTAGAGGCTCCACTGCTAATTTTATATTTACTATAAACTGGTAACCATATCAAGGAACCATATTCAAACTTACTTCTCACCAAGGACATAAACAAGGTTTTAAGTACAGCTGTATTCTTAAACTTAAAATTTCTCAAGATAAATCCCAACATTGTATTAGCTTAGACTCAAACAGAATTCCCAAATCATATGTATTTTCTACTTTAACTAACATCAATCCATCAACATAATATTCATACAGCAAAGGACATAAATTTTTGACAAGTAACATCACTGACAGCATTGAGCATCAGTATATTCACCGCATACCAATTATAAACTCTGTTAAGTGTTTAGTAATTTTTTGCAATCCTCAAGCCTCTCTACGGGTAAGTACAGACCCATCAGACTAATAAATAAATTAAATACTGGACATATTTGACTTATCTTCCAGCAGAGAGGATAAATTCCCTCACTCATAAGTTAAAAAATTTTGATAATGGTTTAGCCAGAACTCTGATAGTATCTGTCACAAAAAAACTGGGAACACCATCCAGGCCCCTAGATATCTTAGGTTTTAACTTTTTTATGACATTTTTTATCCAAATATTCAGTGCTGGATGAACAGATCATAAACACCAGAAAATCTGCCACCAATGATGATACAGAGATGAGATTTTCCCTTGCACTCAGGATATTTACATCTTTGGCGATCTTCATTTACTTCTGGCCAGTGACTCAAGTTATCAGTTCTAACTTCCTGGGCTGGTATTTGTGAAAAGGGATACTTTCTTTCTTTCAAATCTAGCTGAGGCTGTAGGCAGGTGCTTGGCCTTCCCCTTTTTTTCTGACTCACGCCAGATTTCGTTAATACTTCTGCAAGAGCAAGCTTGAATTCTGAGAGCGACAAATATAAGTTATCATTTTGCAAACTTCGTCTCCACAGTATCCAACTGTTAGCGCAAGTCATATCAAGAAAATGGAAAAATACCCTCATATACCACTTTTTTGATCTAATTTGGATTCTATAGTATCCTAGCATGCTATCTAGGAGATCTACTCCTCCCATATAAGCATTATATACAGCAACGCTTTGGGGATGGGGGATTTTTATATGGGTATTTGATTTTTTGCAGAACCTCGTTGCTTCTGATGTAGGTTGACTGCCAACATAGGTTGATACGGTATTCACAACTTTATTATCATACCAGGACACTGCAGATATTTGCACACCATCGACAGTTGCCACTTTTTCCAGAAATGTACCTCTACCTTTTTTTTTCATTTCCGATTCCTTAGGAAACTGCAAGCATGGTACACGATTAGCTCTTACTGTACCCAATGGTAAAATGCCATTTTTGGTGAGATATATTAGCAGGGGAATGCTTGTAAACCAGTTATCAAAAAAGAGTTTGTAGTTTAGATTTTTCAGAATAGATTCTGAAAGTTTTACTACAACGTTGCTACTGGCTCCTAGATCAGGCTGATTATTCTCAAGCACCGTAGTTCCACAGTAAAAATCAAAGTCATAAGAAAAACCAGACACGCCGCTTAGAACAAAAACTTTATATCCCCATTTATGGGGCTTTTTGGGATTATATTGTTTTAGAGTTGAGCGTGCTTTCGTTGGGATGATTTGTTCATCGACGGCCATATGTTCTTCTTTAGGAACAAGTAGAAATCTGTCACGAATCTTGTTCAGAAAGGGACGTATTTTAAAAAGTTTATCATAGTCAGGTTGACCCTGAGGAACCTGCAGTGTGTTGTCGTTGAAATGCAGAAATCGTTTGATTTCTTCAAATCTGTTGCATGTCATAGCACTGGAGATATTGGGAATTTCCAACGAATTATTCCAATAAGACCTGGTCGATGGTAACTGAATAATCGACATATATATACAAATGCCACAAAAAACACGAATTTCTTCCTTGGATATATTGGGTGGCTTTTCAGGTCTACTTTGAACCCCATACAAATTTGACTGTTCAGTTGTGTAAACGAAAAGTTCTTCAGTAAAAATGAAATTGAAGAAATGGATAGGATCTTCTAATTCTTTTATGAAATCAGGAAGAATTGTACAACCTTGAAATTTTACAAATTCCTCAGAGACAGCTAGAAATTTATTCTCCCAATCAATGGTTTGCTTCTGCTTTTTTTTCGGCTTCTCTTTGGTCGGTTTATTAGTCGATGTCGATGGTAACACATTCTGATGATCTATAAAAGTTTGCCCTAATGCGGACAATGGCATGTCATCATCATCATCTTCTATATCGGTTTCGTCAATAATAACAACTTCATTTGTCGAAACGATTCTTTCGTTTTCACTGTCTGACTCATATAGGAGAACGGACTTTCTAGGACCCAACAAGTCATTTCTTTGATGTTCATCGTCCGAGGATAAATTTTCATTGTCACTAACGTCACCATTTGGAATTCGGAAATTTCTGGTGCCATAAAACTTACTGGGGTCCATCTAAGAAAGAGATGTAATTATTATAAATTATCATGTCTTTATATAAAACTGTTCCAAATATGGCACAGGTAAACAAACTCATATTTTGTCTTCAATACGTCAAATTATAATTATGATATTACCTTAGTAGCAAAATTAGACACCTACCTTTATAAGAATATTTTTTTCACAACAAATTATTCACAAGAGAGTATGAAAACTGTTGATCTAAAAAACCACAAAACAGGATATAGCATGTCACAAGCCGCCACTGGACTAATGGCTTTTCCTGGCGTCGAGATTTGACTGCGGTGGAGTCTGCGCGTTTTACGTCAGAGCAGCGAACGTGCCGGATATGGAACAATTTGAAATAGGATCCTTAAGCTACTCAGGGACTTAGAAAAAAAATATATTTGATGTGTGACAAATTTGGGACAGTATGCGGTAAGGGGTTAAGGTCAAGTTGAATGTGTCCAACCAGTTTTTAATTTTACTTATGGCCTCAATGACAGAATTCTGAACAGTCAACCATGATGGCCCTGTAAACACCGCAACGGTGTCATCAGCATAAGATAATATTGAACTATTGTCCAGTTTCAAAAAGAGGAATTTTCAAGATTAGATCTAAGATATTTTTAATTTTTTCTTATTTTACCTAACATATTATTTTAGTTTTTGATGACAACAATTTAATATATTATCGTACATAGTGTAAATCAAATAATAAAATAAAAAGTTCATAAAAAAATACCCTGAAAGAGTCTTCCTACAGGGGCTGAAGGTCCCCAAAAGGCTAAAGTTACAAACATGTTTTCTGATGATATCTTGAAAATTCTTTAATATAAAGACACAAAAACCAGTGTATCTTATAACATGAGTGTACAGCAATGTATTCTAACTCTTAAATTAAAATTATTTTTTCTATGCATGTCACAATGGCTTAATGATGAACTTTATTTGTAAAGTTATTTCATTATCACTTTTAAATACTAAGTTGGCTACTAGAATTTTTGATTTCGCAGAGCTTTTGCTGAAAAGGTACACAACTTTGAGAAAACTTTCCATCTTCTGTGTTGTTATCATTAACCATTAAATAACAATGCTAAGTCAAATTGATGTCTAATATGTAATAATAGTTAGTAATTATGTACCTTCAATAGAAGTTTTCAGTCATATTACTAAATACTTAATTACCCTTGAGACTGAAAACTGATAGACAATCAATCTGGTGATTTAGTATATAATGTAAAATTATACCTGATGATTTCTAAAGCTGGTCTAACAAATAGTAGAAAACTAACTAGAATTTTAATATTCCTAGAGATATTTTTAATTTATGTAAATATCCAATAAAAGCGTAATTTAATATTTCTAGAACTTCAAATTTAATTAGTTCAATGTTTACACATCAAATTTTAAAACAAAAGTTTACAAGAGGTCTGTTGTTTACCTTAAGCTAAATACGAGATTAATAAACCCTATATAACAAGAAACTAAAATTGTAATATTTATGACCAGAATTAGGAACTTACCGTAGTAAATAGATGAATAATTTAATAAACGATGGGTACATGAATATGGCAATTTTAGAGATTTATTTATTAAAACTGTCTTGAGGGCCTTGGTTAAACTTGACATTACGCTTTTACAAAAATGTACAATAAAATAGAAGTTATGGTAGAAAAGAAAAACATTAGGTTAGGTACAAGAATGGTAGTTAAAAGCATAGACATAGAGAATGGACTGAGCATTAACCTCTTAAAATTGGCCACTCTCTAGAAAGAGACAAAGCGATTGTGCGGCCAATACCTGCCTCTTTTTTGTAGGCCTGTAATAAACAAGGCGTAGTACCCCGAGACGGAATGCAAGGGGAGAAAAGCCCCCATACCCGATTTTAGTTCAAATAGAATACTTAGAAATATTATTTTCAAGAGCGCCGTAGATTAGCGGTATTCTAAAAAGCGATAACTACTGGCTACTTATTTGCTTTATCTCTCTCACCCTTTTCGTCCATATTTATTTCACAGCGGGATACGCAATACTCAGTCCATCCTCTATGTCTATGGTTAAAACAGTTCAGAGTTTTAAAGCTGTGCAAAAATCCTATTAGGAAGGGTCCGTCCGGATTGTTGACAAACAATACGCTTATGTAGTGCCACGGTCGATGGTGAAATTGTAGATGTTTTACTAATATCAACGTTTCGCGATCAATTACCGAAGCTTTTACCAGAGAATGGAGCAATAACAGAGTGCACATCAACCAGCGCCAACTCATGTTTTGAACAAACCGTTTTTTAATTGCGTGATAACTCTCTTTATTCCAATTAATTTAACCATTGTTTTTTAAAGAGACAATTACAATTTTATTGTATATATGAATTCAAAGATATTATATTTGTATAAATAGAATATTGAGTGAAATCTTAGGCTTGGTAATTGTAATAATTTGAGCAATAATAAAGAAACCAGTTGTTTTAGTAAAGGTAAAGTTAAAATAATTTCAATTATTGAGTACGATTTCTTATTTTTCCCTAAATTCATTTTCGGTCAATAACTCTAGTCTGAGAGCTTTACAACTATGCAAAAAATTTATTTATATTTATTTAATAACTATTTCTATGAGATTTTTAA
This sequence comes from Pachyrhynchus sulphureomaculatus, assembly GCA_019049505.1. Lineage (NCBI taxonomy): Eukaryota > Metazoa > Arthropoda > Insecta > Coleoptera > Curculionidae > Pachyrhynchus > Pachyrhynchus sulphureomaculatus. Next base: position 135,167,735 of record CM032447.1, read on the forward strand.
TCTCTTTGTTGAGGGAAATATAGTCGTGACAAAATCACCCTCTGTGATTTTTGCATGTTTTTGCACTTCAGGGCCTACCGATCAAGAAAAATCTATTTTCTCATTCCCGTCAGCTCGTCTGATGTAATAGCATGATAACGATCCAACGAATAAATCAACGAATGTGTATAATTGAAATAAAATTTGACTAGTTTTTGATTGTAATAATGAATAAGCATAATTATTTATAGTCGAACATATTAAGGGGATGAGGAAGTGAGTAGAAAGGTTGCATCGGATATTGTATTATGCATCGTGTTTGGCGTTCTTGAATGAATTTGTTAGGAAATTATTTTTTTATTATTTCTAATTTAAAAGAAGTGACCTGTTGACAAAAATATGAGGTTTTAGTTGTACGTTTTTGATTTTTTCTTATTACTTGATACTTACCATATCTATATAATATTTCTATCTTCCTTTTGATTATATTTATATTATATAATTGCAAAGTAAATAAATCTTATTTATATTATAATATTTAATTTAGAAGGAAAGTAAAACAATGACTTTTTATACTATAAGCAATAGTGCTAACACTAAAAATACTAGTTCGATGAAGAAAAATGATTACTTTTTTTTCTAAACTTGCAATATAAAGTGTATGTTATATGATCCATGATGCTGCGCTTGAGTATTACTAACTTCCTAGTGTTAATTTGGTAAACTAAAACACAGACATTTGAATAAGTAATATCCAGACATCAGTCGGTTGTTCCAGTTGTGGCAATATTTAGACTTTCGAACGTTCAAGACGAGGCCATATTTGGACTTTAAATACCCATGGATATTTATTTGACTACATAGTATTCACAGGTCGGGAAGTCGCTGGGAAGTACCGATTTGGGCTTTAGTTAGGCAATTGCTTTGGACCAATGATTTTTTAATATGATAAAACAGGTCTTATCTCTAAGTTATAATTCGCCGGACTATGTTAAACTTGCTGACAAGTAGAATTAGCATTTATTTTCTTGCATCCTAATAAGGGAGGGTTTATAAGAGGTGACCAAAAATCATATATTTCTTTAAATTAAACGATTTATATGACCTGCATAATTATCTATTAAGGTTAAATTATATCTTATTTAAAAACACACAAATAATATATTAATAATAGTATGATAGTGCCACCTTGAAATAATTATATTAGCTTGTTAGTGAAACGCAAGAACGTTGATCGTTGCTCTATTTGATCCTAGACGAAATGTACAAATGAAATTCAAAATTGCGCATTTACAAAGAGAAATTAAGGGTCTAAAAACTATTGGTTATATTTAAAATATTTCTTTATCTATTGAAAGTGTTTTAAAAAAAACACCAGACGAACATGTTATTTTACTATTTTTTAGCACGCGGATAAGTTCATAATGTTTTGAATTTCTAAAACCTTTTCAATGAGCAACTCAAACCACAAGAAAACATATAATATGATTTATTGGGGACTACTCTCGTCTCATCCTCTCAAATTTATATGATTGATTAACGATAATATAGGTTAAAAACAAGGTACGGACGCCAACTGACCTGGGAACTGAACGTCTTTGAAGATTATTGTTTGCGTTTATGTTGTTTCGAAAATTCAATGTGAGAATTTTTTTTTATAAACGAGTTATTAATTCGCTCTGACGAAATTTTATATGATTTTAAATGTACCCCGAAAATGCATTATTTCTAACTACTAGACGAGTTAAAAATGTTTTTTGTGTTTCTCCTTCCAATATTCCTCTTACTTATCGACGACTTTTCATAGTGTTTGGTCAGTACTTGACGCCACAAGTTTTTTCGGTCGATTCTAATAATTTTTTTAAGTCTCTTCTACTTATCATTTTAGAATAGAGCAAAAATTAAAATATAAAATAATACAATTATCATATTCTTCGATCCCTTGCCAGGGTTAATTACTACTTGCAAGTGAACATCAAGACATCAGCGCCGTCAATAAGTTTTTATACCAATTCAGTAGAGTTTCGTATTTGCCAGTGATTTATTATTAAGTTTTACAGATGACAGCCAAATTGTTGCTTATTGGAGAGGTAGATTTGAAAAACGTGTCGCCATTAAAATGAAACACTTCATAGCTTGCGTTTGCACGTAACGAGTAGCCAAAAATAAAACGAAAATTGCTTCCTTGGCAGAAAGAGCGGACCAAATAAATAATTCTTTCGCATTCTTTTATTAGAAGTGGTAAGTTTACTTGATTCTGCTATCGTAAAACAGCAGCGTAGCGTTAATAAGATACGTCAAACTTTACCCGCTATAATTGGTCCAAAATAATAAAAAAAAAGATAAGCGGACCAATCATGTGGATTTATGACTTGTACACTCCACATTTATTCCGATAACAAAATCGACGTAAGGACCCCATTGTGTCGAAAACCTTCAAACATCTTGGAAGGACCCACTTATACGACGGGGAAATAAAATACGTTATCTGTTTCACGGACGGGTGAGTAGTTACGGCCTTCTGAAGTGGATACAACATAACAAAGTAAGGTTATATTGTATTTATATTTTTTACTTTAAAAAATTGTTATGTTAAACTGTTTTAATGGCTCTTACCAAATTAACAGTTATACCCTCTTTTTACAAGCAAATTATAGCAAAATTTCCCCAGAATTTTACATTTTGTTTTGCTTACGGATCAGGCGTGAAAAAACAGCTTAAGAATAATGATAAACAGAACATGATTGATTTAATATTTGCTGTTAAAGACCCAATTTCGTGGCATGCAGCTAATTTACATTTGAACTCGTCTCATTATAGTGGTTTAAAATATTTTGGACATGAATTTATAGCCCATTATGAACGAAATTTTGGTGCCAAAGTATACTTCAATACACTCGTGCCAGTTGATGAATTTTTAATTAAATATGGAGTAGTATCGACGGATGACTTAATAACTGATCTATTAGAATGGTCTGACTTATATTTAGCAGGACGATTACATAAACCTGTGGAAATTGTACAAAAACCTCTCAACACAGAATTAGACACAGCTTTACAATTAAATTTACAATCAGCAGTTCACACAGCACTATTGATTCTTCCAGAATCTTTCACGGAATATGACTTTTACCATACAATTTCAAATTTAAGTTACCTAGGTGATTTCCGAATGATTTTTGGTGAAAACAAAAATAAGGTGAATAATATTGTCAAAGCTCAGATGCTAGGATTCAGAAATCTTTATAAACCCTTTCTTTTAAATTTACAAGACTATGTTGATTTTCCTATGTTAAGAAATCAAACAGATGGCTTAAACTCCAAGACAGATAACAGCAATAGACAAAATGAATCCTCCATTTACTGTGCTCAAGATGTAGGGCCGTTAGCGAAGCTACATCATTTAAATCAGTTACCAAGATGGCCTCAAAAAGCTCTTACTAGGTATTGGAATAAGGGTAATTTTCGGCAAGATACTGAAGATGTTTTGAGAGCAATTGCCTATGATCCTGACTGTGGCACAATAGTTAGTCAGCGAATTAATGAAATAGTATGGAATTCATCTCTACGTCAGAGTTTAAAGGGTATTTTAACAGCAGGAATTCTAAAGAGCATTAAGTATAGCAGCAGAAAAATCAAAAAAATGTTGTTCTAATTTAGTATGTACTTACCTCACCTACTATAAGTTCAAAGACTAAGTAGTTTAGTTTCAGAAAATTCATTTAGTCAAGTATTTAACGTAATATAAATTCAGCCTAACTTTGAAGTAAAGATTTCAAGAACACAACAAGAACGTAAGGTATATGTGTATTGTTTCATATTTCTTCACATTGGTTTAAAAATTTAAATCTGTGCACATGAAATTAATTCACTAAAAATGGAAAACATTACACTGATTAATGATTACAACATATTTAACAAGAGAGCTGTAGTTACTTGTTTTAAATATGACCAAGTGGTTGCCAAATTATATTTGATCACCCATTGGCAGAATAGAATATTTTTTATTGTTAGACATCTGGTACCAATTATGGTTAAAATGATGGTTGATATCGCTGTAAATTGTACTCGATGGAAAAACACAATCCAAGGCAAATCATTCCAATGGGATAAGATTTTCAATATAAAAGACTGCTTAAGGGATTACACCACCTTGAAATTTTCAAAAAATAAATTTTTTTTTTTGGTTAAATTATACTTTTAGGAAGAACTTCATGTACAGTCCCTGGCCAAATTATTAGACGCACTGCAAGATTTCATGTAAAATATTAATTACCGAGTGATATTGTACCGTTTTATTATTTTAAATTGATTTGTTTTTTATTTTTATATTATCCAATCAATTACCTATTTATTTGACATAAATAAAACAGCATTAATTTAGAAAAGCATAAGTTTATTAAGTTTTAAAGAAAAGTGAAATTAATGTTAGTAAAAGTCAATATTTAGTTGAGCCACCTTTAGCCGCTATCAAAGCTTTAATTCTGCGCGGCATGCTATCAATGCAAGATTGTACTGTCTCCTGCATTTGAGGATGATGATTCCACACATGAATAATCTTTTCTAGGAGCTGGGTTTTGTTGGTAATCACATCTTTAGCCACTTCTCTTTTCATCAGCTCCCACACATTTTCAGTGGGGTTCATATCAGGGCCAATCCAACAGAGGGATATTTTTTTCTGCCAAAAAAGCTTTAACAGACCGAGCAGTGTGGCAGGGAGCTCCATCTTGCATGAAAGTGAATGGTTCCCCATTTGGAAACCATTCTCTGAGCTGCCGAATCAACCGATTTTGTAATACTTCTTTGTACTGATCTTGTCTCATTATTCCTTTGACGACGTACAGACGTCCAGTGCCCTTGCCGCTGATGACTGACCAAATCATCACTTTGGTGGGATGTTTAACCGTCGGGACGACACAATCAGGATGAAACTTTTCTCCATGACGACGACGCACATACTGAGCTTTATTCTGCAGAATTTCGAATGTGCTTTCGTCACTGAAGCAGACCTGTCAAAAATAGGAAAAATATATAAACTTCCATGTTTATTTGCTTTATTTAACTGAAAATGATAATAATGTATCAATTATTGATTAAATTGCTGTATCTTACCGATCTCCAGAAGTCCACATCTTTGTCTTGCCATTGTTTGGCCCACTTCAGGCGCTTTGCTTTCATTGCAGCTGTTAACTTGGGCTTCCTGGCGGGGCGACAGGCCTTAAAATCTAATTCTTTCAATTTTCTTCAAACAGTGCGCTCGGAAGCATTTACTCTAGCATCCTGGAGTTGTAATTTTATTACCTTTGTGGTAGCAAATCTGTTTTCTACACAAATTTTCTTCAAACATCTCTCTGACCGTGGAGTGAAAATTGGTTTTCTACCGCATCTTTTCTTTCTTTTCGGGCTTAATTCCTTCCCTGACTCAATTTTCTTTTTTATGCGTCGTACACTAGCTTCAGAAACCTCCAATTTTCGTGATATTTCTCGGTTTGTAAATGTTTTCGCAATCACAAGGGCCTTCACTTCAGCTTTTTTACGTGGTGAAAGATCGCCTTTTCTACCCATAATGAAAATATTCCAATTACTTTTTTAAAACACTGCATACCAAACCCCATCCACCACCACCCCTACCACCCCCACCCACCCCCCCCCCTAACCTCGCCCCACCCCCCTCCCGCATACAAAATAAACTAATAACTGAGTAGTATAAAACTGTTAAACAAACAATCACAGTCCATAAAGCTACAGAAACACGTCCATACCTGCCTCGATTCCGATCGCGACTGATACAGGTTTGTACTTGTTTACGTTCATGTATCACTTTGTCAACACAGTGTTGCCATATGTTAAAAATAAATACAAATATGTAGTCTACAACAATTCTTTTAAATAAAAATCAATAATATTGTAGTTTAAATATACCATTATTGCATAAAAACTCTTAAGAAACATAAAATTACTAAAAAAAATACAGTGCGTCTAATAATTTGGCCAGGGACTGTATGTTGTTCTTGTTGTTGGTTTCTTTATTGGCTCAGCTCTATTAGTCCCATTAGCCAGCTCTAGTCAATTTTTTTTTTTACTGAAACAAATATTGAAGGGATTTTGGCAGGATAATTATTGGTAGATTGGTTCATTGTTTTGTGTTCTCTACTTCCTTTTTTTTTATTAATATTTATATTTACTATTCATTTGGTATTTTTTTTTATATCTTAATTTTATTATATTTTACGAATTTGTTAATTATTTTAATTCATTCTTGTCTTGGATTCGATTTGTATATTTTTTATACTGACTGGGAGATCATGTCCTATTTTTTTAAATTCTCTATATATGTCAAAACCCGGGATCCTATTTAATTGGCATTCCAACATTAGATGGTTTATATTTTGAGGTTCACCACATTTGCAGTTCGGTGAATCTGATATTCGAATGTGGAATAAGTGCTGTTTAGTTAGGATGTGTCCTGTGCGCATCCTAATGATTGTAGTGATATGTCTCCTATCTATTTATGCGAATCTTTTAAACCAGCTCTTTTTATTGAATATTTTATTAATTTTAGTGTATGTTTTTCCTTTAATTTCAAGTGATTTTTCCCATTATAATGTAAATTTTTTAAAAATTAAGTCTTATTGTAAAAAGTTCTCGGGTATCATATTTAATATTTTTGGGTACTTTTCAATTTTTGCCAGAGCATCAGCTTTTTCATTGCCTAAAATCTGGACATGATCAGGGACCCATATTAGCCTGATGTCGAAACCTGCCTCATAGGCCATTAGCATAAGTCTTTTAGTATGTAGGGTGGTATAATCTGCTTTAGGGTTGATTTGTTTTATATTTAATTTTAAGATCGAGCTTTTGGAGTCTGATAAAATTAATGCTTTCTTTATCAATTTTTTTTATTATAAGGCATACCGGTGTGGTGCAAATGCTGAGGTTACCACGAAGTCTTTCTGAGAAATTATAATTAAGATATGGGCTCTGTATGCCAAGTCCTACTCTGAGGTTATTTTTAGACACATTTGTATGTATAAAGGTATAAGATGATTTGAATTCTTTAATATATTGCATAAAAGAGTTTTGCATAAGAGAATTTCATCATAAAAGGAGTGAAATATTCCATCGCTTGTGCTAAGTATGGTAGATCCTTGTTTTTCCAATAACCTCTGTTTACATTAGCCAGAATCTATATTTATGATCATTCTATATAAGGAGTGTTTGTGTAAGTTTACTATTTTAGTTAGGAACTTAGCGACTAGCATTTTCCGTCTATGTTCTAAGTCAATCTCAGCTGCTTCCGCCAAGAGTGTATTTGTAGGAGTGGATTTCATGCATCCCATGGCTATTCTTAAGTACTGGAACTGCATTTTGTCCAGTTTTATCAAATTGTTCCTGCTATTTAGTTTAATGACTAGAGCACCATAGTCTAGGTGAGAAGTTATTAGCCCTTTAACTGCCATTTTCATTGTTTTAGGGTCTGCCCCCTAAGTATTTCTGCATAGCACCTTTAGGATCTTTATGCCTTTTCGTGCTTTATTTACAGTGTGGTTTGTGTGGCTATTCTATTTTAAATTGTGCTGCATGAACATGTTCAAGTATTTGATTTCTGACATGAAGTGAATGATAGTGGCGTCCACCTTGATTGGGGATGGATATTAGGTTTATTGTTTTTGCTGAACCAAATTGCTTATGATTTGACCTCCGATAAAGATATGTTGTTATCTTTTAGCCATGACTGAATTATTTTTATGTAGTGCATAGTAATTTTTATTGTGTCGTCTAAGTCATAACCTTTAACCAACAGAGCGATATCATCTGCATATCCAATTAGGGAAGCCTGAGGGGATAATCTGTAAAAAAGGTCTCTAATGTAATTTTTTTTTTTTTTTTTTTTTTATTGGTCTAGCACACGTGCTGCAGGGAAGTCCCTAAAGCGCTCCAGGAGCGGCACGAGTGCGGAAAAAGCGATTCACGTTGTTCTTGAATCGCTGTAAATTGTACTCGGTGGGAAACACAGCGCTGGGCAAATTATTCCAAAGGGATGACGTTCTCCATATAAAAGATTGCTTGAAAAGCGTTGTACGCGGAGTAACAAGCTGAACCTCATACGGATGCGAAGCACCAGCGCGACGTGTATTTCTAACATGCACCGCTTTGGGAGGAATTAAGCGGGCTACATCCTTCGAACACTTTCCATGAAAATACTTGTAGAACAGACTCAAGTCGCTAACCGTTCTTCGATGTTCCAGCGAATCAAGGCCGCCGGTCAATTCCGGGTCCCCAATCAGACGGACCGCTCTTCTCTGAACAGAATCCAACAAATGCAGTGTATGTTTGGGAGCGGAGCCCCAAACGTGGGAGCAGTATTCCATAGTTGGTCGAATTTGGGCATTGTAAAGAATTAACAGTTGTTGTGGGGTGTAAAGCTTTCTGGTTCTAAATAATATTCCCAACTTTTGAGAAGCTCTCCTTGCTATGCCTGCAACATGTTCATGCCAAGACATATTTGCTCCCAAACTAACACCCAACAAATTGAGCGACGATGCTAGGGGAATGGAGTGCCCCGACATAACTATGTCGGGTTCAGCAACGTTAACTTTTTTAGAAAAAACTGCCGCTTGGGTTTTTGTAGCGTTAAATTCCACTTGGTTACTGTCACCCCAAGATAGAATTTCTTTCAGGTCTTTGTTAAGTTGAACGACCTCCTGCTGTCTGCGGATATTCGCCTGAGCAGCCGATGTCCGAGCGTTCAAGGTGAATGAAGAGACAAGCGTACTGTCATCTGCAAAGCTATAGATTGGATTCCCGGTCTTTTCCAGCAGATCGTTAATGTAAATGAGAAAGAGAGTAGGAGACAGTATGGAGCCCTGGGGCACACCGGCGTTGATAGTGAGGGTGTTAGAAAGAAACCCGTCGACCGCCACTCGTAAAGAACGCTCTCTGAGGAAACATGAGAGCCACAAACAGAACGTTTCAGACATACCATAAGAACGCAATTTAGCCAACAGTCCATCGTGCCAAACACGGTCGAATGCCTTGGATATGTCAAGAGCAACCGCTCGAGATTCTTCAAAGTGTTCAATTGCGTTGTTCCAAACATGTGTTACATAAGTCAGAAGATCTCCTGTTGATCTATGTTTACGAAAACCATATTGGTGATCGCTAATAATATTGAATCGTTCAAGATATTTTAGAAGATGCTCATTGATAACCTTTTCCATGACTTTCGATATTATTGAAAGCAGTGCAAAAATATTAAATAGTATGGGGCTTAGTAGAGAGCCCTGAGATATCCCTGAAGTAGCCGTTTCCGGTCCTAATAAATTGCCATTTCGATTTCTCGTGAAAAGTTTTCTGTGTGTTAAAATGTTGTAAACGGCGTTATTTAGAAAAAGTGGAATATTTAAATCCAGAAATTTGGTGTAAAGTTTTTTCAAGTTTACATGACCATATGCTGCTTGGAGATCTAAAAGATTCCAAACACCGATTGATTTTGTCTGTTGTTATTAAAGCCAGGGCATTTTATATACCTTGACCTTTTCTAAAGCCCGTCTGAAACCAAGGAAAAAAAACCTTGGTTTTCCAGTGTCCACTCAACTCTGTTTTTATCAGGGTTTTGAGTAGATATTATGACAGGATGATTGGCCTAAAATTTTTTGCTATATTGTGATCCTTTGGGAAGCATAAGACATTATATTTTCTCCAGTCTTCTGGTAGGTCTTCCCCTTTTACAATTTGACTGTATTTCTTTAAAAGAATTTCTTTCATTTTTTCTCGCAAATATTTGATCATCATATACGAAATGTCATCAAAACCTGGGACTAATGAATTCTTGTTTTGTAGGGCCGTATCCATTTCTCTATCGCAAAATTCTTTAATGACGTCCCTGTGTAGCGTTGTCATGATAAAATCAGGTTCCATTATTGTTGAGAGGGTATTTATAACTTCCAGACGTATTTCGTCTGCAATATAGGGTTGATCCAAGTGTATCACTGTATATTCTCCAATCAGCTTTTGAGAAGTTTCTAATTTTATAGCAGTTTAGGTATGTTTTGTCAACTATATTATTTGTTACGTGGCATGAGGTGGGGAAATGGTCGCTGTTGCCACAGTCTTTTAATACTGTCCATATGCATTGTGTACTTAATTCAGCGTCTGTAATGGCTATATCTAATAGATTGGAAGTTATATGAAGAAAGGAAGTGTGTATACCATTGTTTATTAACACAAAATCAGATTCATCTAAGAAATCCGTTAGGTTTTTCCCCCTTGTATTGTTGGTGGATCCTCTCCAAGCTCTATGAATGGCGTTCAAGTCCCAAATTAAAAGAATGTTACCTTGTAATTTACTCAGTGTATTGTGTAGGATTTTTTTTGTTATATTAGTTTGTGAAGGGGAATACATATTAATTTTGTTAATGTTATTAACTTTGATAGTTAAGATATGCAGATTATTGTTTAATTTCTCATTTTGAACCACTGATAAAGGGATATTATTTTTAACAAAAGTGGATATGCCCCCATATCCATCCTCTCAATCTTGCCTTATGTTTTTGTACGATTTGGGTGTTATTGTCTGGGAACTTTTTAGCCGTGTCTCGTTGAGCAGGATTATATCTGATTGTTCAGTTTTTAGAATATTAATAAGGTTACCTTTATTTGAGTTAAAACTTCTCATATTCCATTGTAAGATTTTTAAGTGTTTGTTATTGTTATTGCGAATTCTTTGACTGTTGAGTTTTAATATTTAGTTTGAATATTTTCTTCTGGTAAGGTATTCTTTATTACTGTGTTATTAACTATTTTTTTTGATCAACATTTTTTGGTAAGTAGAAAGGTTATCAAAGTACATTTGGGAATTGTCTATATTAGATTTGAAGGGCACTATGAGGCAGGTTTGCGTTATACTTCTTGGGTAAGGTATCTTCAATATTACTTGTACTAGGTTGCGAGTTAATTTGTAACGTTTTCCCAACGTTCTGTTGGGAATCCTGCCAAATGGGTTTAGAAGAGCTGCGTTGTGGTCTGTTCTGTTATGCCCTTTAAATGTTATCCTTTTTTTTGCTGGTTCGCTAACAACTTGTTGAAAAGACCTTTTGGAGTTACTGTTAAAATCAACTGATCTTCTCTGTGAGGGTACTATTAGGTCATTATTACCTCTTTGTTCATCCAAAAACAAGTTTTTCGCTATTATAGAAGGAAAATTAGCTGGATGTATGACATTTTCATTCGATGAGTTATTTTTTTTTGGAAGGAGGTTTGAGGCATCATAATATGTTAGGTTTTCGTACGCCATAAGTCTCTTTATTTCTTCTTATCTGAGATATTCCGGGCAGTTTTTATTATTTGATCTGTGTTCCTTGCTACCGCAATGTTAACATTTGGGTGTGCACGACAAATTCTTTTGATTTGAATTATCTACATAGTTTTTTAATACGACCATACCTCAGGCATTTGTAGCGTTGAGTCACGGGTGAGATGTAAAGAATTACATTTTTTGCAATTATAATAATATAATATATTTAATATTATAACCGATTTCGGTAAATAAACGCCCTGAAATGTTACAAGAAGCGAGTTCGTGAGTTCTTATGTAGCATCCCCTTGTTTTGAAAATATTTTTCTGTTCAATCTTATCACATTTAGGATATTTACCGGGGCTTCATATACATCTATTGAGATTGCTTTTATGTATTCCTCATATAATACCTTTACACGAAATGAAATTGAACGGGATCAAAATATTGTACCGTTTCCCTATTAATGATACATTTTTAACTAAGTTATTGTCGGCTATATACACTACCGTCAGAATGTATTTACCACCTAGTTATTTCAGTCCCAAGACAACAAAAACCCAGATAATGTATATTTTTTAATTTTAATGAATTATTATTTATTTTCATATTATTTACAGTCTAGAAAATCAAAAAAATATTCATGATTTTCCAGTATTTTTCTCATCTATGTGACCTCCTTTGTTTTTAATTACCGCTTTACAGAGTTTCGGCATTCTGTCCAGTAGTTTCTTCGGTTATTTTAACCCATTCTGCTTGTAAAAGATCCCACCAGTGATTTTCTCATGTTGGATTGAGTTTTCGAACACACCTGTCCAAATGGTCGCACAGCAATTTTATGGGGTTCAAGTCGGGTGATTGTGGAGGCCAAGTCATCACTTCCAGGACGTCATCGGATTTCCATTGGTCCAAAAATTCTGTAATCTATTTAGCAGAATGTTTAGAGTCGTTGTCATGCTGAAAAATAAATTTACCCTGAAAAATATCTCTTCCAGAAGGAAGCATTTAAGTTAGCATAATTTATTGAAACTGTTCTTTTCGCATGATTCCTTCTATCCTAAAGATTTTTACAACTTTATCGTTGCCAAAAAACAACCCCAAACCATTACTGAACCTCCACCATGTTTTACTGTAGGCAACTGACAGGCTTCCAACATCCTCTCTCCAGCTGATCGCCGCACGTAAACTCGTCGATTTGAACCGAAAATTTCGAATTTAGATTCGTCACTCCAAAGGACGGAATTCCATTGTTCTTATGTCCAGTTTTCATGTTCTTGGGCCCATTCTAATTGTTTACGTTTATTCACTTGCCTAAGAAGTAGTTTCCTCACTGCAACTCTCCCGTGTAGTCCACCTTCTGCTAACCTATTCACGGTTTTCCCGCTGATGGGGATGGGCCGCTCCAGGTTTACTTGAGCTGTGATTTCTGGTGCGGTTAGGCGGCGATTACGTCTGCTGGACATTGTTATAGCTCTGTCTTCAGCGAGAGTCGTTTTTCGAAGCCTTCCTGAACGTTTTTGGTTGAGAATTCCAGTCCAGCAGAAAAATTTTTTACGACGTAGTCCACCGTTCTCCTTGGCATCTGCATATCACTCGCGATTTGTCGATTCGAGTGACCATTTTGATGTCTCGCAATTATCAGAGTCCGATTTTCAAGGGAAACTTCTTTCGTTTTTGGCATTTTCACAAAACAATTGAGCCTGTATCAATAACAAAGTACTGTTTGCGAATGGTTAATTTCCAAAAGGGCAATGGTATTTATAGCATAGTTTTTATCATAAAATGTCACTAGGAATTTCCACAATCCCTAGAAACTTGAAATGAGTTCTTACTTCAACTGGAATTCTCAGAAATCGCCTCAAAAGGATTATCATGCAAAACTTGGAAATTTGTTCTAATTGGTTTTTAAATTGTGATTTCACCAAAAAGGCTTATCTAAACAATTTTATGATGGACACTTGTTAAGAACAATTAAATTTACGTAATATAATAAAAGAGTTTAATTAGGTATTAAATTTTGGCAGTTAGATTGAAATTTCTAGGTGGGCAAATACTTTCTGACGGTAGTGTAATTTGTGAACTCTATGCTAATTCTATTATTACCTTTGTTTTTAATTTTTGTTACCTCATTTAAAGTTCCAAATCTCTTTTGCAATCTTAAGATCATTAAATTTGCCGATAAAGTTGCCAGATGATTCTATAGATTCTACATACACGACGTAGGGTCCCGGGCCTCCACACCCATAGACCATTTGTTGTTTTTTCCCTTTATTGTTTTCATTATCTCTTTTATTGTTTGCCTTGTTCTTGTATGCATTATCTATTATGTCTATATCCTGCGGTTGTATGCCCATGATTTTGTGAATTTCATCGCTTGATAAATTGCTATTATTTTTCTTTTTATTTTATGGCTCCCTCCCGGGTCCAGTGGATCTGACATTTCCTTGTTAAAAAGAAAAAATTTTCTTTTACTAGTGCAAATTATATTTCTTTTATCTTTAAAATTTGCAAGAAATCTGAATATTTCTTTGTATAAAAGGTATTAGGATATCTTTATTGTATAGCGAAAAATTATTTCTAACTTACCAATGGGTATATAAAATTTTTTATAAAGGCACAAAAAAGGTTAGTACACACTACCAGCTATTTTTAAATGCTTTCACGATGGGATCGAGAACGCGAATGGACCTCATGTATGGTCCAGGAATCGCAGTTTGAAGGTAGTATAAAAAATTATAGACTTTTAAGACGCGGATGTGGTACTTTTTTTCTTTTGCGTTTTTTCAAAACTACTTTTTTCAAACTCGTGGACAAAATATCTCGAGATCTATCGAACCGATTTTGATAAAATTCGTACCACATTTTCTTTATGATATTATCTTGAAGTTGACGTGCGTTTTTTTCGATTGGATGTACCGTTCATTTTTTTTTATTAATTTTTAAAGCTCAAAATTTTTGTGAAAAATCCGAGTTTATTTTCGAACGAAGTCACTTCTACAAAATTTTTTAAAAATTTTTTCCATATGAGGCCACTTAGCTATGACCTTTCTTAACGATCAAAAATGATTTGCTTAGTTTCTAAACGCTTCCTGACAAAAAAATTGCATCGGTGGCAAGGATCTTCAAAAGAGGGCCCTACAAGTTGGTTCATATCTTCGCCATTTTTTAATTTTTTTTAATATAATTTTTTTTTTAATTTTTTGTTAAAACTATAATGTATTTGTGAAAAATAAAAATTATATTATATATACAATAGTTGTGTCAAAAATAATTTTTTATTTTATGCCTTTTTTTCCGAGCACCGAGGTGGCGTAACCCCTTAAAAAGGAAGTACGAGGAGTGACGAGCTGTAATAGCGCAACGTGTATTCCTAGCATGCACCGCTCTGGGATGAATTAAGCCGTCAACATCCATTGAACACCTTTTAGAAAAGTACTTGTATAATAGTCTCGAGTCGCCAACCGTTCCTCGATGTTCCGAGGAATCAAGATTGCTAGAATATGTTTGGGAGCAGAGTGTCAAAAATGGGAATTAAATACCTAAAAGGCACAATGGTCATAATCAATGTATCTGCTGTAACAAAAAAAAGTGCTACTAAATGTGACTCTGAGAGCCATATCAAATAACATGCTTGTAATTAACTGCAAAGAATAGAATATCTCAGCTGTCTCACTAAATTTAAGATAGAGTAATCTTTGCATTAACACACTTTATTGGTGCGGTGCTTTATCAGTTAGGAATCTTTTTTAGCTTAATGACAGTAAAATGTATAAAAAGTATGATGTAAACGCCAGTAAAAACAAGACGGTTGTTTTTGAAGAATATGTTAAAAAAATATAAAATTTTACTGTTTCTTAATTCATACTTTAAGTCGGGTTTTTCTAACATCATATCAAAACTGTTTTGTCTTGTAAAGGGATTAAAAAATAATACAGTCTCGGAAACTGCGCTAAAATACGTTGTAGTAAAGTCTAATTATAACATTAAGATAATTTGAAAGTATTTATTTAGAGGATCTATTTTCAGAGAAAAGATTTTTTTATTAAAATATTTTTTGTAATAATTAATATTGTGATTTGATTTTGTATCTTAATGTATCTGTATTTGTTACAGGGGAAACTATATTTTAACCAAATGTCAGATTCAGACTCAAAGGATTCTGATGAGGGTATCAGATATAAAACAGAGAGTGTACGAAATAAAACAAAATCAGATATCTCAAAAAAAGATTACAAAGATGCTTATGAAGATCAAACCAGAAATATATATGGAAAAAGATATTCAAGATCACCTTCTCGCAAGAAATATAAAGCTTCGAAAAAGGAAAAACGGCGGCAAAATTCAAGTAGTGGTAGAGGCTCACCTTCATTCGAAGACAGAAGGAAATCTCTCATAAAAGAACACCGACAACAATATAGAAGTAATTATCCAAAAATGGAATCAACAGCTTTACCAAAAGAAATAATTGGTCCTGCTTTACCTGCGCATTTATTGAAAATCACAACAGATTATTATAAAACAAACGATGATGAAGATGCAGCTCTTATCTCTGACAAATCTAGTGAAAGTCGACAAGAAGAATTGAAAAGTCAAAAGGAAGATGATGTGCCAAGAAGTGAGATACTTTCTAGCATTGGTCCACAATTACCTCCATATATTGTAAGTAGTAAATTGGAACCAATTATGGTGCTTAGTGTTCCCACTGATCTGAATAAAACTGAAGAACAAATTAAACAAGAACTGCCATCATCATATGGACCTCAGCTACCACCCCATCTAGTACAAAGAAATAATAAAATGGAGGATAGCTCGTCACCAACATCTTTTATACAGTCTCAAGAAAATGATTCGACTAAAATGATAGGACCATATCTACCTCCTAATATGAGGAAAAAACTTCAAGAAGTGGGAGAAAGTAACATTGATATAGCAGATAACATGGAAACTGAATTAGAAGATATTTATGGACCCTTGCCTGCTGGCATATTGAATATGTCCTCTTCACAGAAAGCTTTAGAAGAAAGAGCTTTACAACTTCAGATTGAACAATTAGGTCCTAAAGAAAGTAATGAACAAGTAAGAGAATCATGGATGACTGAATTACCTGCAGCTAAAGCTGCAAACTTTGGCTTAGGTCCAAGACAATTTAGAAATCGATCAGGACCTGATATGTCTGACAGGTAAGATTGACTCCCTTAAACAGAACAGTAAGATTTTTAAAAACTTTTTAAGATAAATTAATCGTAGTTTCTTTTTTGCTGCTGTTAGGTTATTACTTTTAAAATTTACAATACCTTGTATCTACATGACTATGGACATTTATTTGGGATCCATAAAATACCACTATAAAGAAACAAAGTAATACATGTTGCTTCCATTATTATATAATTGATTCAATGAAATTTTTAACACTAGTAGCTAGTAAAATAAATTTTAAATCCATTTGACTCATTATCCCAGTTATTTAATATAAAGTTAATACTAACTCAAAGAGAAGCACCATGGCAATCATCAATATTCGAAAAGGTTGATGTTTGTTAATTTATTTTTATATTTACTTTCTTCAATCTTGCCGTCACCTAAGTTGATATGACATGGAACTCAGTGTCTAGAGAATTTTGGTGTTTCAGTTCTGGAAAACTAAAATATAATTATTTTTACTGGCCTGCACAACTCGAAATATATTATTTTGAGTTATCACTGTAATTTATATTTTTGTTAATCTTCCCCAAAAAGACAAAACATAAATATTTTTTGGTTTCAAACTGTTGACTGTTTTTCCTAGATATAAATAGAATAAACGTTAATTTACATGCCTAACAATATATTATATATATATATATATATATATATATATATATATATATATATATATATATATATATATATATATATATATATATATATATATATATATATATATATATATATATATATATATATATATATATATATATATATATATCGTATCTTAAACTTGATAACAAAAATTAATTATATATTATTTCATTTATCTCCATAACACAGTTTTTTATTGTGCATGTATTGTAGCCTGAAAACTTGAAGTACTGAAATTAAGTAAGTATTTACATCGTGAAATTTTTTTTCACCCTGCCGCTTTGTCATAAATTCATCTTCTTCATGTTTCCTATCCGTTTTGGCTATTAACATGAAAATCCTGATCCTGTTGACGGCGGTTCGAAATAGTTGAACAGACATAAGTCCGAAACATTGTCTTAGGTTACACAGCTAAGAATGTCTTTTTTCCCTGGACCTCGTTTGCTATCTGTCTCTCCCTGTATTACCAGCTGCAAGAGACGGTATTTATTATGTCTCATGATGTGACTAAGATATTCAAGCTTTCGCCCTTTAATTGTGAGTGTGATTTTTGGCTAATCTAACTTTTAGTCGGAGTGACAAATCATGGCATGTAAATAGACTTCTCATGCCATATAAAGATACTCGAACTTTTTCGATTCTTGACTTTATTTGGACAGATTGCGCCCACTTTACATGAACCACTGTCCCCACATATATATGAGATTACACCGGTTTCATTATTTTGTTATTTAACTGAAGCTGTCTTGCTGCCTGTCAAGATTTACTTATTATCATCCACTTAATTTTAGATATATTCAGATGGAGACCATACTTTTCACTAACCTTTTGCACCCTTTCAACAAGATCTTGAACTTCATCAATGTTACTGGCAAGCAAGACGATGTCATCAGCGCCTCTTATGTTGTTAATCATCTCGCCATTTATTTTGATGCCTTCGTCTAATGCTTTATTAAATATTTCCTCATAGTATAGGTTAAAGAGGTGGGAAGATAAGACACAACTCTGCCGTACGCCTTTTTCAATCTCAACGTTGCCAAAGTAAGATTTATCTATTCTTATGTTAGCCGATTGTCCCCAATACAGATTTGCTATGATGCTAATATCTTTGCCATCAATATCAATTTTTTGAAGAATTTTTATTAGTCGTTCGTGTCTGGCGTTGTTCAATACTTTGACAATGTCCAGAAAAACACAGCAATGCATGGTTGTTCATATCCCTACAACGTTAGATGACCACTTATAAGCTAAAAATGGCCTTTCGTGTACCAAGGGCATTACGAAAGCCAAATTGTGACTCGCTCATGTTTGTCTCACACTTTCTGTAGATTCTGTTATAAATAATTTTTGTGAAGACCCTAGTAATGTAGTTAATCAAGCTTATCAGGCGAAATTCCTCGTATTGTTTAGCGCCTCTTTTCTTGGGTGCTTAACAAAGGTTGATTCCAGCGAATCTTTAGGGAATTCACCTGTATTGTAAATGTTATTAAAGAGAACAGTGATAGTGTCGAGAAATTGATTATCCATATCGCATATTAGTTTTAGTACTTGTCCGTGAATGTTATCGAGACCTGGTGCTTTATTCTTCTGAGACAGAGAAACAATGGCGTTATCTGTCTCAGATTTCATAACGGGGAGATCCTATGTCTGTATCACGTGTTGAGGGTTTGATTTGAGGCAAAAAGCGTACCAGTGTACAATTTCCATGTTGCAAGAATTTCTGATGGAGATGAAGTTTTTATTTGAGTCAAGTATTTTTTTATGGGCCTATGCTGCAGAGAAATCCTTAAAGCGCTACAGGAGCGATACGTGTTCGGAAAAAGCGATTCTTGTTGCTCTTGAATCGCTGTAAATTGTACTCGGTCGGAAACACAGTCCGGAGCAAATTATTCCAAAAGAATGAGGTTCTCCATATAAAAGTCTGCTTGAAAAGGGTTGTAGGAGAAGTAACAAGCTGAACCTCATACGGATGTGGAGTATTAGTGCGACGCGTATTTCTAGTATGCACCGCTCTGGGAGGAATTAAGCGGATTACATCCATCGAACACATTCCATGAAAATACTTGTAGAATGGACTCAAGTCGCCAACCGTTCTTCGAAGTTCCAACGAACTAAGGTTACTGGCCAGTTCCGGGTCTCCAATCAGGCGAACAGCTCTCTTTTGAATAGAATCCAACAAATGCAGTGTATGTTTGGGAACAGAGCCCTAAACATGGGAGCAGAGCAGAGCAACGTTGGTCGAATTTGAACTTTGTACAGTTGTGGAGTGTAAAACTTTCTAGTTCGAAATAAAATTCTCAGCTTTTGAGAAGCTCTCTTTATTATGCTTACAACATGTTCATGCTAAGACATATTTGCTCCCAAATTAACACCCAGCAAATTGAGTGACGATGCTAGAGGAACGGAGTGCCCCGTATACTAGTCGTTAGGTTGTATTTCCTTTTATTGGTCATTGCTTTATGCATATTTTATTTCATATTCTTCGATTTTATCACATTTCTCAGCAAACCATTTTCCTTTTGCTTCTCTAATTTTTTGCTCTTATCTTGCTATGGATTGATCGATATTTAGCTGTTTATTTTTATAAGTTCGTCTGTCTTCCATCATATTGCGAATCTCTGCGGTTATTCATTCTTTTTAGCTTTTTCATAGTGTTATCGATGTTGTTTGAATCACCTTTTTCATTTTGTTCGATTTATCATGTTTGCAAATTAGCCTCATTTATGTTTTCTATTTCTTTACTCAGAGAACCCTGAAACTGTTGTCCATTTTATCATTTCCAGGTATAAATTTGCCGAGGAGGGAGTTTGAATAGGATGTTGCTCAGGACGAGTTTATGTTCTTGACAGAAACCTATAAGACCTCGATCATTTCTGTCTCCAAGTCCGAAGTTTCCTACATCTGCTAACTTGCCTTTTCCTACCTTAGAATTAAAGTGGCCTATTATGGGTGTTATTTCATCTTTTTTTTGGGTTATTTTGATTAGAGTTTTTAGTTCCTTATAAAATTCCTCAATAGTTGCCTCGTCTTTATCACCAGTTGGTGCGTATATCTGTATTATATTAAAATCTGTTGACGTTGCGTGCAGCTGCACTAGCATCATTCGGTCTGAAACAAATGTAACGGATTTAACTGCCGCCTGGTTTAATACGTGGAGGCATCATTATTCCAACTCCATTCCTATGTTGCGATGTATCATTGCCAGAGCAGTAAAATGTATCGTTGTATATCATGCATCGTCCAGATTTGGTGAAAATGTCTCACTTTCAACCATTATGTCTATTTCCAGTCTGATCATTTCCTTTATAATTGTATGCGCCTTTCCACTATCATACATACTCTGTATATTCCACATGGCGGTCCTTAGACATCCATATATTGTCGATTTGGAAACTGTGTAGGGATTTCTCGGGATAAAGACCTGGGGAGCTATACCGTTTGAAAGTGCATGTCCTCCCCTGCCGTATCTTGGTGTCCGATAGCCATGATAGTTTTCTTAGAAATATAACGAGGTAGTCATCCCAAGGCTTTCCTCATCACAGTATCACGACCTGTGAAACCCAAACTTGATTGCCGCCTGTGAATATCCAGTGTTAGGCCCTAGGAGAAGTAATTCTTCAATGGCCTTAATCCAGTTTTGACACAGCTGCTATCCTGCGCCAGGGAAAAGATATAGTAGGAAGTATAAGAGGTAAGTGGGAGGGATATAGGTTCGGGTCCTGAATTCTCCCAAGGGTGAGAGTTAGTAGAAAAACTGTAGCTAGCGTTGGGCAGTAGTGTAAAAGAGTGCTACCACCGATTCCATGGATTCATACCAAGTATAGACATAACAGGTAGATGGGCACCAAAGTAGCTGTAGTAGTTCAGTTTTTATTTAAAGTCAAATTTCCTCTGTTTTTATCGGTTCGCAAATAACAGCTATTTCTGATTTAACTAGAAACTGGCCGTGTAATAAAAGGTTTAGTTGGTTTTCTGACCGTAAGGAATTCGAATTTCTTTATCTTTCTTGAGTCTTGAGTTACATGCATTACGGACTACTAGATAATACAAAATTAACAGCATCCATCCTCCATTTCATCTTAATATTTTTGTTCTTATACCTTGACATGTAACATCTAATAATATGATTCAGAAAGAAATTTAATATATGAAACTGTGTAAACGATGTAAATGATGATTTTCATACATGTATTTTAGAGACTTATGCTAGTTGCTTATTGTTCTACGGTTTAAACTAAATTACAAACATATAGAAATTATAGCGGCAATAGCAGATTTACGTTTTTTTTCATTCTATTCTTGAATCTTTTAATTTGCCTCTTGTTTAATATTGTCATAATTTTTCAGATCATCTTGGACTGATGTTCCCAATGATAAAAAGAAAAATACAGATAAGTCACTCGATTTAAAAGCAGAAGCAGAACTTCAAGAACTAAAGAAAAGAGACAAGGAACAAGATATGTTAACCAAGAAACATAAACGAAAAGAAGGAAGTTTATTGAAAATGCACCAAGAAAAATTAAAACAAGAAAAAAAGGTAATCTTGACGTACGACATTTGCAATTTTACTTTGAGGTTTATTTTTTGAGAAAATGATGTCAAATTATTTATCAATTTTATTTTAATTACTACTATTTTATTTACGAGTTCTATCTTGGCATGTACAACACAAATTGTAATAGTATTATCATAAGTAAGCAAGCGCAACAGGACAACTAGAAAGGAGGAGTGACGATACGGGCCAAAATCGACCCAAAAATACGTTATGTAATATACACTGCGCCGCAAAATTAACGCATAATTTTAAAAATCGAAAAATCGACTTTATGAAATTTTTTAAAGCGACGCCAATGGTTCTTAATCAGGTCTTTATGATATATTTAAAATGTAGAAGTATGGAGTAGATAAAAAGCAGTATTTGTTTACAATACAGAACAAATGGTAAATAAACAAAATTCCATAAAATTGCAATTTGGCCTATGTGTGTTAAATTTGCTTCTACGCTTGTATTGGCAACGTTCAACGTTTGTAGTGTTAAAATGGCCCAAAATGCCCGTGAAAATAGGAATCTTTCGCCTGAGGAATGTGCTGTTGCCATAGCGCTTGTAGAAGAAGGCTTATCCCAAGTTCAAGTGGCACTTCGTCTTGGAGTGACACAATCTACTGTGTCCAGGATACTGGAACGATTTCGGGAGACCAACAGCAATCAAAGAAGACCTGGACAAGGTCGCCATAGGGTGACAACAAATAATCAAGACCGATTTTTGAGATTGCAGGCAATACGAACTCGGTTTGTTACGACCACATCACTGCAGCAAGAATTTTCCCGCAGGTATAATTACCGTATTAGTAGAGATACAGTGCGAAGAAGGTTGGCAGAAGTCGAAGTTACTCCCTATCGAGCCGCAACTGGTCCCCTTCTAACTGCAGATCATCGAAGGCAGCGTCGTCAGTTTGCACAAGAACATCAAAATTAGGGAGACCGCGAATGGGGCAATGTATTGTTCAGCGATGAGTGTAGATTTTGCCGTTTTAGTGATGATCGCCGTAGAAGAGTATACCGACGTCCTGGCGAGCGATATGCCCAATGCAACATTGTCGAAACAGTAAGCTATGGTGGGGGATCTGTTATGGTGTGGGGTGGCATTAGTTTGGAGGCCCGTACAGAATTGGTTATAATTCAGGAAGGTCGTTTAACAGCTGATCGATACATAACGGACATTTTAGAACCACATGTGATACCATATGCCCCCTTTATCGGACAAGAATTTTTATTTATGCACGATAATGCACGCCCGCACGTCGCTAGAGTGGTACAAGATTACCTCCAGGACGTGGAAATTGCAACATTACCTTGGCCAGCAAGAAGTCCTGACCTTAACCCTATCGAACACTTGTGGGACAATCTAAGTCGAAGTGTTAGAGCCTTACTGCCTCCACCTAGGGACCTAAATGAGCTTTCAGTAAGGTTGACGGAAATGTGGGATGATATGGATCAGGATACAATTAGAAACCTGATTTTAAGTATGCCTAGAAGATGTGAAGCAGTAATCAGGGCAAGAGGAGGCAATACACGTTATTGATTTATTTTTTCTATTGTAATATCATTTATTTTTTTAACAATTTCTAAAATAAAATTTTTGTGTAATTGTCATTTTTTCAATATTGTTAGAAAATACTGCTTTTTATCTACTCGATATTTACACCGAGTCTAAAACATTGAAAAGATATCATAAAGACACAATTTAAATCCATTGGCGTCGGTTAAAAAAAATATATAAAATCAATTTTTCAATTTTTAAAATTATGCGTTAATTTTGCGACGCAGTTTATATTAAGATTTGTCATATATTTGTTCAAATATACACGAGATGGGATTAGCGATCTTCCCGCCCCCTCGAGATATCTTGTGCCAATTTAGTCCAACATATGTTATTTTCTGAAATATTGTTTTACCATAATTTTTTTAATTTATAAAATGTTTGTAACTTTAACCTTAACACTAACATATCTGAAAATACGATTCTGGCAGTATTCACTTACAAAAAAAGTTGTCGTTCTGGCTTGTATATCTTTTTTTTTATTATTTAGGTAAAAAAAGAATGTATATTTTTTATACGACGTTAAAAAAGGGCCAAATATTTATCCGCCATTTTATTGCAAAAAATTTTTTGAATTAATTTATTTTTCCTATTTTTATAAAATTTGTCATCTTTATTAGAAAATTAATAAATAATTTTATGGTGAAAAGTTCCGATTTAACTAATTGTAACAGCAGAATATAAGTAAAGATTAGCTTTAAAACGGACGGAAATGTAGTATACATTTTATAACCGGATAGTTTAATGTCAATGATAACACATGGGCTGAAAAGTCCCGGGCCACAACACATAGGTGGCGCTAGTTTTATTGCAGTCACCTTTTTTTCAGTTAATACTAACCTTCAAAAGACAGCTGTTAAAATTTCATGATATTCTATTCATTAGTTTGTGAGTTATTGTGCTAAGAGTGACGCTACTTTTGTTATTTTCAAAACAATGGATCAAAAACAATTTCGTGTTTTAATTTTACACTGCTTCTTGATGGGAAAAAATACCGTTCAAGCGAAGCAATGGCTTGAAAAGTGTTATGGGGACTCCGCTCCATCAGAAACAACAATAAAACGTTGGTTTGCTGACTTCAAACGTGGTCGTAGAGACACCGATGATGCAGAACGCAGTGGACGTCCAAATGAGGCGGTAACACCAGAAAACATAAAAAAAATCCATAAAATCGTTTTGAATGATCGAAAAGTGAAGTTGCGTGAGTTAGCTGACATCGTAAAGATATCAAAAGAACGTGTTGGCTTTATATTGCATGAGCATTTGACTATGAGAAAGCTCTGTTCAAAGTAGGTGCCACGTTTGCTCACTGTTGATCAAAAACAAGAACGTGTTGATGATTCTGAGCAGTGTTTGACCATGTTTAAACGTAACAAACCGGAATTTTTGCGTCGATATGTGACAATGGATGAAACATGGATCCATCACTTCACTCCGGAATCAAAACGATCGTCATCTGAGTGGACAGCAACTGGTGAACCTCGTCCAAAGCGCCCGAAAGCACAACAATCGGCTGGAAAGGTTATGGCCTCGGTATTTTGGGATGTGCGTGGTGTAATATTCATCGACTATCTTGAGAAAGGAAATACCATCAACAGTGAATATTATATAGCGTTATTGGAGCGTTTGAAGGCCGAAATTGCAAAGAAACGACCGCATATGGCAAAGAAAAAAATTTTGTTTCATCAAGACAACGCACCGTGTCACAAGTCAATCAAAACAATGGCAAAACTACATGAATTGAACTTCGAATTGCTCCCACATCCACCGTATTCGCCAGATTTGGCTCCCAGCGACTACTGGCTGTTCGCAGACCTGAAAAAAATGCTCGCCGGTAAGAAATTTCGCACGAATGAAGAGGTTATCGCTGAAACTGAGGCCTATTTTGAGGCAAAAGATAAATCGTTCTACAAAAGTGGTATTGAAATGTTAGAGCGGCGCTGGAATGATTGCGTTGCTCTTGATGGAGATTACGTTGATGAATAAAGCTAATTTTGAACCAAAAAAAAACCGTGTTTTCTTTGTTAGGCCCGGGACTTTTCAGCCCATGTGTTATTTATTGAATATTTAGCGCTTATGCCACTACGTTGTTTTTTTCTAAAAAAACTGGTATTAACTTAATTAGGGCCGATAAAGGATTCCCAGAATCTGGCCTTGTCAAGGGTACTTAGTTTTCGTCTGAAGGCCTTTTATTTTTTTTAGATTCGATTTTTAAAAGCGGTGCATTTATTATAGGTGAGGGTTTCGTCGTTCAAAACCCCTCCCCCTTACCGAATTTTTATGGTGGTAAAGTTTTATGGAACGGAAGCTTTCACGGTTTTGGTTAGATAAGAAATGATGATTCTTGAAATTACATCGTGTAAATTTGGAATAACTTTTTGACGTTTTACCTACGGTTTCAAGAGACAAGCTCATGTAATCGTAGTTTTTTCAGATTAACACGGTCTAAAGAAGCATGATTTATCATTTTATTATAGAAGTTTTTTTTTGGAAATCTTCGCCCATTCCTCGATTAACGATTGGTACAAGAAGTAGTTTTATAATAATGGAGGGTTTTTTTGAAAATCTCAGGCATCGATTTTTGAAGATTGTAAAGTTTTTTCAACAGAGGGATTTTTTGAGGTAGGCCTGCTCTTTCCGCTTCCTTTTCAAATTCCTATAAGAAAATTTTTTTGAAAGGGGTCGTTCTCGTCCGGCTCCTAATTTTATAGAAGTGAAAGCCCAAAAATTAACCCGCCCCCGGTCCTGCTTATAATATTTAGAGTAACAACATAGTTTTCGTCTTTCATCTTAATATAATCATTAGGATTTAAAATGGCATTCATAATAATATGTAATAATAAGTACAAAACCTCAGTTTGTGTTACATTTTCAACTTTCAAAATCAACACAGATTAAGAAAAATACTTAAAGCAGTTTTATCGAAATTTTAACTACAGAATAAGGTCGTTTCTCTTTACAAGTTTAAATTTTTACTTTAACCAGGTCAATTGGAAACATAGTGGTGCAGACTAATTTGTAATGTTTGTTTCGGTCTAGTCACCGATTTACACCAGTGGAGGGAACGGTTAATTTTGAAAAAAACTAATTCTGGATCCGCCTATGCAACAAACATTCGGATGTGGCTTAAATATACGCTGTAACAACATATAAATGTTAATTGTGGCCATAGTAAAAAATAGAGTGCTTCTGTTATCAAGAGAAGTAACAAAGAATGGGAACCAGTCTTTTGCTCTCTATATTGTATTCATGAAAAAAAAGCACCCTCCAGTCCCTAACGTTTCAAGCTTCCTAGATCATGAGACATCTTTCCTATTTCCGTCGGTCCGGTCCGTTGGCACGATAACTCTGGAACAAAATGAGGTATCGACTTCAAATCTGGCACACATATAATACTTGAAGTAGAAATTAAGCATATAGTCGGTGAGCGATATCTCGACAATAAATTTTACACAGTTTAAATGGTATTATGATACCTTGGTTTTTCGTTTAGGTAATGAACAAAATTTACGAAAAAATATTTATAGTAAAAGGGTATGTAAGGGGTTTAAAAAAGTAGCTTATATATATATATATATATATATATATATATATATATATATATATATATATATATATATATAATATATATAAATATATAAATATATAAATATATAAATATATAAATATATAAATATATAAATATATAAATATATATATATATATATATATATATATATATATATATATATATATATATATATATATACACATATATATTAAAATAGCCTCCCGTTCGGATTTCCGGGTGGGGGATGGTTCCGGGGCGTCGACATGCGGAGATCAGAATTTCAAAATGGATTTTTGCAACATACGAGGTTTAAACACGAACATAAATTCAGTGCACCAACACCTGCAATCAAACAAACCTCATGTACTCGCTCTCTGTGAAACTAAGGTCAGTTCATCGACCAGCACAGTAAACTATCTTTATCCTGGGTACGAGTTCTATTCCCGGTTTAGGCGTAACTTTGGAATCTGTCTTTATGTCAGCAGCGACCTCTCTTGCCAACGAGAAGAGGCTCTGGAGCCCCCAAACTTTGATGTTATGTTGTTAAAAATAACGACTCAACCAACCACAATGTTCATCTGTATCCTATACCGACCACCAAGTGATACTAACTTTAGAACACTTTTCGCTTCTTTTGCAGACACCATCGATCATTTACAAATTAACTATCCAAATGCCGACATTGCGATCCTGGGCGACTTTAATGTCCACAACATCGACTGTCTTAAATACTCAAATACTACCGACGAACAAGGTCGTGAAACCGAATCATTTTCAATCAGTTGTGGCTTAACACAGCTTATTGACGAACCAACACGGATCCCTGATCGAGACGGAGAGTTCGCCAGTCTTCTTGATCTGTTTTTACCACCAATCCGGAGATTTACACGGTCAGCGTAAATCCGCCGTTAGGTTCTTCCGACCATAAACTACTTTCGATATCGAGTATTTTACTAATCAGTGACAGAGAGACGCCTAAACCGCGCAAGATTTGGTCCTACAAGTCTGCTAAATGGGAAGATCTCCTGGAATATTTTTCGAACTTTCCCTTGGTTAGACGTTTGTTTTCGATCCGACGACCCATCTGAATGCGCCAGGGAGGTTTCCGATGTTATTTTGGCCGGTATGGAGGCTTACATCCCTTTTTTGAAGAAATGCCCTCCCAACGGCAAGCCTTGCTTTAACCGAAAATGCAAAGAAGCTGTTGCTTCTAAACACCTTGCATACCGACAATGGCATGAAAATCCTAACACCATAAATCGTAACACATTTGTTCGTGCCAGGAACAGATGCAAAGTTATCGACGAAAACCAAGGAGGTACACAATCAACGGATTAGAAACAAACTTCTCGCTTGTCCCGAAAATTCCAGGTCCTTTTGGTCGGTCGCTAAGGCAGTTAGTCAAAATTTCACCAAATCCACCATACCACCACTCACACGGCCAGATAATTCTATTGCAACGACACCTGTTGAGAAAGCGAACTTGTTGGCTGAACTCTTTGCTTCACATTCTACTGTCGATTTCCAAGGAAAAACACCACCTACTATTCCCATAGTGCAGTCAAGGATGCCCGATGTTGTCTTCAGACAGCGTATCATAAAGCGTATACTGATGAAGGTAGACACCAAAAAGGCTTCTGGCCCTGACGGAATACCTGCCATAGTTCTTAAAAACTGTGCGAGGGAACTAACACCAGTTTTCTGTAGACTTTTCAACCTATCCTACAGAAAGGGAATAGTTCCTTCCTGCTGGAAATATGCTACAGTTCAGCCGATACCTAAAAAAGGCAAGAAGACCTTGCCAAATAACTACCGACCAATCGCACTGCTTTCAATAATATCGAATGTCATGGAAAAGGCTATCAATCAGCATCTTCTAAAATATCTTGAAGGATTCAACATTATTAGTGATCACCAATATGGCTTTTGTAAAAATAGATCAACAGGAGATCTTCTGACTTATGTAACACATGTCTGGAACAACGCAATTGAACACTTTGGAGAATCTCAAGCGGTTGCTCTTGACATATCCAAGGCATTCGACCGTGTTTGGCACGATGGGCTGTTGGCTAAGCTACGTTCTTATGGTATGTCTGAAAGTAACAGTCGACGGATTTCTTTCTAACACCTTCACTATCAACGCCGGTGTACCCCAAGGCTCTATACTGTCTCTTACTATC
>CM032447.1:135201679-135219179 GCA_019049505.1 Pachyrhynchus sulphureomaculatus
TATATATATATATATATATATATATATATATATATATATATATATATATATATATATATATATATATATATATATATATATATATATATATATATATATATATATATATATATATATATATATATATATATATATATATATATATATATATATATATATTATATATATATATATATATATATATATATATATATATATATATATATATATAATATATATATATATATATATATATATATATATATATATATATATATATATATATATATATATATATATATATATATATATATATATATATATATATATATATATATATATATATATATATATATATATATATATATATATATATATATATATATATATATATATATATATATATATATATATATATATATATATATATATATATATATATATATATATATATATATATATATATATATATATATATATATATATATATATATATATATATATATATATATATATATATATATATATATATATATATATATATATATATATATATATATATATATATATATATATATATATATATATATATATATATATATATTATATATATATATATATATATATATATATATATATATATATATATATATATATATATATATAAATATATATATATATATATATATATATATATATATATATATATATATATATATATATATATATATATATATTCCATCTTTGTCTTGCGTCTTTCTCAATCTAATAGGGTTTTCCATGCGATTCTGCAGTGTGTTGTTTCGAGTACGTGTTTTGTTTTTACTAGTATTTTCTAAGAATCTTCACTGCAGCCCCAGATTTGTAAATTTCAATGTAATCTGTCATATGAATTATTGTTGGCTTCTTTACTTTCTTCTCTACTCGTCCAAACACACGTCCTACTGGTAGAACACTGTAACCGCGTATTGGGAATATTATTTCTATGCTCTTGAGACCAGAGGTAGACTTCAACAAAAGTATATGAAGGTATGTAGCACATAGTTGTTTTTGTTTTGTGAACCACATCCGTTACAGAAAAGCCTTAACGTCTTAGTACCTTTTGGTGTTTCCAAATTATAGTGTTCAATTATAGATGAAACCTCAATAGAACCGTTACCAGCCTGCTCATCGGTCCACTTATAAAATGTTGGATTTGAGCCAGCAATCCCTCTTAAATTGGCGATTTAGAAAAGGTCTGAATTTGCTGAAGGTCAAAACAAAACGTAACTGAATTAGGCTCTTGTTTTTCTAAAATTATGCGGCATGTAGGCGATGCACACGCTTTTGTGTCATGTATTTAATTTTCTTATGTGGGTTTGTTGTACTTTTCGTAAGGTTTTTAAACAATAGCTGCAAATGTCGGAAGCAGGACACCAGAAACCAGAGTTGAATGTCATGAATATTCTTCTAAACATTGACTTGCAAACTTTATTGTTGTTATTAGTTCGCGAGCTATTGAACATCTTCGAAAGCTTTGTTATAAATTCTTATTAATTGTTTTTTTCAACAGACTTATAAGATATCCCCACCTCTTCTGTCCGTTATATGTTCACCCTTGGCAATTACTAGGCAAATATGCCATAGGATATTTCACTATCATCACCGAATTAAAAAATTTTTGCAAACATTTATTATTGTCTTTTACCCAAGTGTAGTTTGTATATTAAGATTATTCGCTGCATTCTTGTTAGAGTTAGGCCTAGGCATCCGCCTTTATATTGGATTGAATGAAATAAATCCATATATGAAGTGATCTTCTTTCTTGGGTTAACAGTTCCTTCTCATTTTAACTTAACGAAAAAGCAAATTAATTAATAACATCAATCTACAAGATCAACAAGTTAGTAATAGGATAGGAGACGGGAAACCAGCAACAGACTTGAAGTGTATGGTGGGATTGGGTTGCCATGGTAACAGCTCTGTGATCGGTGTATTTGGAAGATACTGTTTGGTTGAAAACTTGTGCTGGCCTACCCAGCTTCACTGAGACCTCCAGATGCCAACAATCCGGGAATTTATGAGCAAGGTTCCAATTCCTGGACAAAACCCTGAACCACCCCAATCCCATAGTCAGGATCGCCTACCTCCTCCCCTACGCCATGCCCGACGCCGCCCTTGGACCTCATACCACCAGATTAGCTTAAGTTAGCCATAAATAATTTCTAGCTTAACTTTAAGTCTATGTTCACAAAATTTCTTAAGGTCAAGTTATAACATTTATATAAACTCCTTACCTAGGCTAAGTTAGTTGGGTATATATCTTAAGATCCAAAATGTATATTATGTTTCCGGAATCTAGTGAATAGTAATAGCATAAAGTTACTTAATTAGCCAATAAATTAACTGTAGCTGTAGTTATGTTGGACTAAATCCTTTTTGAAGGAATCTTCGCTATTCTCCATGTTAAAGTATATTGGATATTTTTTTTTTGAATGATTTGATCCTTTCATGATGGCAGAATTAATAACCTTCACACAAAAAGTTCCAACTCACTTTTTTTTGTAGACAAAATACCACCTCGTCAAGCAACAAAAATATATTTGTGCGACTACTAAGAGATTAAATAATATACCTAGTCGCATTAAAATAATCTAGAGGATGTGACTAAAAACTTGAGAAATATTCAAAGTATTACAGATTAAGATTCAATCATATTTTTTAACAGACGACTTTTTTTATCTTAAAGCTGTCTTTAGCTAGGTTCCTTTAAATATTATTGTAATCTCAGGTGTCTTAAAAATTAAAACAAAAAGGAGTTCATCATGAACCCGTCTGCAGCTTTTTGATTTATTATGGATATAACTTAACCTAGTTAAATAAAATTGTTAGTAATAATACAGTTAAAAATTTTAAAGGACGTCTATCATCCTTGTCAACTTTGTTTAACCAGGTTAGTCACGAGGAATGCCACCTTAACGGTCTGATTTTTTTAGTGAGTAATAACAAGCAATTTGCAGCCAATATAACCTGATAAAGTATACACAGGTAGGGGCAAAAGGTAGGTATATTTTTAGAGGGTGACTACCATAGGACCCTTTAAAGTTTTAGATTGCTAAATAACTAGCTATCCTGAGAAAAAATCTTTGTTAGAGGGAAAAAATTTAAAAGTATAATATATATTAGAACACAAAAGTATTTTTTAATTTTGTTTTAATAAATTAACTACATTTCTTTAATTTCAGAATACGAAAACCAAATCATCCTGTTATATTAATTAATTCATGTTTCCTTTAAGTGTTACCGTTACAGCACGAATGAAGTTTTTACAGACGAGATGACATAGGAAAGGTTCCCGTCTAAAATTTCTAAACTACTATATCAGTGCCTTACCTACTTTTCCTACTTTTTTCAAAATAAAACTTCCTTTTGAATTAAATTCAAATAAAAATTAAGTTTTCATCACTCATCATCCGTTTTGTTGCGACTTTTTTTTTTACTATTTAATTCTGTCACATTCTATTCAATGCGGTTTTGATATAATTATTACGAACAATCCCGTTACGAGTATCGTAACTTTACTTGAGCTTAAAAGGGAATATCTGGACTAGAATTCTGTAACAATACAGGCATTGTTCGCCCTCGCCTGGATAATCTGTAGAAGTTGTGAAATAAAAATTTCGGCAGAACAATCTAAAAAAAGTTAATGTTAGTAGAAAAAAAAAGATGGTGTACAACTCAATTTCCATTCGCCGCTATCAAATCAGAAACCAAAGCAACACCAAAAAATTGTGAAATATTCGTGGACACCGTAAACTACTAGACAATTCCCAGAGGATGTAGACAACAATACATCCCCGGAATAACCAGGGAATCTACTGATCTAATGAAAAAGTACACCAGTCTGTATGAGTGAAATCCCTTTAGGAAGGAAACCATGGAATGTGGGAATGTCCTGCTGGCTAATCTTAGCCGAGAAAGACAGGAAAAATGGATCAATACACTCTCAAAAATCGCTTAGAACCTGGTATAAAAGCTTAGTTGCTATCTCAAAGAAATGAAGCAAACTAGCAAAGTCACATCCGACCAGGTAGCTCACACTCTCCTAAATAATAGAGAAACAAAAAAACATACATTGCCAAAAGATCCCCAAAGTGAAGTCTAACTACTAGGCAAACCATGGCATTCACGATGAAGGAACTCAATGAGGCCATTAATTCCATGAAAAACGGAGAGGCTGCCGGCATCGACGATCTGTGTACAGAACATATTAAACATTTTGGATAGAAAGCAAAATCAGGGTTACTCCAATTAAAGAGTTTCTACGCGAAAAACCTAAGTCGTGAAGAAAAGCAAAGATAATAGCTAGATAAGCCAGGGAAGGATATTGAAACTCCAAGCAACTACATTCCTATTTCCTTGCTCTGTCACCTATTCCAAGGTTTTTGAAAGGCTGTTTCTGATCAAGTAGGTTTTCGCTCAAGCAGATTATGTACAGGCCAAATGCTAGCAGAATTCATTGAGAGTGGCTTTGAAAAGAAACTAATAACCGGAGTAGCCATTGTCGACCTCTCTGCTGCGTATGACGCTGTCAATCACAGCAAACTTATTTCCAAGGTATACCAGACAACTAGGGATTTTCAACTTACAAGAGTTATTGAATCTTTATTACAAAACAGAAGATTTTACGTTACCCTAGAGGGAAAAAACAGCAGATGGAGGAAACAGAAAAATGGCCTACCTCAGGAAATTGTCCTTGCACCAATGATGTTCAACATTTATACAACCAACCCCGATCCACTCCGAACACTTCCTTTATGCGGACGATCTCGCAAGCGAGCAACTTTGAGATTGTGGGAGAAAAATTGGAACAGGCTCTTAAAAACATGTCTGAATACGACCACCTTAATTCACTCAACCGCAATCCAACGAAAACTCAGGTCTGTGCTTTCTACCTAAACACAAGAAAAGCAAGGCGTAAGCTGCATTTTAAATGGGAGGGGAATATTCTACAAGACGAGGATCATCCGAAATATTTGGGGGTTTTGCTAGACAGATCTCTTATTTACAAAATCCACTGTCGTAAAACCAGAGATGAAGTTACTACCCGAAAGCACCTGCTTAAAAAACTCTGTGGAAATAAATGGGGCGATAACTCTAAGGACAACCGCACAAGCCTTATGTTTCTCTACCGGCGAGTACGCTTGCCCAGTGGTGTAGAGCAGCTCATGTTCAGCAGGTCGATATTGCTTTAAATGAAACCTGTAGAATGATTACTGGTTGCATGAAAGCTACGTCGCTAGATAAGGTATACATAGCAGCAGGGTTTGAAGCTTTCATAACATGCCGAAATGAGCTTTAATACATAGAAAGTTCCGTCAGTCCTTCGATCGTAGACATCCCCTCTTTGAAGTACAAATGCCACAAAGTCGACTGAAGTACCGTAGAGGTTTCTTGAACACTGTAAACGTTGAACCATCAGACAACTTCCCTGTAAAGCAAAAACCGCTTGCCAGAATCCATCTAGAATGGAAAACCTGGAGGACGCTCAAACGAATTAGAACCAGGGTCCCCACCGTGAAAACTAATTTAGTACGATGGGATATTAAACAGGGTGAAGATGCGCTTTGCAAATGCGACGAAGAGCAAACAATGGAGCACATTCTGAGGTGAGCAAATGCGGTTAACGTAGCCCGATACTGGGCTGAAATAGTTTGAATCTGTACAATCAGACACGAGAAAGAAAGAAAGAAGTAGAAAAACTAGGATATCAAAGTCAATACGGTGCTCCTTGCATCAGAAGTGTTGATGTAAGGAGCACCGTTGTTGTTCATTGAAATGTTTTAAGTTTTCCTTCTAGTTCAGAAAATACATCTTTGACACCTTAGTTTTTTGCCAAACGATCGCACACACATTGTCTTGTCAGGTCGTTGTCATTGGTCTTTTTTTTATTTGTCCAATGAAGTTATATTACAACGTTATGCTAATATTCTGCCGGTACTGAAGGCTTCTAATCCTACTGAAATGTTGGAGTTACGCACCATCAGTATTTTGCCGACTTTGTTTAAGATACTTGCGAGAGTTGTGTATAATCAACATACCTTCACAATCACAATCTGGTTTTCGTCCTCTTCCATACAGCACTATAGTACTACTTCGGGTGAGCGATGACGTACTTGGCGATTGTGATAATAAAATGACAACATATTTTGTATTACAGGATTTTAGAAGCGTCTTCGATATTTTAGATATGGTTTAAAAGTTATCTCGAAGGCAGAAAGCAAAAGGTTAAAGTTGGTAACGGATGCTTTGACTTTGTTTTTCTTAACAGAGCTGTAGCGCAAGGC
This sequence comes from Pachyrhynchus sulphureomaculatus, assembly GCA_019049505.1. Lineage (NCBI taxonomy): Eukaryota > Metazoa > Arthropoda > Insecta > Coleoptera > Curculionidae > Pachyrhynchus > Pachyrhynchus sulphureomaculatus. Next base: position 135,207,985 of record CM032447.1, read on the forward strand.
GGTATATTGAGCCCGTTATTATTTTCATTATATACAGCCGATTTCAATAAATACTTAAAATTTTGTCAATCTCGTCAATATACTGATGCATTTGTATTATTCTTATTCAACAGAGAATATAGTTGAGACAGCTGGAAAAATAAATGAAGATTTGAAGACTATCTTAGAAATATCTCGGTATCATAACCTGTTGCTTAACGGCGATAAGTCCAAATCGCTGTTCTTTGGACCTTGCGATGGTGTCACGAAGTGATGACTTTAGGATAGAGATTAATGGCACGATATTAACACCGTCTGATACTTGCCGAAAGTTAGATCAGTGGAAATTAAAAATTCTCAATCAATTCATCAATATTAATTTGCGTTTCTGCGACTCCTTAATTTCATCTTTGATTTTCGATTATGATGTCGTTTACTGGCCGTCACTTAGTTACTTGGGAGGGAACAAAATAATTTATAAAAGCGTCAAAACTCCTAACAGTAAAACGGCAACACCCCCTTAAAAAACCTAGCAACACATCTCGACACCATCCTTAGAGAAAGAACACAATTCAATCTAAAAATTCTATTGACTTCACAAATAAACTTAAAAATATCTCCATCCCAAATAATGTCCTTCTGATTTCATTCGATATAACAAATATGTTCTCCAGTATCCCAAATAAAGATTGTTTAGAAATTATTGAAACTATGCTACAGAAAAGCAACATCAATATAGCAATACAAGATATATTGAAACTTTTCGAATTTTGCATAACCGGAAACTATTTCCAGTTCACCAGTCAATTTTTCATACACAGAGATGGTCTGGCCATGGATTCTCCACTTAGTCCTTTGCTAGCCGAAATTTTTATATCAGAACTGGAAAATAATTTTCTAAAAACTCAACACGCAAAAAATATTCTCTTTTGATTTAGATATGTGGACGACATCTTAATATGTTTCCACGGAAATTATTGAACTAAATTCTATGTTAAATTATCTGAATAATATATACCCTAACATAAAATTCACATTGGAAAATAAAACATACTAAAATAAATTTCTTGGATGTTACAATTTGAAAGAAGGGAAATAAATTAGAATTCGATATTTTCCGTAAACCCACTTTTCAGATGTCACCATCCCAGCTGACTCAATACACCCTAACTCCCATAAACTGGCAGCTTATGGATCTATGATCCATAGAGCCTTCAATATGCCTCTTGGTAAGAAAAATTAAAAAAAAAAACTGGACACAATAAAAATATAGAACTCAATAACGGCTTCCAACCTAAAATAATTAATACCCTAATAAGCCGTAAACAAAAGCAAATCACCTTCAGTTTAATTTACCCCATAAAAGAATACCAAGAAAGAAAAACATTCATACCTCTGACATATTTTGGTCCGCTTATCACTGGAGAACCACCTATCGGATTTACGTACTTTTTTTTTAAAACATACAATTGTTCTCTGGCCAGGTTATAGGCTATATTTTATTACGATAGGTAGCATAAGGAACGAGCAGTGACGTAAAATAGTGAATTAAGTCGGAAAAAAGTTTGCCGCTAGCGCGTTCCCTTGCAATACACAGCCTAAACCATTAAATATGGAACAATATTATGTAGCAGAGAATATCTATAATCTATAACATATATAAAATGGAATGTCTCTCTGTCTGTCCATTAATGCGTTTATCACGCGAGAACCACTTATCCGATTTACGTGTCTTTTTTTAAATTCATACATATATTCTTTGGCCAGGTTATATAATAATAATAATCTATATCTATAATATATAAAATACAACGTCTCTGTCTGTCTGTCTGTCCGTTAGTGCGCTTATCCCTCGAGAACCACTTGTCCGATTTACGTGATTTTTTAAATTCATACATATGTTCTCAGACCAGGTTATAGATATATATTTTATTACATCTATAATATATATAAAATGCAACGTATCTCTGTCTGTCTGTTTGTCCGTTAGCGCGCTTATCACTGGAGAACCACTTATCCGATTTACGTGCTTTTTTTAAACATACATATGTTCTCTGGCCAGGTTATAGGATATATTTTATTACGTTAGGTGACATAAGGAATAAGCAGTGACGATAAAAGTGAATCAAGTCGGAAAAAAGTTTGCTGCTAGCGCGTTCTCTTGCACTACACTGCCTAAAGCATTAAATATGGAACAATATCATGTAGCAAAGAATATAATATATATAAAATGCAACGTCTCTCTGTCCGTTAGTGCGCTTATCACTCGAGAACCACTTATCCGATTTACGTGTTTTTTTTTTTAATTCATACATTTGTTCTCTGGCCAGGTTATCTATAATCTCCTATCTAGAATATATATAAAATGCAACGTCTCTCTGTCTGTCTCTCTGCCTGTCTGTCCGTTAGTGCGCTTATCACTTGAGAACCACTTATCCGATTTACGTGTTTTTATAAATTTATACATATGTTCCATATAATTCAGTATAAGCTTAGATAATGGGAGATAAGATGAGATAATGGGAGATAAGGAGAAATAATGGGAGATAAGTCGAGATAAGCCTCGATAAGGTGAGATAATGGGAGATAAGTATAAATAATGGGATACAAGGAGAACTAATGGGAGATAAGCAGAGATAAGTCTAGATAATGGGAGTTATGGCGAGATAATGGTAGATAAGGAGAAATAATGGGAGACAACGAGAAATATTGCGAGATAAGTCGAAATAAGCCTAGATAAGTCGAGATAAGCCTAGATAATGGGAGATAAGAAGAAATAATGGGAGATAAGGAGAAATAATGGGAGATGAGCAGAGTCAAGCCTAGATAATCGAAATTATGTAGAGATAATGGGAGATAAGGAGAAATATTGGGAGATAAGGGGAAATAATGGGAGATGTTTTACTACGTTGGGCAACATAAGGAATAAGCAGTGATGATAGTAGTGAATCAAGTCCACGCGAGCGGAGCCGCGGGCTCGGCTAGTAAATATAATACATCAGGAGTTTGTAAACTTAATCGTCGAGAGTGCAACAGCTGTTACGTAGGCCAAACAGGACGGAATTTCAAAACAAGATTCGCAGAACATAATGCATCTTATAGGTTAAAAAATGAAAAATCACACTTAGCAAGTAAGCATTTTTTAGAAACAAGCCATCCAATTCCCAATATTAATTGTTTATCAATACTCCATACGTCCCCTAAAGGATCAAAACTTAATTTCTTAGAATCTATAGAAATTTACAGACATTCAAAGAATCATAATATAAATTTACTAAATAGTCAAGTAGACGTCGGAAATTTCGTCCTTTACCAACTTTTATAGCACCTAATATACCCCCACCTTTTCATTATATAAAAATAAATACTAAAAATCTCTTTTAGTCTTAGTTCAGGTTTTGAAAAGGTAGTTGTACTACGAAATCGCGATAAGGCATTTGTAAATCTTCACAAAAATATATTTAGGGTCAGTTAATAAAGTAATTAAGTAATTTTATTGTTAAAAGGTACTGTCACAAAGTAACGGACCAATCAATCAACTCTCAAAGTTTTGGTGCAATACCAGGAAATATGATAACGTGACACCTTTCCTGCGAGCGTCTAATTGGCTTAGCCTTAGCGAGAGTTATACTGTTCATCTGGCTACTCTCATTCATACAGTTTTTCTGTCACAGGCTTCCTGTCATTTGTTTGATACATTAGTCCGAGGCAGTGATGTTTATAATAGGATAACTCGTCACAGTTGTAAGTTTAGTGTCCCGAAACGCAAAATTGCTATATTCCAGAGATCCTTTAGATACAACGCTGTTAAAATTTTCTTTTTTCCTCTCTTCCAAAGGATGTCTTATCCCGGACGAACATTTCAGGATTTTGGAGGGCACTAACATGGTTTATTATGGGTGCGCAATATTTCTCCTGCAGTCATAGTTAAACAAGGATTTTTTCTCTTTTCTTAATTGATGTTATTCTAAATGTAATAACCGGTCAAGTGCAAGTTGAACTTGTGCAATTAGTGTTCCGTGCTTTGAATGCTTTAAAAATAAAAAATTTTGTTACGGAGGTATAAAATTGTGATTTCACAAAACACACCCCAAATCAGTTTTCAACAAAGTTTCCAATCTTTACTGAAAACTGATGACCTTGAATTTTTTTTATATATATACCAGATGAATTATTAAAGGTAATGCCCTCGTGACAATTTTCGTTCAATATACACTCTGTGGAGAATCTAGAATTTTTTCAAAATTTTTTGATCAGTACTTTTCGAGGTAAGGGGGGACAGCGACTTTTTTAAAAATAATACAAAGACAAGTTTGCGCAAGTATTACATTATATATATTTTTGAACTCGTGTTTTTACAAGCTTTCATTTGACACCCCACTCGATGACCTAGTAATTTTTTTTTACTTCCGATTTCACCCGCCAAGTCAAAATTTAACTTTCAAAACTAGCAAAATTAAAGTAGACCAGCACATCCGCCAATCTGAACTATAAAGCTAGCTTTTAAGAAAAAAGTAGGAATCACTTAAATTAGAGTCAATTAACAAAATTCAAATATCTATACCACCATCAAATAAATTGAAATAATTATTCCTTCAAATTTCCTGCTTTTGTCTTATTGCTATAGTGTAGTTTCGTTTAATAAACCTTATGAAATAAAAAATATCTGAAAAGTTAGAGCTTTTACTTTGTTCGAAAGCTAGTACACTGAACCCCTTAAAAAATAAAATTCCAAAAGCCCCGCGTTGACAGCGTCATTTTTTGTGGCATCAGCCGCCCGTACTTCGAGGCGCACTTCTTGCAGCCCCTTTTTAATTTCTGAGAATGAATTGAGTGAATAATGATTTTAAAAGAACTAAAGAAATTAAACAAACACTAGCTCAGTTTTCCTTGGTAGAGAAATATGGGTAAGAGATAATTGTTGTACGTCTTTTTGGAATTATTTTCTATTGTTAAAAAAACTTTAGTTGTACTAATTTTGGGCACCATTCATTTTAAAATAGAAAGGATCTAATTTCAGCTAAAAAAAAATGAAAAAATACTGAAGTGTTATACAGTTGTTAAATAAAAGAATCAGTTTGGTACAACCCTTCTTATCCTGAAAAGAAAGATAGGTGTACAGTGAAACACTAGCTTTAATCAACAAAAAGAAAATTTATTAATGATTTAAATTAAAAGTTCTAACCCTTGCAGTTTTAGGAATTACAAAAATTCTAGCCTAAAAAAATAGTTCTTAAAAGTAGAGTTCCTAAATCAGACATTTTATTTCTAAAACTTTACTACACCCGAAATCGAAGAGTCGTGATATTCACTTCACGATTTATCAGTTCAAATTGATGTTAAAACACTTATTTGCGGGAAATAGATCTACTGATGTATGTTCTGGTGACTTACGGTTTTTCTACGGGCTTCTAGGCCTTAAATTGAACACAAAACCGCTTTCACACATTCCATCACTTATTTTCAGCATGACTTCACTATGAGAAGAGCCTACTTCGGCTACTCCATGTAGAAAAAACACACGAAGCCCACTACGGCTTTACGTTAAAAAAACTCGTGCTTAACTTGGCTCTCGTAAATATTGTCAGAAGCCTCTACTGCGGCTTGATGGGCAAAGCCTGGCTGCGGCTTGATGAGAATAAGCCTTCTCGGCGGCTCGATGGAAAAAAGCCTTCTCGGCGGCTAGGTGGAAAAAAGCCTCTCGGCGGCTCGGTGGAAAAAGCCTCTCGGCGGCTCGGTGGAAAAAGCCTTGATCTGCTTTCTGCAGACCCTTAAATAAGCCGTGAGAACTCTCTCTCTAAAAATCCGGCTTCCGGGATACAAACATTTGACCAATCGCGACGTACCACGAATTTTAGGTCGGAAACCCGCACTGCACACTGTACCACGAGCGGCTAGAAATTTCTGCGAAATACACATTTTATATATATATTATATATATATATATATATATATATATATATATATATATATATATTATATATATATATATATATATATATATATATATATATATATATATATATATATATATATATATATATATATATATATATATATATATATATATATATATATATATATATATATATATATATATATATATATATATATATATATATATATATATATATATATATATATATATATATATATATATATATATATATATATATATATATATATATATATATATATATATATATATATATATATATATATTATATATATATTATATATATATATTATATATATATTATATATATATATATATATATATATATATATATATATATATATATATATATATATATATATATATATATATATATATATATATATATATATATATATATATATATATATATATAATATATATATATATATATATATATATATATATATATATATATATATATATATATATATATATATATATATATATATATATATATATATATATATATATATATATATATATATATATATATATATATATATATATATATATATATATATATATATATATATATATATATATATATATATATATATATATATATATATATATATATATATATATATATATATATATATATATATATATATATATATATATATATATATATATATATATATATATATATATATATATATTATATATATATATATATATATATATATATATATATATATATATATATATATATATATATTATATATATATATATATATATATATATATATATATATATATATATATATATATATATATATATATATATATATATATATATATATATATATATATATATATATATATATATATATATATATATATATATATATATATATATATATATATATATATATATATATATATATATATACAGTACAGTAGAACCCCGGTTATCCGAGGTAACGTGGGGGGCACCCTCCTCGGATAACTGAAAACTCGGATAATCCGGATTTGTTTTTTATTCATTGAAAAAATAAACACCAATACTTTAAAACCGATGTATTAACGTTTTTAACATATAAATAGGTACATACATTATAAAACAGTGAAATAGGTATCTATGCGCTTCTGTTGCATATTGCATCTTCTTTTTCTCGCTGCAATGTTTATATATCTCCATCTATTAAGAAGAAGCAAATCCGCTGGGGTTGCCTCTGGTTGTTGTTCGATATACCTCAAAGCTTTTTCCAAAGAAGCAAAACCTTCTTGATGAGAGATCTTAGTGGGAGACTGTTCATCCACCGCCGCTTCGTCATCGTCATCTGATTTTTTCGGTTTCCTGAAAGGCATTCGTTATTTCTTCAATACTCATTTCTTCTTCTAAATCATGTGCTGTAATCCATTCAACAACATCTTCTCTGGTTACATTTTCGCAACCTTTTAATTTTTGCATTAATTCAAATAAACTTTTTCTTTTATCTCGCTGTCAAAATTTGAACAGGACATTTCTCCATGGCTTCTCAATTTCAAAGCTAATTCATTTAATGGAGTATCATCTTCACTGTCATTAAAGTCCTCAAAATCAATAACTTTTGACCAAGATTTTTGAATAGTGGTAGTACGCACAGAATCCCAAGCTTGACTTACCCAGTAAATAACATTTTTCAGTGTAACCTTTCTCATCCCATTGATAATATCCTCCTTTTCTGTGTATTCTAACAGATGTTCAAGATATAAACGCCTATAATTTTTTTTAATGTTTTCGAGGATGCCTTGATCCATTGGTTGCATTATGTTGGTTACATTTGGAGGAAAAAAATTTTACAACAACTTCGCCCACATGAAGTCCTTCTCCAGGGTGAGAGGGGGCATTATCCATTAACAAACTTGCTTTAATAGGAAGACGGTTTCTGTTCAAAAATTTAGTCACAGATGACACGAACTCTTCTTCAAACCAGTTAGTAAATAACGTCGCACCCATCCATGCGCTCTTCTGACTTTTATAATAGACTGGTAGGGCTTTGGGTGAGATGTCTTTTAAAGCTCTTAGACGTGCAGACTTGCCAATCACCAACAGTGGGATTTTGTGCTTGCCAGATGCATTGGAACATACCATTATAGTTCATTTTTCCTTACTTCGTTTGTGCCCAGGAGCTGATTTTTCCTGTTGAGATGCCAATGTTTTTGAGGGAAGCATTCTATAATTCAGACCAGTTTCGTCACAGTTGTAAATTTGATCACATGTGTATCCACATACAGTCAGTTGTCGTACACCGTACCGTTTTTTTCCAGCGGTCAAGCCATCCAGAACTGGCGGTAAACTGATCTATCTCTGGGAATTGCCTACTAATCATTATTGCTTTCTGTTGTAAAATTGGACCTGACAGAGGCATACCTTTTGATCTCTGTTGGTTAAACCACATGAATAAAGCTTCGTTAACCTTTTCATAGTCGCCGGTTTTCATTGATTTTCTTCCTGAGGACGAGGAGGCTTGATATATACACCACTCTTCTATTTTTGTGCGGTTTCTTTTCCAATCTCCAACTGTTACCTCTCCTACTCCATAATCTCGTGCAACAAGTTTAATTGTCTCTCCTGCTTCAATTCTTCTGATGGCTTTTAATTTTTCTTCAATAGGAACGACGATTCTTTTACGCTTATATATATATATATATATATATATATATATATATATATATATATATATATATATATATATATATATATATATGTCTGTGTGTGTGTGTGTGTATAGTTTTCTGTTTGAGTAAAATTTGAAGTCGTGAATTCAGAAGCATAAAAATTTTAAAAAGTTATATATTTAACAAAACCGTACATAATTGTTTGTAATCGAAATCAATGTTTGTTAACAACCTAATTTAATTCTTGGCCACAATACTAGGAATTATAGTTTAACTTAACACTGCATTAATACCAAATACTAACAAATGTAATTTTTTGTATATAAAGAAAAAGGTGTAATGGAATTTCTTCCCTGAATTATTACAATTTAATTATAAAAATTTCAATATGTAGTTTCAACATATAAACAGTAGATTACAACACTTAAATAAATAGACAAACCATACTTATCACTTTAAAAATTCGTTTTCCAAAAGCAGTGTTATTTTATCATATGCGTATCTCATTTTTTCATACAATCCACCTGGACAACCATATTTTTCAATTGTACTAAATCTGAATGTTCGGAAAGACTTATCCTCATCAATAAAAGTGACGGCTGCCATAAGTGGGCACATAATAAGTTTAGTATGATCCCCAAAATTAATCTAAAAAATGACACAACTTAGTAGTTTAACAAGTTTTTTAAATATTAATGTTTCCAGCCTCAGCCTTCCTACTTGTGGTATAAATGCTCACAAATAAAAAAGGTGAAACACATGAAAAAATATAACAGGATTCGTATTTGCCTGAAAAAGTTGGCACAAATATGAACTGACTTTAAAAGTCAGGAGCTTTTTAGGAGATAAACAAAAGTCTGAGTAAAACTTTAGGCCACCTCGAGATAATTATACGACATAAAAGTTTACAAAAAAAACTATGATACGATCAATAAATAAAGATAATATTAACAGTTTCATCTGCAAATATAATATTAAATACCTCCGGTCAGTCACGAACAAATGTCCGCCCATATGCGTTTTTATGTTAAATGAAGAATTGTGAAGTGTTTTTTAATTTTTTTTTACTTGCTAGAAAATAATCAAAACAAAAAGGTATAATTAAAAAAGAAAATGTTTTTGAAATGGTGACTGAAGGTAACTTATGTATTTGTACTTTATTAAGTAGTTTGAAACAAATAAATCATTTTTACTAGTTTTTAAGGAAAATATTCTATTATTGTAATTAATATTGTAGAATTTAATTATATTTATAATTCAGATTACCTATGATAATATTGTTATTATCCTATTCTACAACTGTCTTGGAGTTATTAAATTTCAGAACATAGCAGACCAAATCTAAATTTTTATTGAAAACTAGTTTTTACCTGTAGAATTCCACTATTAAGTTGCATAAGTACTCCAGATGTTGAGCGACACCACTGGTGCAAATGGGGCGTTCTAGACATTGAATCCACTTCTTTAACAACACTCGCCCCTGTCTTAATAAGGTGTTCCCTCATATATCTGCTAAAGTAGGATAATAACTTCATTTTTTTTTCGTACTGTTTGGGGTAATTTTCCAAAGTCATGTACGATTCATCGCCATTTTTATCTACGTACTGCACATTGCTAAAAAAAATAATATTTATTAAAAATAAATTTTAATATTAAGTTAAGAATCATTTTTTCAAATATTTTATTGTTAGGTTTACCAGAAAAACTCCAACACAGTTTTTTTTAGAAATCATATTTCCTGGGATTAGACCGTGTAAAACTGGAGTGACTTTCGCTTACGATTGCAGCTTTAAGGGTATTTACACTTCGAGATTTGAACACTGAATAAGCACGGAGTCAAGTGCTAAACTGACTGATGTTAATATATAAAAGGGCCCTAGATCAGAAAATGGTAGATAAGCATGTTAGTGTATTGGTTCGCTGTGTTAATAACTGGAACCAAATATATTTGGAAGCTTTGATTTTCTACCTAGTATCTCCACTCCTTTTCTTGTTTCCTCTGCCAAAGGGAAGTATTGTATTCATAAAAAAATAATACTCTAGGATTTTTCCACTTCCATAGGTTATAGGGTCTCTAGATCATAAAAACATAGTTTCCGCTTTCTGTCGATCTGTATGTCTGTCTGTTGGTACGATAGCTCTCGAATGAAATGAGATACTGATTTCAAATTTGATACACATAAGGCTTGAATTAGGAACGGAACCTAGTTTCTAAGCGATATCACTTTTAAATTTTCTGTAACATTATGAGAATTTTTCTTTGTTTTTAACTGACATAATGAACAATTTTTAGAAATAATTATTTTTAAACAACACATAAGGGGTTATACGAGGCTGGTTTGAAAAGTCCGTGCAAAGTCCGAGAGATAGCACCACCGGCGCGTATCGAGGTCATGTTTAGTTAGTAGCATCTCTTGAATGAACGCACACCAAGTTTCAGCCATATTGGTCTATTTCTTTGTGTTTGGCATTCGTGTGAATCAAGGAAGTCGAGTGATTTTCAAGAAATGGACGAAAAAGAATTTCGTGTGGTGATTAAACATTACTTTATGAAAGGCAAAACGCCTCAGGAGACTAAAGAGAAGTTTGATAAATATTATGGTGACTCTACACC
>CM032447.1:135224179-135294179 GCA_019049505.1 Pachyrhynchus sulphureomaculatus
CCACAAAGAATATTGCACCCTTATAATCTGGTACTGAATATTTATAAGGTACAGCCCTCCTGGTTGAGAGATTGACGGGAAATAATGTGCTTTATGGTTTAACAAGGAGTAAACCGATTTTATTTTTAAATGAAATATGTAACTTACATTGCATTTGCTAACATAATAAGTCTCGTAGTGTCGTTAAACATAACGCCAACACTTTCATCAGACAGTTGATAACCAAATCCATATTTATCAGAATAATCGACCCATTTTGACACCCATATGGTAGGTTGGGCAGCTGGATCTGTCATTTCATCGGACACTTTCTTGTGTAATATTGGTTTGCTTCTGATTACCTAGAAAATAAAACTAAAAATTACAGACCACTCATTACAATTGTTAAAAACTATTTTCTGAACCACAGTGCACATTGTGCAAGATATTTTTAAAAGTTCACCATAGATGTATAGCGTAATCTACTAGTTCCACACCACCACAATAGAAACGCTCTATGGTCTCCGTCCTGATTAAAAACCGGTCAAGTACAAGTTTGACTTGCGCAATTAGTGTTCCGTACCGTGAGTGCTTTTAAAATAAAATAAAATCCTAGGCTAAGCTAATTAGGTCCCTGACATCTTAAGATCCAATATGCATTTTCACGTTTTTCTTAGTCAATAATAGTTTATAGCAATAAATAAATCTAGCTGAATCTAGAATCTAGTAATAAAAGTGTAAAAAATATATACCACCTTAATATTTGTTTAATTATAAACAAACAAATAGAATTATTATCTCGGTACACAAACGACGCGATATCAGTAATGTACTAGAAAGTATATTAAAAAAACGTTCACCATATTGTCAAGGAACATAGTTTTCACAGTTTTTTTATACAAAAATTATCAAACCTAATGCAATCGTGATAACTTTCGCTCAATCTACACTTTATGAAGCCTATTCCAGAATTTTTTTTCAAATTTTTTTCATTAGTACTTTTCGAGATAATACACAGAAAAATGTGCGCAAGTATTACGTCATCTATATTTTTGAGCTCGTGTTTTCACAAGTTTTCATTTGACACCCCCACTCAATGACCTAGTAATTTTTTTTTCACTTCCGATTTTACCTCTCAAAAGTACCCACTTAAATCAAATTTAACTTTCAAAACAACACGCCTCTGATTGGGCCATAAATTCCTATATTTGTGCCAAATATCAACTTTCTATGTCAAATAATTTCGGAGAAAATCGGGTGACAGACCAACACCGAAGTGTACAGTACGGAAGACTAAAAACTACTTACCTTCAATTAGTAGAAATTTAGAAAGTATATGTAACATTACCTCTGAGTTTCGTAAAAAATATTGAACATAAAAAATTAAGTGTAACGAAAAAAAATTCATAATTTGGTGTATAGATGAACAATATGCAATAAGTCGGAAAATAGTTTCATCTATCTTACTACAGTTTTTAACCATAGCTAGTATAAGAATAATAATTAAACCTCCAGTCAAAAGAAAAGTAAGAACAAATTGTATTTTTTCTATTTAAATGAAAATAACCGCTTCTGAGTAATCAATCGCAAATAAAATTTGTATATTGTGCACGACGCGATGTAGAGTTAAGGTGTAAGTTAATTTTGTGAGAAAGATATTAAAGAAAACAATAATCGAATTTTAACAATTAGCTTTTTAACATTAATAATCATGATTTATTTCAGAAAATTTGTTTTATAAGGCAAAATTTCTGCGTTTTTTTCAATATTTTGTCCTAGATTGACGGATTTTCCATTTATATTTTAATATTTTGACAAGCCTAATAATCGATTTTGTAAGAAAGAACTTGACCTAACTTTATTATCGGTTCTAACTGCTTATTCTTAACTTTGACTTTATTCGTAAGTCAATCATATTTGTCCCAACCATTGTTATATACATAACTTTTACTTGCGCGGCATTTTTGAGAAACTCGGCCAGGCACATTTTAACAACCAGAGATACCTAACCGACTTTGTTTTGCGGTGATGTTTTGTTCTATCTGTTTGTCTGTCTGTAGCGATAGCTATATTTTTCGTCCCTGAGATTTAGACAACATCGCTTATTGCTTAGCTCGATACTGCTACGTTCCATGTATATGAATACAGGCATACTTTTAAGTCAGACGTATACGTAAACAAAAACTGCTAATATCCATACGCGACCGGGATTTTGTACGTTTACTTCTACACGTTTGGTATAGTTTTATCTGTTTATTTATTTGTAAAACTTTGCGTAGCAGATACGCATTACCGTTAAACAATATATGAGAGATTTTTTCGCTAACTCATAACAACCGTATTTAACCAGCTCGGTTTACCTCACTTAAAAAAGTCGCAAAAAATTCTTATGACCTATGAAAATGTATTTTCTGGCTAGTCTAGAAAACACTATTTTTCACACCTAAAATTTTTCAGAAAGTAATAGTTCTCTAGACTACTACAAAAAAAGAAATAAATGTAACAAAACACCATTTGGTGTGATTTTTAAATGAAATTGACAGGAATATATTTATATCTAATTATTTAATACCAAAATTTCACATCAAGTAAAAGTTATCTGATTTAGACTTGAGAATTAAATTGTAAAATAGGTAGTATATCATTCATTATAATTTAAAAATAGTTCAAAAATACAAAGATAGGGAAAGCAAATGCAAGATAACATAACCTTTAATTATTTAGGTTTTTCATCTTTGAACCTGCATTTTAGTGTAAACTCACAATAAACGCGGTCAAGGGTAACAACAGAAATTAAATAAAAAATTAACATAGGTTACGTTTTTTATACGTTATAGTGATAAATTAATCTAACAATGGCTCTTAAAGGAATAAAAGTTATAGAATTTGCAGGATTAGCCCCTGCACCATTTTGTGGTATGGTCCTGGCTGATTTTGGAGCATCTGTGATAAGAATTGATAAAGTAAGTAGGATATATAATCATATATCATTTTTATTTTTATTGGCTTTTTATTTGCATGCTGTACACTCTCGGCTTCCCACATTTTTAAATGGGAGTGTCTTCGTATACGCAATCGGCAAGTAATTTTGCTTGTAATAAATACCAAACATCACGATAAGTGACCTTACAAGCAAACTTGTTTTATTCCAGTTTAATGAAAAATTCGTTAAATTATTTCAGGGTCCAGTTTTTTAAAATTTTATTACTATCAAAATTCAATAGTGATACACCACCCAAAATCCGTTTTAGTATGTAATTAAATTGCCCCTCATCAAAATTATTTTATGCAAACTTATCGATTTTTAAAATACCTTTCTAAAATAGATTAATTTTATTTCGCAAAAAATCGTATAAAAAACGTTACAAAATTAAAGATATGCATTGCTATAAGTGAGAATACAGGGTTTTAAACTAAAAAAAAACCACTCTAAACAATTCAGGAGTTTATTTTTATGGAAACGTTTCAATATAATTTTTTGGAAAGTCTACCTTAACTATTCTGATCAAATCTGTATAATAAGGTAGATATGTAAGAGATAACAAAAATAATGAAATAAAATTTTTAAATATACAATCAATCAAATACGAACGTGTCGTCTATAACCTGCAGTTGGTAAAAGAAATTTCTTTTTTTTGAGATTATTGTTGGCACCCCTTCAAACAATGCTTTGTAGAGATTTAGTTCTAATCTTAAGTAGGGTTAATACTATATTATGGAACATAAGTACTGCATAAGCATTACGCTGCGAGGTCGTGTTCCTATAATAATTATCCAAAAAGTCCGAAAATGACGCCTACAGCGGCTGCTAAGCATATGGGTATTCGTTAGCAAGTAGGTGAAACGACACTCTCAGTTAAACAACATCAAGGAGAGTAACAACTAAAGCAGAAAAGTTTGGATATATCGTATGAAACGATTTGTACTCATCTCTGGGCTAACCATTTGAAGTGGCGGACTACAATCAAGAAACCATTGCTGAGTAAAAAAACACAGATAGAAACGCCTCGCATCGGCACAGAAAAACATAGATCGAGACTGGAGCACTGTAATTTTTTCCGATACAGCTTCATTTTGAGATTATGTTACCGGACGAGCCTGGTCAATTTCCACTAATCGATTGGTTCAGCGCACCGTGAAACACCCTATGAAGATCCATGTTTGGGGATGTCTTTCGGAACACGGTTTGACAAGGGCGCTTCATCTTTACCTACAATTTGAACACCGTAGAAATGCCCCAGTTTTACAAGAAGGCAATGCCGACTGTCAAATGGTGGTTTGTCGACAAAAATGAGGAGGGGATTTATCAAGAGGATAACGACCCTAAACATCGAATTAAAACGTGGAAGGGGGAATCCGGTATCGTCATACTAGATTAGCTATCCCCGTCGCCCGATGCAAACCAAATCCAGAACGTGTGGTCATACATCAAGCAGAAGCTTCGTAGTAAAAAGGTGTACACAGTGAAGCACCTGGCACGGCAAATTCGGGCAATCTGGAAATCTTTCCCCAAGAATATGCGGAAAATCTCTCGAAAATATGCCCCAAAGATTCCAGGCCATCTGGACGAACTACTGAATCATTAGCATCGAATGGTGTAATTTTAATAACAATGCGACACGTGAGGTGTGGGTAAATTTTTGGAGAATTATATATATATATATATATATATATATATATATATATATATATATATATATATATAATATATATATATATATATATATATATATATATATATATATATATATATATATATATATATATAAATATATACGAGGCATGTTTTTTAAGTAAGTACCGTTTTGGAATTAAAAAAAGACGTGCAAAGATATCGCTATAATTTTATTTTTACATGAAAGCCTGTACCTTAATCTACTTTTCTACATAATTTCCGTGAATATTGAGGCACTTGTCATAACGTGGCACCAGTTTTTGAATACCCTCCTCATAAAATTCTGCCGCCTGAGAAAAAAGTTCTCGGTCACAATGCGATACAAAACACTACGAGAATATTGAGGAAAGCAGTCGCACAATGATGAAATTGTAAAGCGTCTGTTTTCTCTCACCTTTTCGTCCACTTTCTGCACCAAATCTTCATTAACGACCGAAGGACGCCCACTCCGTTCTTCATCCTGCACATTTGTGCGGCCATCTTTAAATGCTCTCACCCATTTCCTTACCATTCCATCACTCATAATGTTTTGTCCGTAAACTTCACAGATCTCACGATGAATATCGATCGGTTTTACGCCTTTAGCACTAAGAAATCGTATAACAGCCCGTACTTCACAATCGGCGGGACTCACGATTGTCGGAGGCATCTTAAACACTCAGTAAACAACGTATACAATGAAGAATCAGACTGTAATGGCGTCAGTGCGTAGACATGAGATGTAGGTTACCAGCGCGCATGCGCGGAACGCCGACCGTATCGCTGCGGCGGCGGAATCGCAAAACGGTACTTACTTAAAAAACATGCCTCGTATATATATATATATATATATATATATATATATATATATATATATATATATATATATATATATATATATACACCAGGTGTACAAGTATGAAATGCGGATTTCAGACAACAGATGGTGCACCAATGCAGTTTGTGCTATAAAGATTTGACACTGCGCCATTTTGTCGTGTCATCGACAAGTGTTAAACGCGCACGAGTGATAAATTGGAAAAGTGTGTGCATAGTGTTGTGTTGTTGTGTTCAATATGTCGAAATTTATACCGAACATAGAGCATTCGCGGACAGCATTTCATTTGAAGAAAACTGCTGTTGAATCAAACCGATTACTTCGAGAAGCTTACGGTGAACATGCTCCATCGCAAGATACGTGTGAACGGTGGTTTCGGCGTTTAAAAGTGATGACTTCTATGTTGCAGACAAGGAACGTGGAAAACCGCCAAAAAAATACGAAGATGTGGAATTGCAAGCATTGTTGGACGATGATGATTCGCAAACACAAAAACAACTCGCCGAGCAATTGGGCGTTAGTCACCAAGCTGTTTCCAATCGGCTACGAGGGATGGGAAAGATTCAGAAGACCCGTAGATGGGTACCACATGAGTTGAACGACAGGCAAATGGAAAAGCGCAAAAACACGTGACATTTTGCTCGCTCGGTACAAAAGGAAGTCGTTTTTGCATCGTAGAGTTACAGGGGATGAAAAATGGATTTATTTTGAGAATACCATGCGCAAAAAATCATAGATAGACCCAGGCGTACCATCCACATCGACCGCAAGACCGAATCGCTTTGGCACAAAGACGATGCTCTGTATTTGGTGGGACCAGAGGGGCGTGTTCTATTATGAGCTGTTAAAACTTGGGGAAACGGTTAATACTAAACGTTACCAACAACAATTGACCGATTTGAACCTTTCGCTGCTTGAAAAAAGACCAGAATACCAAAAGAGGCAACACAAAGTAGTTTTTCTTCATGACAATGCTCCATCACATACGGCAAAATCAGTTCGCGACACGTTGGAAGCACTCAGCTGGGAAGTTCTACCCCATGCGGCTTATTCACCAGACTTGGCTCCTTCCGATTACCACTTGTTTGCATTGATGGGTCACGCACTTGCTGAGCATCGCTTTGGTTCGTACGAAGATGTGAAAAAAAATGGCTCGCTGAATGGTTCGCAGCAAAAGGGGGAGATTTTTACTGGCGTGGTATTCACAAATTACCCGAAAAATGGGAAAATGTATAATAAGCGATGGAGCATACTTTGAATAAAGCACTTTTTATCATTCTTCCGAATTTAACATGTTTTTTTTAGAAAAAAAATCCGCATTTCATACTTGTACACCTGGTATATATATATATATATATATATATATATATATATATATATATATATATATATATATATATATATATAAATCTCTGGTTTTCAAATTATATCACGCTGCAGAAGAAAGCCAAGGCGGGGGGAGGGGGGATAAATTCTGTAGTTTCAATAGGTTTTCAACTTTTAATATATCATATTATGCGATTTGAAATTCTCGGAGTTAAGGAATACGAAAATCATATTATTTTTTACTTACTTTCAATCTTAACAGAAAGAACTTATACTTGCGCGCAAGCAAGTTTTTCTTATTTATTAGGCATTGGAATTACACAAAAGCAAAATCTAATCACGTGTCTAAAGAGTTTTGAGTGAATATTTACGAATTTCTCACATTTAATTCATGAACTATCTGTACCTTAACTATTATTTTGATAAAACCTTTACATAAGTAAAATAATTTAGACTTTTAGATAAATGTGTACATTATTAGTTGATGACTCATTTTTTGGTTAACAGTTATATTTTTTTTTAACTTGATAGCTATTGACTATAATTTAAATAACAATAATTAGGAACAAAACTTAAAAATACACTGTTAATAGTAAAATTATTGTTCTAGACCAATTCAAATGAAGATCTAGATTGCTTAGGAAATGGTAAAGAATCATTGGCTGTAAATTTAAAATCAGCAGAAGCCATAAGCATTGTTAAAAAGCTACTTAGAGGATCTGATGTAACAATAGATCCATTCAGAGCAGGTGTAATGGAAAAATTGGGCCTCGGTCCAGAAATATTATTAAAAGAAAATCCTAAACTCATATATGCTCGGCTAACTGGATATGGACAATCAGGGCCGTATAGTAGTAAAGCTGGTCATGATATAAATTACTTAGCATTATCTGGATTACTTTCTTTATTTGGCAGAAGTCATGAGAATCCTATATTTCCTGTTAATGTGGTAGCAGATTTTGCTGGTGGGGGTCTAATGTGTGCTTTAGGAATATTAATGGCACTTTTCGAGAGACAAAAATCTGGTAAGGGTCAAATTGTAGATGCTGATATGGTAAATGGTACTGCCTATCTAGGAAGTTTCCTATACAGATCGCAACAGATGCCGATATGGGGAAATCAACGTGGATTAAATGTATTAGATACAGGCGCTCCGTTCTATGAAGTTTATAAAACTAAAGACGAAAAATATATTTCAGTTGGTGCTTTAGAGCCTCAATTTTACCAAGAATTTCTTCGGGGCCTAAGTTTATCTGAAGATGACGCTCCACAGTTTGATTTTGAAAGTAACAAGAAACTGTTTACCAAAAAATTTGCTGAGAAAACTAGAGATGAATGGTGCAAAATATTTGAACCATTAGATGCATGTGTTGCGCCGGTTTTGGAATTAGATGAGGCACCTAGAAACAGTCATAACAAAACACAAAATATGTTTTCAATAGAAGGAAATGCTCCAAATCCCGCACCAAAATTAAGTCGCACCCCTGCCATATCAAGCTCAGTCTTAAAAAAACCAAGAGTAGGTGAACACAGTGTTAAAATTTTAAAAGACCTTGGATATAAAACCTATGAGATTGCAGATTTTCAAAAAATGGGAGTAGTATATTGTCCTAATGGTTCTAAACTATAAAATTAGTAACGGAAAGAAATAAAATAAAAGTGCATTATATAAGTAAATCAGAGCATTCTTTAATCCGAATGCATTTTTAAAAATAAAATCTTCCTGTTCCCATTTCCACCATACGCACTATATTATTCATCCCATCCGTAAGCCATACACAAAAAATACTGAACTAGTTTTACAAAAATTCAAGTCTTTCAAGACGATCTTCAACGACCAGCGGAACAATTAACCTTACAGTTTACGCTTTGTTCTTCTACACTAATTTTCCTGAATAGATATTTTTCATTCTATGTTCTTATTAAATCTAACTTATTTCATACACCCGAAACTACCGTCATTTTTTAACACGATTGTAACATAATGTACTAGTACACTACTTGCACCGAAATGTAGTGTAGGGGAATAAAAACGTAAAAAGTAGGTATATATGTCATTTCATTTGTGGAAATGTTGAGTTGTTTATTTATTATTAACTCGAGGTCGTACGGCCGATAATATAGGTTTAGTTTAAACTTGAGTCTAAAGAACAACCTCGAATCTGATCAATCAGCTTTTTGCATTTTAAACTTAAATTTAACTTTAAATTCAAGCTATATACCAGCCGTAAGACAAGATCTGATAAAACCATACTTTAACTGGTAAAAATCTCAGTCATTAATTCAATGGTTTAAACGTTCACCAGAAAACTGTAAAAGCGTTTCACCAACTTTAGTTTGCCACGACAGAACAGAACTTTTTTTAGAAACGGATTTGTAGCTAGCTTTTACGTTCTGCATGTTTAATAGTGGTTTCTTGGAAAGTAAAACATTTCATTACTTTGTTACCATAATAACAACGAACAAATCCATTTTCCGTAAGTATATACTACTGAACTGCAAAAGTTAGTGACCGTAGAAAGGAAAGCAAATTAGTACAGATACATTAAGTTGTATAGGCATAGTCGCAATCAACTGTTGAACATATACGCGAAATCTATCATAGGTCACTACAATGATATGGTCTTAACAGAGAACATACCTTCGCCATCTACCAGAGATCGGCTCTAGAATTTTGTGGCAACATTGTTGACAGCTTAGAGGAAATAGCGCAGGTATGCTTTACTTTTAGTTGAGACCGTCCTAATGATACAATTTACAGTATCTTATTACTTTTTAACTTTTGGTTAGAATGTAACTTTATTTGTAATGTGACGGAAGTATCAGAAATCGCAACACGTCAAACATAAAGAAAATAACTACGGCTTGACACTTGTTACAGTCTAAAACGATAAACACTTTTACTTAGTATATTGGATATATTTACATGCTTGTCTTACTTACTACATGTGTACTTAATAATTTTTTTTAGTATTATTTAGTCATATTTAATCTGCCAAAAAACCGTTACAGTGTTGTCCTACCGATATACTCTAAGTGCATACGCGAGTATATGTTTTCGTTCTAAATTCATAGCTTCACTAAAACTTGACCAGTTCCAGAATTTACTGCATAAATTTCGAAGTTATTAGAAACAAGGCGTTTCTTAACTAATGGAAATATTTTTACCTAGTAGCTCACTAAATAAGGTACTTCACCTAGCCTACCCACTAGCTAATATAAGAACTTCAAAAAAACTTTAAAAAAGTCATTAATCCGATATCACTACGATAACATTTCCGTTGAACTTAAGAAATCTTAGTAATATTATATTTTCTATTATCTTCATTCTTCCAAAAATTTATATCTCCTAGAAAGTAAAAATCCACAAGACAACTAAACAAAGTTTCAAAATTTAATGATCCATCAAAGTAAGTAGTATTTGTTTCAAATAATTCTTTAGTATTCTACTTTTAGTGAGCATTAAATTCTTGTAAAAAATCCCAATTCAGAGAGGATTCTTTATACTAAAATACATATCAGAAACTGTCAATTGTTTACTTTACTAATATGACTGCATGCATAATAGTATAATAGATTTGTTAGTATTCATACAAAAAGTTGCATAATCAAATCCTTGTTGATTTACGAGGGTCTGTACAGTAGTTTTCGTGATTAATAAATCTAATCAATGTGTAATCTAACTTTCTTCGAACCTTTCTCTGATGCTGAGAATAATGGCATTGGAAAGATTTTGAAAGCTGCGATTTCAATATCCCGAAATTAGATTTCCTGATAGTGATGAACCATCCTAGGCAAAAAAGTGGGAAGAGATGGAGATCAAGAAAAGCAAAGAGTAACAAAAATATAACATTACTTTTCCGTAAAATATGCACTACTAGTAATAAATTACACTCACTTTCATCCGAAGACCTAGTTTAAGTAGATGAATTACGGAAATATTAACCGTTAAATTCAATTTTCCTGACAATATTATAATTTGAAAAGAAAAAAAATTGCTTTCTGCACGTTCATTAAAAAATAAATACATCAAATGTTAACTGCGAAATTTAAATTGTATTCTTAGCCTAGCAAATTAAAAAAAAATGATAAATAAAAACAGCATTCACATTTTGTTTCTATTTTACTTCTTTTATACTTGTGTTATTACGTTAGGCGCGTTTAGCGAATTTTTTATTGTGTGAACTTACCCTTGCGCTACGCTGCGTTCTTCCTTCGTTTAAAGTCACCCTAAAGTCATCTAATTTCTGCAGTGACCCTAACGCGTTTGATGCGCGCGCCGTTTGTCAGCTTCTGACGGCCATGTTTTTTTTTAACCTTGTTGTTGTTTATAAAATGAAAAACAATAATTTTTGACTTGTTTTCTCAAAAAAAGATATGTAGAGTTGTGGGATCTATTTAATTAAAAAACTTTATCAGTAATTATATATAAAATATTATGGCAGCTGAAAGAACGGAGAATATTGAAAAAATGGAAAGTGAAGAATCAGAAGATGAAGAATATTCATATATCACAACAAGAAGAGGAGTTATACAAGTTAATAAAAGAGACAAGAAACCCGATAGGCTAAATGGAGAATATTCATATCAAAACACAATTAAATTAAGAGTTATGGGACAACCATGCATTGATTGTAAAATGGAATGTGATGTACGTATCGTTGAAAGATTTCGCCAAGATAATTACCTCAATTTTTGGGGAAAGTTAAAAGACTGGGATGAGAGACGATTACTTGTAAGGCGCCTAGTTCAAGTACTCCGTGTTCCCCATCCCAAAAACAAAACTCGCAAAAAATTTCTTCGTAAATATTATTTGGAAATTGAAGATGGCTTAACATTAGTTTGCAAAACTATGTTTTTTAATACGTTAGCAATAAGTGTAAAATTCATTGAAACAACTCTGCAGAAGTATCCAGATAATATTTTGGATGAATCAAAAATAAAATTGGTGAATAGTCCAAGTGTTATACCTAATTATCTTGATTCAAGTCTATCAAAAGATTCTGATAATTCTCTTACTGAGAATGGTAACAATGAGACTGATAAACTACCTTTTATGGATAAGGAAGAGCTTCCTATTGAAGCGGAACTTTTGGATCTCAAAAATAAAGACGATATCAAACCAAATTGTTCATGTCCTGAGGGATGTGGTCAAAAGATTACTCAAGAAACACGGTTAAAAATTTACGAGCATTTCTGGCTAAAGTTAAAATCTTGGGAAGAGAGAAAGTTATTTATAATTAATACTATCGGAAAAGATAGATACACTTCTATTCGAACATTTGTGTTACCAATGAAGGATGGAGGACATATTACTGTTTGCCAGGTAAAAATCAATCATTGTCTAATATTTAATAATCCATTTAATATTTTTTAATATTACATAAGTAACACTGTTTTATTTATGTTATTAAAATACATATTTCTATAAAATTCTTTAAGTTCTATGTATTATTTTAAGAAATATAATTTTTGGCATCCAAAGTATGTAATCGAGTATATTTCAGTTTATAAGAGAGAAAGTATCTTATAGTGGATTTACTAGAGCATATATATGTGACTATGCACTGTGAGATATTTAAAACAGTCTAGAATTCTCAGATGGACACGCGGCAAATCTCGGTGATGGAGAATTTAAATTAAAGTTTCATTGTTATTGTTTATAAAAAAAAAATTGTTTTCTTTTTCTTCATTAAAAGTAATAAAATAATTATTTTAAATATATGTCTAAAACTTAGTTTACTTATTTTATATAAGTATTATTTATACATTATGGTCTTGTTATTTTAAAATGTTTTTGATTTTATCTATATTTTCTTACATTTCCTTTTTAACATACAGTATTCTACAAAAAGTTAGCGTCACATGAAAATTATTTAATACGAGGTTTAATTAGAATTCAACTTTAGCATTAATTTTTTAATTTCGAAAAATGACTTACTTAAAATTAGGGATGTGACTGCCGTTCCCTGCCAAAATTTGTGCTTTTTCCAAAAAATCGCCAAAAATGGACTTATTCGTACCAGTTTGAAAAGTCTTATAAAGAAATGTCATTCTTTTATCAACTTTGTGTAAATACAAATTTTAGTGATCAATTGAGATATTTTAATGTTTGATGAATTTCCAAAATACAGAAAAATCTCTGATCTCTGTAACACTGCTTTTTATCTGTAACATCATATCCTTTAAGTCTAAATAGTGGCTTTTTTCATGATGTTTCATTGAGGCAAAGTAGACCTCATATGAAGAATTGACCATATAAATTATATCAAAATCATTTTTTCTGTACTAAATTGATGTCAAGATAAGAATAAATGACAATATCAGTAAACTTAATTATTTCTTGTGCAGTTATTGAGCTTTTATGAAATATGAGAACATTAAAAAAAAAATTCAATTATTCAATTTATAGCTGACTATTCAGTTTTTACTAAATGGCATTTTTCTGAAATAAAGTTTTTGGAAATCTAACACTAATGTTACTTTTAAAAAACCTACTAAACTACTTGTCTAAATATGGTATGACGATATAGCTACTGAAAACAGGAAAGTATGAAATTTACTACAAAGCCATGTTATAATTTTTTAATAAAAATATAACAAATTTTGGTATTTTTAATTTACAAAGTAAATCATTAAGACTACACTGCCACATTACTAATAATTAATATGTGGTATTTAATTAAGCTTATTTAAATCGGTATAAGATGGAAATTTTAAGGTTATTTATTCTTAAATTTTTATCTATTCATATATCAGACTAACGATACTTTTATTTGTTCTTTTTAACATAGTAGTAATTATGTGATTTGATTTAATTCATTCATCATAAAGTATTGACATTTTACCAACTTTATATCAAATTTTACACAATTTTAAAGGACTATTTTTGGGTTTTAGTAGTAGAATTAGTAGGCCTCATTAGAGCCATGTAGTTTTGAAAGTTAAATTTTGACTTAAGGGGTTAGTTTTGGAGAGTGAAATCGGAAGTGAAAAAAAAATTTTTTACTAGGTCATCGAGTGTGGTGTCAAATGAAAGCTTGTGAAAACACGAGTAAAAAATATATAATGTAATGCTTGCGCACACTTTTCTTTGTATTATTTTTAAAAAATCGCTGTCCTCCCCCAATCTCGAAAAGTACTGATCAAAAAATTTTGAAAAAATTCTGGAATATTCTCCATAGGGAACGAAAATTATCACGAGTGCATTACCTTTAATAATTTATCTGGTATAAAAAAAAAAAATTTCAAGGTCATCAGTTTTCAGTAAAGATTGGAAACAAACTTTGTTGAAAACTCATTTGGCGTGTGTTTTGTGAAGTCACTGATCATTTTATACCAGCGTAACAAAATTTTTTATTTTAAATGCAATCAACGTACAGAACACTAATTGCACAAGTTCAACTTGCACTTGACCGGTTATTTTTATTTTTGTACGGTATGAATAGCGGTAGCAATTACTTATAAATATATGAAAAATAATTGCTACCTTATATATTTTTTAAGTAAATCCTTTTTATGGAAAATTTTTGTATGGATTTGTAGCTGCTGTGACAGCACTTACTAGTAAGAAATTTGACGAAAATGTGTTTGCTTAAATTTTATTTATGAAACCCTCTTGTCTAATTTCCAATTAAGCTTAAAAGTTCTAACAGATTTATTAAAAATTTTTTCTTTAAGTTCTGATATTCTATCTTTTTAATTATTGTCTTAAAAATTTTTCACAAATACATAATTAACATATTGGCTGAAAAGTTTTTGGTCTGATACATAGATGTCGCCCTTTTCAAAAAAATCCATATGATTTTTAGGAAGTACCAATCTTGAAACGATACGTGACATTTTGACGATTAGTTTACAAGTTACAGTGGGTATAATATAATATTTTCAAAACAATGGAAAAAATCGAATTTCGTGTGTTGATTAAACACTGTTTTTTGATGGGAAAAAGTACCGTGCAAGCAAACCAATGGCTTGATAAGTGTTATGTAGAGTCTGCCCCTGGAAAATCCCTCATCATTTACGTGTATGCTGAATTTAAACGCGGTTGTACAGACGCAAATGATGCTGAACGCTCTGGATGTCCAAATGTCCACAAAATTGTTTTGGGTGACCGTAAAGTGAAATTGCGTGAGATAGCTGACACCCTAAAGATATCAAAAGAACGTGTTGGTCATATTCTGCATGAACATTTTGGTACGAGAAAGCTCTGTTCGAAATAGGTACCGCGTTTGCTCACAGTGGACCAAAAATAACAACCTGTTGATGATTCTGAGCGCTGTTTGGACTTGTTTAAGCGCAATAAAAAGGATTTTTCATGCTATATGTGACAATGGATGAAACATGGATCCACCACTACACACCGGAATCAAATCGGCAGTCAGCTGAGTTGACAGCAGCCGGCCAAAGCGACCAAAGACACAACAGTCGGCTGGGAAGGTTTTGACCTCTGTATTTTGAGATGCGCATGGAATCATTTTCATCGACTATGCTGAGAAGGGGAAAACCATCAATAGTGAATATTATATAAAGTGCGTTTGAAGAAATAGCAAAAAAACGGCCCCAAATGAATAAGAAAAAAATACTCTTTCATCAAGACAACGCACCGTGTCACAAGTCAATGGTTACGATGGCAAAATTGCATGAATTGAAGTTCGAATTGCTTCCTCATCCACCATATTCTCCAGATTTGGCCCCGAGCGACTATTATCTATTCGCAGACTTCAAAAAAATGCTCGCGGCAAAGACAAATCCTTCTACAAGAAAAGTATAGAAATGTTAGAAAAGCGTTGGACTGATTGTATCGCTCTTGAAGGAGACTATGTTGATGAATAAAGTCGAATTTTGCAAAAAAGACTAAAAACTTTTCAGTCTACGTGTTAATTGTCAAAAATTGACAAATACATGAGCAGAAAAATTCATTATGAGCATGTAAAGTTTCCTGTTAAAACAGTTTCAAAACACTATGTCATTTTTATTAAATTCCAAATTGTAAATTTCAACAGACAGGGCAGGAAAATTATAATAGTTCTAATTATAGTGAATATTTGTCGGAATTTTTTTCACAATACTTGCGAGTTGCTTTTCTATGTAACAAGCGTAATTAAAACGCGATTTCTCCATATGCACCTCTCAATGAGCCTTATACCTAAAAATATGTTTATTTGATGCCTATAACAGTAGATGAATGAATTGATATAAACTTGAAACTCAAATGGCCGCTACTTAATTGGAAATAAAAATTCCGAGAAGGCTAAGAACTTCAAACGCGCCTATTTTACGTGTAATTTTGTGATGAATTCTAAACGAAAAACGTGATCCAACTCGTATCTTCACCGCGCTTATCTTCCACTTTTAATTGTCTTAAATTTATACAAAATTATTAGTCTGATAGGAATAATTGTTTCGTCTATGCTATTCCTATTTTATATTCCAGAATCCTAAAAAATGCCTCGTTTACATTAGCCACCTACACCCCCGAAAATTAGAAATTTAAATCACATACCACTTTCAACATTTTTTAACTCATGATAGTTTTAACTACAATTAGACCTTAACACCTATACTTTTTGTTACAGGAAATGTATCTCAACACTTTATCTTTAAGCGAAAAAGCAGTGGAATTTGCTTTACCAAGTGAGCCAAACAAAGCTTTAAAAAGAAAATCTACTCCAGATTATACACCCAAAGAACAACATGAACAACAAAAAGAATTAGGCATACAGGAATTAAATCATTTAGAATCTCTAACTAGTGCCAAATTCAATAATCCCAAAGATATTACCAAAGATTTTTATCCAGTGGCGGTTCAGCATACAAAATGGGAATTTACTCCACTTAAACCACCCTGTTCATGTGAAATGCAATGTAGGATTAAGTTAACGGAAGACGTTCGTCAACAAATTCACAGAGAATTTTGGAATCTTCCTGCGAAAGTTGATCAAAAACATTTTATATTGTCAACTATTCAGACTCAAATTAATAGAAATAAAATAACTAAGGAAAAGACACACGAAATAAAGCATTTTATGCTTCCTTGTCACTATGACAGTGTTATTGTTTGTAAAGAAATGTATTTGCAGACACTTACAGTATCTGAAGACTTTGTAACGAGTACCATTAAAAATGTAAATCACGACGGAAGTATTATAGAAGATGAAGAACTTCAAAACCTGAATGAAGAGTTAACATCTAACCAAAGTTCCCATAACAACACAACATCAGAAAAGAAGGTTTTAAGAAAAAACAATAAGAGTTTCAATAAGGCTGGGCCAGATGAAAGAGATTTTATAAATTGTGCAGACCTTCTCGAAAGTCAAATTAAAGAAGATGTCCTCCACTCAGAAAAATCTGAGGTAAAAAAACTAAAAAAAACAAGAACCAGTAAGAAGATGGGCCCCCCTTGTCCATTTTCTTGCCGACATCAATGTAATGCGAAATTTACAGAAGAGCAAAGACATGACTTGCACGAAAAGTTTTGGGGATCCAACTGGCAAGAGAGAAAGCAATTTGTAATGAACACTGTTAAAGAATTCCCAATAAAAAACAGATCAGTACCAGGCAGGCTTACAAAAAGAAATTTCAGTAGAATATATACACTTCCTAGTAATGAAAATAAAATAACTGTTTGTCAAAAAATGTATTTTAACACACTGTCAATATGTAGCAAGTTTGTGTCTACAGTTCATATTTGGGCTTCCCAAGTAAAATGGTAATTTATAAACTAATGTAAGTTGATTATTTTAGTTAAATTTTTACTTTTTACTTTTCTTGCTAAAGGAAAGCATCATATTGGTGAAAAAATCTCACCCTCCGGAATTTTGCTTTTTCTTCACTTTTTAGGGTGCCTAGATCATAAAAAACTTGGTCACCCATTTCCGTCGACCTGTTGCCACGATAACTCTCAAACGAAATGAAATATCAATTTTAAATTTTGTATACATATAATACTCATAGAAGGGATGAAGCTTATGGTATTTTTAAGCGATATAGCTTTAGGGAAAGGGGGTGAGTGTCAATAAATTTTCTAGGTTTTAATAGTAATATGATAATTTTTCCTGTTTTTTTGTTGAAATAATAATCAAACTTTATACAAAATTATTTAAAGTAAAATTTGCAAGGGGTTAAAGGGGTGGGGGAGGAAGTTAGAGGGGTTGCTTCGTATATATCATGCTATATCTCCTATTTAGGATTCTTGGAGTTGCAAGATCCAAAAATTAGGTTATTTTTTCATTACTTTCAACTTTAACAGGGTAAAGGGGGGAGGTTGTTATATATTGCACAGTTTCACTAGTATTATGAGCACCTGTCCAGGTTCTTGGTTAAAATAATGAACTAATTTTAATCATATTATTTATAGTAAAATATATGGGGCGTTAAAAGGATTGAGGAGGAAGTTGGAGCAGTTGTTTAGTATATTGTTTATATTTTCAAGGCTCTTGGTCTACCAATATAAAAGTTAATTATTTTTCGTTTCCAATTTTTTAAAACCAATATTTACAATAAAGTCGATTGTATTAAGTTATTCTTTACTGTGAGATAGTCAAATTTAGTATTTATTTTAAAACTGCATGTTTGCAAGGAAAGTACTGAGTAAATCTACCAATTTTTTGTAAATTTACATCCCATAGTGTAATTATTTATAGGTTATATGTTATTTACCTATTTTTTACTTATTTTTTGCAACTCCTTAAATAATTAAAGAATATAACTTGCCTAAAAATGCTGCCATTTAAAGTAAGTAAGTATAATAGTTTTAACACATTTAGGTCAATATTTAAAGACTGTATTAAAAATATTTTTGTGTTCCATTGAGTTAATGTTGCATTTAATGATAGTATATTAATTGTAGTACTTTTGTATTATTAATTAGTTTAGACAATTTGACCTCGAATATTTATAACTAGCTCTATTTAACTAAAAGATTATTCTGACGCTGACTGCCGATTGCAGGGTGACAAATTTGAAAGTATATATTAAATGTATTAACCAATACCTGGTTACCAATATACAAGTATTTTAGCTAGTTTGGAGAAATATAATCATCTCGGTAGTTACTTCAATTGTTTTAGAATATTTAATTTTAGTTAAATCCATAATAACTATTAAAATGATAGGAAATAACTCTTTTTATTCAGTTTACAATAAATTTTAAAACATATAATCAAATTGTAGAAATAAAATTTGTATAAAAAATAATTTTTAATTTATTTACCCAATTTAATAAAGTTGAAACTGAAAAAAAAGGCGGAAGAACTATTTTGTAAAAATAAAATAGTTAACGGCGTAAAGATGCGGAAGGCTCAAAATGAGCATCCCTAGTACAATCATTATGGCAAATGGAGCAGAAAGATTAAACACTACTGATCATGGTGCTTGGAACACTAGATCCGGCAGGGGAGGAGTACTACAATCAGGACGCGGTGCCTCTCAGGTTGTTATCTAGCGAAACCCCCGTTCAAGAAAAGAGATAATAAGATCGAATATCTCAAAACCTGTCCTAACCAAAGAAACGTTACGCATAGGAACTTGAAATGTACGAAGTTTGTTTCAAGCAGGCAAAGCTGCCAATGTGGTGTGGCAATTATAGTTCCCAAGAAGATCGATAAGTCAGTTACAGGCTCCTATCCTGTGAGTGATAGACTTGCAATTCTGAGAATAAATGCCCGACCAGTCAATATAAATATCATTCAGGTGCACGCTCCAACATCAGACAGTACAGAGGACAAGACTGATCAGTTTTATGTTGAACTGGAGGATGCTATGAAAAGTGTGAAAAAGAACTAAATCACTTTTATCATCGGAGATCTCAATGCTAAAGTCGGACAATGAATAGATGGGAATGTAGTAGGAAAGTCTGGACTAGGACAGCGAAACGATAGAAGAGAAAAACTAGTGCAGTTTTGCAAGAAGTATGGTCTAATCATTACAAATACCTTATTTGATTTACCAGCTCGAAGATTATATACATGGCGAACACCGGCCGACTCAGATGAGCATATTACTAGGAATCATATAGACTATATCCTAGTAAATAAGCGATACAGAAATACTGTGAAACTCACCAAAACATATCCTGGAGCTGACGTTGCATCAGATCATAACCTGCTGGTAACTACTGGAAGACTACGTCTAAAGAGAATTAAAGCAACACCTGTCACACCAAACATAGGCGTGAAAAAACTAAAAGACAAATACACACAGGAAAAGATCGGAACAGCAATTAATAGAAAGTTCGTGGAACTGACTGATGTACCTCTAGAGGACAAATGGGTGGCTATCAAAACTGCAATTACCGATACACAGTCAGAATATTTAAGAACAACTAGAACAAAGACCAAGAATGAATGGATGTCGCAAGAAATTTTAGATTTAATGACTGAAAGAAGAACACATAAGAACAAAAACAACGCAGAGTATCACCGCATACATAAGTAAATAATACTATACAAGATAATAAAGAACATCAAATATGCGAAAGAACTTTGGTTGATACAACAATGCAGCGAAATAGAATGTCTATAACAAAAGCATGACATTTTCAATCTCCATAAGAAAATTACACTAGCAGCGGGTTTACTTAAAACAAAATCCGTTACAGCGATTGTAGAGAAGAAAGGCAAGACTATTTGGGATGAAGACCAAAGGTTGATTAGGTGGACAGAATACATAAAAAAACTATTCCAACAGGAAAACAGAGAAGAAACAAAAATGAGTGACGGCCATATAGAATTTAGTATCGGTAGAGATGAGGTAATAAAAGCCATCGGAAGACTAAAAGATGGTAAAGCACCAGGAATGGATCAAGTACGAGGAGAGCTTCTGAAACTATTACAAGAATAGCATATTGATACCCTAGTTTATCTATTTAACGCCATCTATCAAACTGGCCAAATTCCTCACGATTGGCTTATATCCACCTTTATACCTATACCTAAAAAGGTCAATGCGAAGAAATGTGAAGAACATCGCACAATTAGTCTTATGAGTCATGTTTTAAAGGTATTCTTGTATGTCATCCATGAACGCATATATCCATTACTTGAGAACTCTATTAGTGAGACACAGTTTGGTTTCAGAAGTGGCTTAGGAACAAGAGAAGCGCTCTTCGGCATTCAGGTTCTTACTCAAAGAGCACGCGATATGAACTGCGATGTCTTCCTATGTTTTCTCGACTTCGAGAAAGCTTTCGATAGGGTAAAACATGGGAAGTTGATGGAGGTCTTGCTGTCCGTAGGTAGGAGACGAGAGGATATTCGTATCCTTTCCAACTTGTACTGGCAACAGACAGCTGAAATCAGAGTGGGAGCCAAGCGATCTGAAGAGATCAGTATACAGAAGGGGGTTAGACAAGGGTGCGTTCTGTCCCCGTTGCTCCTTAACTTATACTCCGAACTGCTTTTCACTGAAGCTTTGAGTCGTTGCGAGGATGGTGTGGTTGATAATGGGCATATTATTAACAACTTGAGATATGCAGACGACACCATTATATTGGCCGACACTGCAGATGGACTTCAAAGGCTGATAACTCGAATACAAGATCAATGTGAAGAATATGGTATGAGTTTGAATGTATCTAAGACCAGGATTATGATAGTGGGTAAAAACCCCGAACTGAGTGCCAACTTTTACATCAACGGCAAACCAATACAACGGATAAATCAGTTTACGTACTTGGGCTGTAATCTTAATGAGGAATGGGACCGTGCAAAAGAAATATTAGTTCATATAGAGAAAGCAAGATCAGCTATTTTCCGCTTAAAAATGGTCCTATGTAGTATGCATCTCAACATAAAGATCATAATGCGGGTTTTAAGGTGCTATGTATTCTCTGTTCTACTATATGGTGTTGAAGCGTGGACATTATCCGAAACAACAACAAAGAAACTCCAAGCGTTTGAAATGTGGTGTTATCGCCGTATGCTCCGAGTTTCGTGGATACATCACGTTACCAACGATACCATACTACAACGGATGAACAAGGAAATGGAGATCGTAGAAACGTAAACTGTCATACTTTGGCCACGTTATGAGGAACGACAAGTATCATCTCCTCCAACTGATTCTGCAGGGAAAAGACCTGGAAGACGTCGAATCTCTTGGCTGCACAACCTTAGAAAATGGACAGGGAAAAGTAGTGTAGAATTGTTTAGATCAGCTATAAATAAAGTAATTTGGACCAGAATGATCGCTAACGTCTAAAGAAGACATAGCACCAGAAGAAAAAGAATTTAATGAATTATATTAACTTAAAAAATTGAGAATATTAAATGAGAAAAACCCTAATAAAGTGTCACATAGGGTTTTCCAGCTAAAAGTATCATAATGATAGGATACAACGAATTGTACTAAGTTCATCAAATCCATCCTGAAACGCGTTTCGCCTTATCACGGCTCGTCAATCAGGCTAGGATTGAGAAACAAGAGAACAGAACTTACTAGTACGTATCCAAGAAGTTTCGGAACACGATGGTAATATACAACGAATTGTACTAAGTCCGCATACCTAAGACACCATCGAAAGCTGACACAGCAGCTTTCGACCCGACAGAGTGGTTGACACAGTCAACGCTTAGAAGCAGGTAGCGCTTTTCGAGGGATCCTCCTCAGGAATATGTGGTTAATGCAAAATAACTGAAAAAAGACTAAGCAGTTTCCCGTGATACGGCGAATGGATTTGACTTCGTCCTTTTTCAGTTATTTTACATTAACCACATATGCCTGAGGATCCCTTGAAAAGCGCTACCTGCTTTTAAGCGTTGATTGTGTCAACTACTCTGTCGGCTCGAAAGCTGCTGTATCAGCTTTCGATGAAGTAATAGGTATGCGGACTTAGCACAATTCGTTGTAAAAGTATCATCTTGAATAACATAGAAGTATTCTGTTTTCGCAGAAAATGTCACGAAAGTGACATTTCACAGTACTCGTTAGGGGTGGATAAATACATGTAGACATCAGTTTCCAGTGTTAAACATTAATAACACCGTTAAATATAGCAGGTTCTGAGAATACATAAAAAAAAACTGATGTTTGGCAGAAATTCAAACTTGCTTAGTTTTGTGCATAGTGGTTACATGCCAAAATTAAAGTAAACTGAAAAAAGTGGCAGCTCAAATTAATAAGCATTAACATTCTCATAGATTAAATCCATGTTTAGACTAATGGCTAGCTTAATTATTATATAAAGGAATTATGATATTTTCCGAGCTGAAAAATACTAAGATTTTGTCTCAGAAAAAGTAAAAAATATAAGCGAATTCCGTAGAAATGGGTTTATTATTTACATATTGATCAGTAAAAAAAAATTAGCGAAACAATTATTAATACAACAAAACGAGTACGCTAGCACGTTGCTTGCAGTTTAAATTTGCACGAGAATGTGTTTTTATTTATCGGTAATGTAATAGAGCCGACAAGATTGATTAATCCTGTGAACCGGCCCGATTCATGATGTACGCTACGCCGACGAAGTTGAATAGCGATAATGTTTCATTCCCATATTCTCTAAACTATTCATTTCCGTCAAAAAAAAAATTAAAGCAGAGAACATCAGTAAATAAATACATGGAATTAACATAACCAGAATCATTCTACATGAACAGCTTGTAAAAACTAAAATTTTGAGTTTTCATGACTAGTGACTTTTTATAAGAAAACAATTCTTTTTAAAGTTTTAAAATTTCAGTTGTTACAGAGTAATTATGATATTATGAGCTTTAAAGCTCAAGTTATTATTTAGTTAAAGTTGTGTCAAATACATAGACTTTGGAATTCGTATACGCTAACCAGCATGCGTGGCCTTGTGTGTGTATAGACAATATGTAAACACACATCAACCGAAGTTTTTCCGGAGAACGCCTATATGTCAGGAAAATAAATCGCTTTTAGAAATAAACTTAGGCTTCACTTTTATTTAAAAAATGACAAGAAATTAAGGGAAATAGAACTTAGAAATGAATATAAAAAAGAATGGATCCTAAATCAAAACGGTTAGTTATGTAAGTTATTGAATACTCTATAAATTGGACAACTTTACTTTTTAAAACATACTTAAACTTATAGCTTCTACCTACCCCTGTGCCTATTATTTTTAAAATTGTAGAAAAAATTTATTTTCTCTCTCGCTTGCAAAGACGCTGGCCTTAAGCCTGTATTCACAGTGCATCCTTACACATTGAGGGGAGCTTGCTTTAAGGTAGATTAACATTATGTCTTGTTTAGGATCCGAGTACCACCTCAAGGATCGACTATGAATATAAGCGCTAAATGAGATTTGAAAACAATGGTGCAATATTTTATGCATTAGCATATTATGCTTTAAAATATTTCATACTTATCGACTTTTTATTGCATATTACTTTATATTAAAACGAATAAAATGAACGACTAAATTTATGAAAATTAAATAAAAATGGGAGGTGTTAAGCAATTTTAATGATGCTATTATTTTTTTTTAAACTGGGATTATTTCATATTTTACAGGTATATGCAAATATAATACTGATGATATGTAGCGCATTACTGACTTAAATTACATAGTTTTCTACGTGTAAGAAACATACACAGGAATATAGAGACGGAAGGTAGCCCTTACTTTAGGCGAGGGGTGCTCACTTTTCCAGGGTGGGTACTGGCGCCCACTTGTGATTGGCTGGGGGCTGCGCCTATTCAGTTCCGCGAAATTTTAATAACGCCATAGTTCATGTGTAATATTCTCAAATAAAACACTGTTTTTTATTGGAAATAAAAGGAACAAAATGCCAGTCACAACAACTTTTATTATTTTTGTCAACGTTTAAATGCTGTGATATCTCATTTTCATTGTCGACTAATGTGGAAAATGACATGTTTCAATACGTTCGGTAATTGTATGAAAAAATTACGATACGAATTCTGCATCATAACTTTTTGTGCAAAATTTGTAATTTTTTTTAACTAATTGAATTTATTCCATTAATTATATTATATTTATTATAATGTAATAAAATTATATTTTAAACTATATTATAATACTATAATTATCCAAATAATTATATTTAATGTTTGATTAATTGAATAATTATTTAACAACAAATATTTTATATATGGCAAATACTTCATGAAACAGTAAAATAAGCGTGATCCCCATTCTCCCAAGTCCGAAAACATGCGTATTGCGTTTGCGCAATACCGGCAGCCAATAGTAAGTGGGCACCACTTACCCCACTGCCCTCCCCGCAACTGCTGTCATCCAACTCGATTACCTTCCGTCCCTATATTCCTACGTCTATGGTAGGAAACCATATACATTAGGTCTACTAACCCAACCCTATATTCGTATTTTAGATTACGTAATACCCTCTGTTACGAGGCTGTTTTATATTTTTTAATTGGGTCATCCTATATACTATTAACAGACAAAGCATTTAATAGGGATTCTACGATATAGGCCTTAATAGATTATTATGGCTTTCTTATAACTAACTAATAACACAAAAACAATATTATTGTTAGTAATTAATTTCTTGAATAAATGTAATTCTCTCGAATATAATTTTTTTATATAATTGCTTAATTTATGAGAAACCCCATATCACACGGGCGTATCATAAAAAAAATGCGAGATAGGTTTAAAGGTAAAGGAATGAGAGAAAGTCGAAGGCACTGTATTCTTTAAGATCTTTTCAGGGTTTTTGCAATATTTATTTTAAAAAAAGTTATTTTAAGTTTGTTAAATGATCTCATTGTTGTGGATGAATTAAGAATAATTTATATATATTACACTTAACTATAATTACCGTATTATCTTGATACAGCGGCCTAACGATCTGAATTAGCATGCAGAAACCACTAGTTGCATTGTACTTATCATGCTATTAAACATACTGAATGTCCCAACTCCGGATTTTTGGAAATTGGCATTTATAGGTCAAAACTGAAGATACTAACAGTATGGCCAGGTACAAGGGGCGGGGGACACCTGAACACAAAGGTTCTCCTTTTAGGGAAAAAAAGAATATCAAAGACGGAGCTGTCAGGGAGTGGGGGGCCAAATTAATAACAGGAGATTTTGGAAGAAAAAACTTTTTTACGATACAAATTTACAACACTCTAAAACAAAAATGTGTGAGTAAAAAATGGTGACTTTTTGAAAAAACGATCCAATCTTACGATGGAATTCTTGCAGCCCAAACCCGAGATAGTATAAAAACCGATGGCTTTCAAAGAAAAAAAAACTTATAAGTTTAAATTCGTTAATCGATTAAAAAATGGTCTATGGAACTTAAAAAAACATATCTTACAATGGCACCTGACAAGCCACAAACTTCAGTAACTAACTAAAAAAATGGAGGATCGAGGAAGAAAGACTTTCCAAAAAAAAACCCTCCCTTACAGTAACACTTAAAAACTTAAATTCTTTTCCATATAATACTAAAAAAACTTCGACTTTCTAAATAAAAATTTCAAAAACTAAAACATTTCCTCAAATTTAAAAAAGCCGTGTTTAGAAGAGGACGCCTTATACTACATCCATAGGGTGTGAAGAGACGTATGCCTTCCCCCCCCCCACTGATTGGATATAATTATTATAATCTCCCTATCTTCCTATTAAGCTCGTAGGTTCAAATTAATACTAACGGGAACCGACCTATATCCAATAAGTACATATATCATAAAAAAACAAGAATTAGTATATGATATAATCCTTTAGCCTAAGTCTATTCTAACAAATTAATTTTTTTTAAACTCAATTAAATTTTTTATTGATACTCCTCTCAATAACCTCAGTGTCCGCGGTTTTTTTTTTTTTAATAGTTAAGTCGGTTCGGCCCTTGGAAGTAAAAAATAAATAAAAATTTTAATACAATGTTCAGGGCGGTCCTAGTATAAATGCAATACCTACCTATTCTTAAATATGCAGGTCTGTGACCTCCTTGGAAATTCTATTGAAACTGTTTCTGTTTTACCTCCGAGAGCTTCAATGACCACACCAATTTTAGGTAATGGAATCTTAACACGTAGGCTGAAAAGTTTTTGGTCTGACACAAAGATGTCGCCCTTTTTAAAAAATCCATATGATTTCTAGGAAGTACCAACCGACAAACGATACGTGTCAAAATTTTATGACATTTTAACGATTAGTTTACAAGTTACAGTGGTTTTAGTGACGCTACTTTTGATATTTTCAAAACAATGGAAAAAATCGAATTTCGTGTCTTGATTAAACACTGTTTTTGATGGGATAAAATACCGTTTAAGCAAAGCAATGGCTTGATAAGTATTACGGAGTCTCTGCCCCTGGAAAATCACTCACCATTTACTCGTATGCTGAATTTAAAGGCGCTCGTACAGATACAAATAATGATGGACGCCCAAATGAGGTGGTTACACCGGAAAACAAAAAAATCCACAAAATTGATTTGAATGACCGTAAAGTGAAATTGCGTGAGATATCTGACACCCTAAAGGTATCAAAAGAACGTGTTGGTCGTATTTTGTATGAACATTTGGATATGAGAAAGCTCTCTTCGAAATGGGTACCGCGTTTGCTCACAGTGGACCAAAAACAACAACGTGTTGATGATTCTGAGTGCTGTTTAGACCTGTTTAAGTGCAATAAAAAGGATTTTTTCATGCGATATGTGACAATGGATGAAACATGGATCCACCATTACACACTGGAATCAAATCCGAAGTCAGTTGAGTGGACAGCAGCCGGTGAACGCCGTCCGAAGCGACCAAAGACACAACAGTCGGCTGGGAAGTTTTTGGCTTTTGTGTTTTGGGATGCGCGTGGAATAATTTCCATCGACTATGCTGAGAAGGGAAAAACCAAGACAATGCACCGTGTCACAAGTCAATGGTTACGATGGCACAATTGCATAAATTGAAGTTCGAATTGCTTCCTCATCCACCGTTTTCTCCAGATTTGACCCCCAGCGACTATTATCTATTCGCAAACTTCAAAAAAATGCTCGCGGGAAAGAGATGTGGCTCCAATGAAGAAGTTATCGCCGAGACTGAGACCTATTTTGAAAACAAAGACAAATCCTTCTACAGGTATAGAAATGTATAGAAAGGTATAGAAATGTTAGAAAAGCCTTGGACTGATTGTATCGCTCTTGAAGGAGATGAATAAAGTCGAATTTTGCAAAAAAAAGTGTTTTAAATAGCTAGACCAGCCTACGTGTTACAATGTTGGTCTTGTTTGTGTGAATTATTATACTTGATAGATTAATTTAAAAACAACATATCGAGTGAAGTAGAAACTAATTATAGAAATATATAATTTGTTAGGCTTTATTCTTATGGTAGAATTTTTTTTGAACTGTAATTTGCTAACTTTCTACCACTCTCTACCTCAGAAATGTTTATAGTTAGGAACTTTCGTGAAAACTGTATCCGGTGTACCTTTTTATCTTCAATATTGTTGTCTTTGACAACCTTAGGAACTGTAAAAAAAATATTATCGATATACAAAATAAGTCTCGTCTGTAAGTTATTGCGCAGGAATTTGTTTTTACATTTTGCGAAATTCTAAAAAATTGCATCCTATATGATAATAAGGTGATATTAAAGTGAAAGCGGCAACTTTTATCTTATATACCTACATTAAAAAGTTTTGCAAAAAAACAAGGTAAATAACATTTTTTTTTCAAAAACAAAAATTTACTTTTCAATATTATTTGCATTGAGATTAATACATTTGGCCCAACGAGATTCCAATTTTTTTATTCTCTAAGACAAAAAAATTGTTTCGAACTATGTATAATACTCGTTTACACCAAAGATAACCTCTTCATTCGAGGAAAATTTCTTCCCCCAAGCCAATTTTTGAAGTTAAGAAGCCAGAATATTATATACCCGCAATCTCAGGAAGCTTAATACAACGATCTTTCATCACGATACGATGAATTTTATCGACCATTTTTTCAGAAGACTCAATCGAGCGTCCTGAAGGTCCAGTATCTGCAGTGCAAGTACTGCCACGTTTAAATCCATTTATCTAGTAGTAAATGGTCTTGAGCGCTGGTGTACAGTCCCCAAGAACTTCCTTCAGTTCAGTTTCTATCTGGGTTGCAGTCCACTTTTTTAAATAAAAATGTTTTATCACTGCACGATATGTATCCTTAACCATCTCCACACGTGTAACACTGATCATTTACGCTAGCGCCAACAAACAACTGCGTGTTGCATCTATCTGAAACTTTGAACAATACCGTAACAAGAATTACGCTTACCAACCCCTCTGGTCCCACCAAACACAGAGCATCGTCTTTCTGCCAAAGCGATTGCGGTCGATGTGGATGGTGCGCCCGGATCTACCCATGATTTTTTGCGCTGGGGATTCTCAAAATCAATCCACTTTTCATCCCATTTAACTATACGATGCAAAAACGACTTCCTTTTGTGCCGAGTGAGCAAAATGTCACACGTGTTTTTGCGCTTTTCCATTTGCCTGTCGTTCAACTCATGTGGTACCCATCTACCGGCTTCTGAATCTTTCCCAACTCTCGTAGCCGATTGGAATCAGCTTGTTGACTAACGCCCAATTGCTCGGCGAGTTGTTTTCGTGTTTGCGAATCATCTTCGTCCAACAATGCTTGCAATTCCACATCTTCGTATTTTTTTGGTGGTTTTCCACGTTCCTTGTCTACAACATCGAAGTCACCACTTTTGAAACGCCGAAACCATCGTTTACACGTATCTTGATTTCGACATATTGAACGTAACAACACAACACTATGCACATACTTTTCCAATTTATCACTCGTGAGCGTCTGACACTTGTTGATGACACAACAAAATCAGTGTCAAATCTTTATAGCACAAACTGTATTGGTGCACCATCTGTTGTCTGAAATCCGCATTTCATACTTGTACACCTGGTACACGTGAAGAAAATAGGATCAAGTATGTATCCATACCATATAATCTCAAATATAGCAGGGGACAACTAATAAGGCAGGCCTCACCTTAGTCTATAAGTCATCAGACAATCTGAGGAATATCTTAGGAAATCCCAAAGATAAGATTCCTAATTATGAGAAAAGTGGAATTTATGAAATTAGTTGTAATGATTGCGACAAAAGTATGTTAAGTTTGCTAATGATTGTGACAAAAAGTATGTTGGGCAAACTAAAAGGTCAATTAAAACACGATTTAAAGAACATTTAGCACATTTAAAATATAATAGAACAGAAAAGTCTAGCACTGCCGAATATGCCCTTGAAGCTGATCATACTGTAACATTGGATAATTTAAGATTAATTAAAAATGTATCCGATAGGAGATTGTTGAACGCATAGGAAAGTATGGAAATTATAAAGTGTAAAAGTAGTTTAAATAAAGACAGAGGGCCTATTCTTTATAGTCCCCTCTACTGGTTACTTGACCGGAACTGACGGCCTCGCCTATTCCTGAGTAATTCAGGTATTAGGTTAAGTATAAATAGGGTAGATTTGTAGTTTAGCTTTAGTCAATCATCGCTCCTGATGAAGCTAACATGGTTAGCGAAACGCGCGTCGAGTGCAAAAATAAAGTGTTTGGTATAGTAGTGATATATATTGAGTAATGTCTTTGTGTAGATTGTATTTTATGTTTTAACTTTAATTTGTTCAGCTACAGAAGACTCTAACATTTAGACATAAGAAAGAAGATAAAAAGTTATAAAAACTAAAACAGAAGCCACAAATGTTTATTCTATAGCAAACTGTATTAGAAAGTAGTGAGCAAGCCAAGAAAGTAGTTTCTTAATTTAACGCGACAAGTCATAAATAAAGATCTGAGAGATTTTTAGGTAATCATAGTGATATGTTTTTCACATATAGATACTGATAATTTATATTAATCTGAGACGATCACAAGAAAAGGCAGGTTTATTTATTCGTATATATGGCATTCCATTTTGTTCACGTCATTACCAAAATTGAAGCAACACAATAATTCTATGGCATTATTGTAGAATGCTCAAAGTACAAATCATCAATCTATTGTACAGGTAAGTTACAGTCACTGATCCATTTAAAAACGTACAGCTATTATATTTTATTAAACTAAAGAAGAAGCGCAAATTTATTTTCCTTAATAAATAGAGCATGTCTTAATTACAACTTACAAACATGCAAATAGACGCACTAAATAATTTCAGAAAACATTTAAAAAATTTATAAAATGCATAACAAACACTACATTTTACCTAATACTAAAAAGTATGCAAAATGTTTAATCAATAGGAAATCGATCGTTACAAAATGATAAGAATAAATCATCATAAATTGGTAAATTTTAAATGCTGGTCCTGTGAAATAATACTATACCTATTTATAA
Organism: Pachyrhynchus sulphureomaculatus; assembly: GCA_019049505.1. NCBI lineage: Eukaryota > Metazoa > Arthropoda > Insecta > Coleoptera > Curculionidae > Pachyrhynchus > Pachyrhynchus sulphureomaculatus. Next base: position 135,255,286 of record CM032447.1, read on the forward strand.
TTTTAATGTTAAACAAGCAGTATTTACAATTTTCCTGTTGATATGTCACCCTTTTATCGGCAATAAAAGAGTGAACAAGAGAGGATAGATATTTTTTAAAATCCTAATCAAAAAATTATGCTGCTTCATTGGTTTTTAGCTTTCATTAGACGCCCTGTATAGTTTACATCTTTGATTCTTTTTGTATACTTTAGTGGGTCGTAAAAAAATGTATGTATTTTTAGTTCTTTTCATTAAGATTGTATATAATAAACATCAATCAAATTAAAACTGGTTATTAAAGTTTTTAATAACCTAGTCTATACTTTAAACTGAGAAGTAAATTAATTAAATTGTAAACTGTACAAAACAAAATAAAATATAAAATATTCTTATTTTTAAAGACACCATGAAAAAGTTATAATAAAAAATTACCCTTATTTTCTAAATTTGATATAAACACATGGTAAATAACACAGGGCAACAAAAAAATATTTTTGTTTTGGTGCCTGGGATTTTAGAGCTGATTTTAACTATATTTGGGACGCTAAATCTATACATGCAATCCGTTTTTCTCTATCAGCTCTACTTTTTTAGATACATCAACTTATCTACCAATGTGGTTTTTATTCAGTATATTCATTTATGAGAGTTCTAAAATTATTATATATTCATTAATATTCATTAATGTAGGTACAATGGTTTTATTGTCAGTCTGTAATTGAGTAAATTCCAGGTAAATCTATAAATAGTGGAACCATTGCCTATCAGGTACCTGAACTGACCCTTTTAATCACCTAACTCGGGTAAGTCTCGTCAGTTTGTGCGTTCTTACTAATGAGAGTAGATCGAATTCGGCGTGTTATTTTATGTTAAGAAAAGAGTGTTTTTGTGTTATTGAACAGAATTAAAATGAGTTCAGGTTCCAGTTCAAGAAGAAGTTGTGTAAATCAACCTGATGTGTTGTAACATTCATTTTTTCTTAGATTTTAAGACCATGTAATGTTACTGATTTTTCACTTTAAATTGTACTTCTTTTCATTTTTGTATCGAGCAGTATATTAATCAGAAATTGCTAGCCGCTCGGTATATTAGTGTGCTGTGCGGGTTTGCGACCGAATCTCTCGATACGCCGGGATTGGTTAAATATTTGTATCCGGAGTTTTGGTTCCGGCGTAGCCATATTACCGAGAGAGTGCCCGCGGTTTATTTAAGAGTCCGGTGGACAGGAAGGGAGGCTTATTTCCACCGAGCCGCCAAGTAGGTTATTTCGACCGAGCCGCCAAGTAGGCTAATTTCCATCGAGCCGCAGCCAGGCTTACTTCGACCGAGCCGCAGTAGAGGCTCATAGCAACAATTATGAGAGCCAAGTAAAGCACGAGTTTTTTTTTCTAACGTAAAGCCGTAGTGGGCTCTAAGTGTTTCCTACAAAGTGTAAAATCGGTTTTGTGTTCCATCGAAGGCCTAGAAGCCCAAATAAAAACCGTAAGTTACCAGAACATTCATCAATAGACCTATTCCCGAAGTAAGTGTCTTAATAGCAATTAGAACTGACAAAAGGTGAAGTGAAAATCACGATTCTTCGCTTTCGGGGGTAGTCAGGTTTTAGAATTTAGAATTTAAATGTCTGATTTAGGGACTCTAATAATAATAACTACCTGTTAGGCTAGAATTTTTTGTAATCCTTAAAACCGCAGAGGTTAGAACTTTTATTTTAAAATCATGAATAAATTTTCTTTTTATTGATTAAAGCTAGTGTCTCACTGAATACCTATCTTACTTTTCAGGATAATGACGGCTGTACCAAACTGTTTTTTTATTTAACAACTGTACACCCTTTCAGTATTTTTTCATTTTTTTAGCTGAAGTTAGATCCTTTCTATTTTAAAATGAATGGTGCCCAAAAGCCGTACAGCTGAGGTTTTTTAAAAAAGTAAGAAAAAATAATTCCAAAAAGACGTACAAAAATTATCTCTTACCCATATCTCTCTACCAAGGAAAACTGCGCTAGTGTGTGTTTAATTTCTTTAGTTCTTTTAAAATAAGGATCCACTCAATTCATTATCAGAAATTAAAAAGAGGTTGCAAGAAAATTCCGCCCAAGCGGGGGAAAAACAACTTTTCACAGGGTACAAAAGTGCGGGCAAGTTAACACCTTACAAAATGACGCTGTCAACGCGGGGCTTTTGGAATTTTATTTTTTAAAGGGTTCAGTGTACTAGCTATCGAACAAAGTAAAAGCTCTAACTTTTCAGATATTTTTATTTCATAACATTTATTAAACGAAACTACACTATAGCAATAAGACAAAAGCAGGAAATTTGTAGAATTATTTATTTCAATCTATCTGATGGTAGTATAGATATTAGAATTTTGTTAATCGACTCAAAGATAAGAGATTCCTACTTTTTTCTTAAAAGCTACTTTTATAGTTCAGATTAGCAGATGTGCTGGTTTACTTTAATTTTTGCAGTGTTAGATTTATTTTGCGGAACCGAAGAAAAAACTGTACTTTTTTCTCATCGCTGTTTTGCATGAATATTAAAAATACTTTGCTGATACGAAACGGTATTTGGAGATTTTTTTGTTGAAAATTCTTAAGATATCTAGTAAAGGAATTTTAATACAAGGCGATACTTAGAAATTTTTTTAAAATTGTCGAAGATGTTTTTTTAATGTTTGGTAAAGAAATTTACATATTTTAAGTGCCTTTACATATTTTCTATTTTTGACTATTGGGAGCACAGGAGAAATATTTTCACGACTTTTTAAACAATTCTTTTAAATTGTATTCATTTATCATGGAAGCCTTCAATTTTAAAGTCAATCACCTACTGGAATATGAATTAGACTATGAACTGAAAATCCGTCGTACTTTCTCAGAACGTCCGGTCGCGGATAAAAGAAAGATTCTAACGAGGATCTTAAGTAAAGAAATTAATGAGCCCGGAAAAACGATAAAAATAGGGGATGACACTCTGTCTATTAAAGAAGAAACGGCTGGTATCGAAAAGAGTTTAAATTCTATCTATCAAAACTTAATCGATAGTTATGACGGCGATCCAAATGATTCACTTGTACACCGGGTTAAGTCACGTTTATCGCATGTAGCGGGTCGCGTACAAAGAATTCCCATGCCGGATGACGAAGAGGGTATTTTGTTTCAAATGTGGAACAACTGGTGTGAGACTAACATCATGCCCCAAATGTACAAAAAACGAGTAAGGACGGTATATTACCGAGGCGGATACCCTAAGTCCAACAAAAAAGCCTCTAATCATTCGGCTAAGTCACAAGCTCATGTTCGCAGTAAAGCCCCTAATCCAAAACGTTCTAGAAACACGGACGAACAAAAATATTCCAATAGATCAGATTGGACTGAATGGTTACAAAAAGTTTCTGATTTTTTTAAGTCTAATAAAAATTCTCCTTCTCAAGATAAAACTCCTGCTTCTCCAAATGGTCACATGTCTCCTTTATTCGTGCATAAATATTTAGATAACAGACCGCATATCAAGATAAATCTATTAGGTGTCCATTTCTCGGCTTTATTTGACTCTGGTGCAAATGCCTCCGTTGTAGGTCAGAATGGTATTAAAATTTTAAGTCGTTTAAGTATAAAAATATGCCATGTCAAAAATAGAAGTGTTACCACTGCAGATGGCAGCCGTCTAAAAGTTTTAGGTACGGTTGAGTTGCCGCTAGTCTGCAATGGTCATTGTTTAGTAATCTCTGCTCTAGTAGTACCTTATCTATCACATACTTTGGTTTTAGGATGTGATTTTGCACAAAAATTCGGAATTTTAGTAAATTTTAAAGATAATTCGTGGTATCCACAGTCCCTAGAAGTCAATTCTCAAACAAGTTTTAAAGATTGTTATTCAGAAAGTTCTTTAGAAAACCTTTTCTCGCGTCTATGTACCCTAGATGATCTCTCGCGGACGGAACGCTTAAACGCAGAAAACGTAATAAGCTCTTTCAAAGAAATAAGTAGTAAAGATAGGTTAGGCCGAACGAATAAGATCACCATGTCTATAGATACGGCTGATGCCAGTCCTGTAAAGACAAGGCCCTTCGCCATGTCTCCGTATATGTCAAAAGTATTAAATAAAGAGTTAGACGAAATGTTGAAACTCGGGGTGATTGAAGAATCAAACAGTCCCTGGTGTTCTCCAATCTTATTGGTGAAAAAGGCCGATGGACAGTATCGTCTATGCTTTGACGGAAGAAAGCTCAACGAGGTCAGCAAATTTGATAACTATCCATTACCGAACATCGATAGAATTTTGACATCACTCAGGAATGCTAAGTATGTATCCTCGATAGATCTTAGAAAGGCATTCTGGCAAATTCCTTTGGACAAATCCTCTAAGGAAAAGACCGCTTTTGCAGTAGTAGGCCGAGGTCTATTTCAGTTCGTCACTATGCCGTTTGGTCTAAAGAACGCTGCTCAAACTCAGCAACGTTTAGTGGACGCTATATTTGGTCCGAAATATGAGCCACATATTTTTACCTATCTCGATGATATTTTAGTAACATCGGAAGACTTCGAATCGCATATACGCTTACTTAAAGAAGTAAAAAATAAATTGAAAGAGGCCGGACTGACGATAAATTTGAGCAAATGTGATTTTTTTTCAAAACTTCTTTAAAGTTTTTAGGCTATATTGTAGGCTCAAATTCTTTGCGTACCGATCCGGATAAAGTAGCAAGCATGGTTAATTATGCGAGACTTACTAATACTACGGAAGTTAAGCGCTTCGTAGGAATGTGTTCATGGTACAGACGTTTTATCGAGAATTTTTCTACCCTGTTGTCGCCTATTAATGATCTTTTGAAAGGACGAAAAAAAGGACAATCGATAGATTGGACAAAGGCAGCCGAAGAATCTTTTATAAAGATTAAAGAGCTATTGGTTTCAGCTCCCATTTTATCCCAACCAGATTTTTCCCAACAGTTTTATATTTCTAGTGATGCTTCTAATACCGGTTTAGGGGGCGTCCTAACACAGAAAATCAATGGTGAGGAAAGAGTGATAGCGTATGCCAGTAGAACTTTATCAAAGGCTGAACGTAACTATTCGGTTGTTGAAAAAGAATGTTTAGCAGTACTCTTTAACATCGAAAAGTTTCGACCTTACATAGAAGGTGTTCCTTTCACGGTCATAACAGATCATTATAGTTTATTGTGGCTTAATTCTATTAAAAACCCTAGTGGCAAACTAGCGCGTTGGGCGATTAGGCTGAGACAACATACGTTTAATTTAATTCATAGAAAAGGAGTCCACAATGTTATTCCTGACGCTTTGTCAAGAATCCCAGATCATACAGTGGACGAAAACAGTCTTAATGCACAAATTGGCGTAAGAATTGATACAGTTGATATAGATCGCATTGATCCATGGTACGATAATTTACGGCAGCAAATTAAAGAATTTCCTCAAAATTTTCCGCAGTGGAAGGTGGAAAATGATTTCGTGTACAAGTTTATCCCAAACCAGTTGCCTTTAAAAGTTAATGTACCCGAGTGGAAAATACTAGTTCCTAAACCACAGAGAGAGGAAGTTATAGACATGTGTCACACTCCTCCTACTTCTGGTCATTTTGGTTTTTATAAAACTCTTCACAGGGTTCAGGAACAGTATTATTGGCCAAAAATGCGTTTTGATATCTTAAAGTTTGTGAGGACTTGTGAAGTATGTGGAGCGCAGAAATCTCCAAATACACTACCTATGGGGCTGATGGGAAAAGAGAAAACGGTTAATTACCCTTTTCAAGTCATAGCAGCTGATCGGTCGCATTATAAAAATTTAGATTTGGATGTCAATGTTGACAGCGAAATAATTCCGGGTAACAGGGGTGAGTATGCCGAAAATTTAAAGGGTTTAAAAGATATTTTCACTGACGTGCGTAGTAGGATACATAAGGCTTATGAACGGAACAGTAAGTCTTACAACCTTAGAAAAAGGGATTTTTCCTTTAATATAGGAGATCACGTTTGGCGAAAAAATAAAATTCTTTCCAGTGCAGCTGATAAATTCACATCTAAGTTGATACCTAAGTATGTGCATTGCGTGATAAGAGAAAAGGTTTCAGACTTAGTTTATGGTTTAGTTAATTTAAATGGGACAAAAGTAGGACGATGGCATATTAAAGACTTAAAACCATTCAAAGGACCTAACCCTAATGAAAGTTTGTCAGAAGAAGAATAATTTATATTTACATTATCTTAATTGCTTTACTTTATTTTTTGATGTTGCTCTGTGGAGGTGACGACCTCGTTTTTTTGACTGTTATAAAAGTTGAGCAGAGAATAGCTTACTTTTATTGTTTAATGCTAAGGTTTTGGGTATTGGCCATATCCCAAACTTAGGTTGATTGTGGTTGATGTTTAGCATCGACTCAGCTGTTGCGAGCTTGCGAAGGAGTCATACTCTGGATATATCATAAGACTGGTATGTCGGTGGTCGCGGGATTTGATTTGCTTAAGACCCCAAATAATATCCAGTTCTTGACACTTGGAAGCGAAATTTTGATTAGAGGCAATCCAAGGTGATCTTGAGTTAGGACAAGCGCAAGATGTAGCTCGCGTGGTATGATGTTGAGTCAAAATTTTTATGAGCAATTTCAAAGTTTGTTACCCGAGTGGGTGTATTTCTATTACCTTAGTGGTATATGTTGGGTGCAATTAAGAGTAAATTGATTTTGGTTTATCCAGTAAGTCTAAGACTTGGATTATTTTGATTTAGATCTTCTTCTGAATTGACAAACTGAGGGTATACTTTTTTCTTTTCAGAGCCGTTTAAACGTTACCTTTGAGTCACTAATTTTTTTAAAAATTTTTTTGCATGGACTCATAGGCGTATGTTGAGTTTTTTCGGTATACTATCAGATTGATAGGAAATTGAAGTCCTGCAGGAGAACTAAAGGCTGATCATTTACAAGAGATGAGAGCAGAGTAAGACAGTCGTTTCACAAAGAAATGATCAAAATCTGATACCGAGATGAGAACCTTGTCAAGAGAGGCTAAGCGCAGTGAAGGAAGATTCCTAACCGAATTTTTAGATTTCCAAGAGGTAATCTAGAAGTTTGGGCTGACAGAAAACGGTTATGCCTGATACCTGTAGCAGTTTCTTCTAGAGGCTATTGTCTAGGGAGACGATTAACACCATGATCGAATATTTTAGCTGTCAATGATGTTTTCTTCTTGTTTCTGATTAAGCTGGAAATGCTCTTGTCGTCTTCAAAAGTTTTGTTGCGTTGCCACCGAAAAATGGAGAAATTTTTACTTCAAGTAGCTTTTTAAGCTCATTTTCGTTTTTTGGAAATTTCCGTTAGAAGCTTGGTTAAGTCAACCTTGTAAACCTTTTAGGTTGTATCCCATGAGTTATCTGTTTTTACAGGCTGTGATGCACCGGGTGCTAACAGATGCCGTTACGACGTTTGGCAGGAAGTTAGTCTTCCTGAGGAACAGACTGATTGGAAGGGTAGTCTATGGGGGGTGAACGTTTGACCTTTGGGACCTTTAGGGGTTTTGTTACCCAATGGTTATTTCTATTTGAACCAAAGGAGAGCCTAGCTACTGTAGTCGACCTCAGCTCCAATTAGCCTATTAGTGGTGACAGGCTGTTGGCAGTAGTGTGTTTCGGAACACCCTATTGATTAATTTTTTTTGACTTATGGTGGTGTGATAGACACCGTTTTAGTTTAGTGGATGCTATAATCTACTCCCTTTTGTTGGTGGACTCCAGGGTCACCATTTCCGTATTTTATTGTCTCCACCTTTCAGTATATCGTGGTGAGGTGTTCGTCTCCTGTTATGTGGGATGGATTGAATGTTTTTTCGTTGTTGTTCCAGGGCGAGACCAGTACACGAGGGTTCTTCATGCAACTTGAAGAGGCGCAATGCTGGTTAAGTTTTATATCTCTGTATAGCCACCCTGAAGAATGACGGAGGGCGTTTGTTCTGGCTCATGTTTCTAGGCAGATTTGTCACTTTGGTGCGATGTGCCGAAAATTTGGTTAGCTTTTGCTAAGAGCTTTCACCAAGCTCAGTATGGAGTTATCATAACCAAGAGTTTTTGGATTTGAACTCCTGTATATATTTCTGTATATATTTCTGTATATATTTCGGTGTATGTTGGTTGCCTGAGGGCATGTGCTCAAAATGCGTGATTTTGAGTCGTTTTGCTTATGGACTCCTATATATAGGATTATGACTTTAGGGAGGTCCTATTTCGAGACTTGCTGTCTCATACAGTTATATTGGGAATGTTTCCTAGAATGTTAGTTGTGCGCAGACTAATCATTCTGTTCTTAGTGAACATTGCTTTTTGAAGCAGGATCATTCAGTTTGGTGAATTTTAGCTTTTATAGCTATTCACTGTGTTTAGGGTGAATTTTAGCTTTTATAGCTATTCACTGTGTTTAGGGTGAATTTTAGCTTTTATAGCTATTCACTGTGCCTATAGTGATATTGTTAGCTTTTATAGCTGCTCACTATGTTAATGGCGAGATTGTTCTTTAAGAACGCGGACTTTGTGTAGTCGAGGGCTATTTACAGAGTGTTTTCTTGGCGAGGAGCCGAGGTTTTTTTCTGGCGATATACCAGAGTGTTTAGTTGGCGATAAGCTGACGCGTTTTCTGGCGATCAACCAGAGCGTTTTCCCTGGCGATTTTAGCATGTCTAGATGTCTTAGGACGTCGACATTGCGCGATAGAGTGCGATTATTTTCTGATGCGACTAGTAGTGATACTAGATTTAGAATGTCCTCTTAGCGGTGAGCTAGAGCATTGATGGCGATTTTTTCCGAGCGTTTGTCTGGATTTTCATCCAGATGTTTTTCTTAGCCTTGTGCTAAATGGTCTTACAAGACTTTCTCTTTTTAGTGTTAGTGTTTGCACTAGAATCATTTTTTTTTTTGTTTTTCTTTATTTAAGAATTTTTATAAATTTCTTTTGCTGAAATAGAAAATTTTCAGACAATCCTTAAAATATTTTAAGGGGGGTGTTCATACTTTGTTTCAGTTCATTTTTTTTGATTTAGACAAGAGTCTAGACAAAAATTTTTTTTTGTTTTGGTAACAATAACAGAGCTGATTCTTTTATATAAGAAGACCGCGATTGTTACTTTAGAAAGGTATTTCTTATGTTCATGCAAGGATTTTTATTTACTTTTTGATGTACTTAACCTTAGTGCTTAATTAAGTTAAGTCTAGTTATAAGATTCTTGTGTACATGCAAAGATTTTCATTTGGTTTTCATTGTACTTAATATTAGTGCTTAATTGAATTAAGTCTAGTAGTAAGGTCCGAAGTTTGTAATTTTGTTTTAAGTTCTGACCTTAGTAGTAAGTGATAGTGTACCACTTTGTACCTTTTCATAAGTAGCCTTAGTTTAATAGACTAGTGTAGTCTATTTCTTTTTGGAAGGGGGTAAATGTAACATTCATTTTTTCTTAGATTTTAAGACCATGTAATGTTACTGATTTTTCACTTTAAATTGTACTTCTTTTCATTTTTGTATCGAGCAGTATATTAATCAGAAATTGCTAGCCGCTCGGTATATTAGTGTGCTGTGCGGGTTTGCGACCGAATCTCTCGATACGCCGGGATTGGTTAAATATTTGTATCCGGAGTTTTGGTTCCGGCGTAGCCATATTACCGAGAGAGTGCCCGCGGTTTATTTAAGAGTCCGGTGGACAGGAAGGGAGGCTTATTTCCACCGAGCCGCCAAGTAGGTTATTTCGACCGAGCCGCCAAGTAGGCTAATTTCCATCGAGCCGCAGCCAGGCTTACTTCGACCGAGCCGCAGTAGAGGCTCATAGCAACAATTATGAGAGCCAAGTAAAGCACGAGTTTTTTTTCTAACGTAAAGCCGTAGTGGGCTCTAAGTGTTTCCTACAAAGTGTAAAATCGGTTTTGTGTTCCATCGAAGGCCTAGAAGCCCAAATAAAAACCGTAAGTTACCAGAACATTCATCAATAGACCTATTCCCGAAGTAAGTGTCTTAATAGCAATTAGAACTGACAAAAGGTGAAGTGAAAATCACGATTCTTCGCTTTCGGGGGTAGTCAGGTTTTAGAATTTAAATGTCTGATTTAGGGACTCTAATAATAATAACTACCTGTTAGGCTAGAATTTTTTGTAATCCTTAAAACCGCAGAGGTTAGAACTTTTATTTTAAAATCATGAATAAATTTTCTTTTTATTGATTAAAGCTAGTTTCTCACTGAATACCTATCTTACTTTTCAGGATAATGACGGCTGTACCAAACTGTTTTTTTATTAACAACTGTACACCCTTTCAGTATTTTTTCATTTTTTTAGCTGAAGTTAGATCCTTTCTATTTTAAAATGAATGGTGCCCAAAAGTCGGACAGCTGAGGTTTTTTAAAAAAGTAAGAAAAAATAATTCCAAAAAGACGTACAAAAATTATCTCTTACCCATATCTCTCTACCAAGGAAAACTGAGCTAGTGTGTGTTTAATTTCTTTAGTTCTTTTAAAATAAGGATCCACTCAATTCATTATCAGAAATTAAAAAGAGGTTGCAAGAAAATTGCGCCCAAGCGGGGGAAAAACAACTTTTCACAGGGTACAAAAGTGCGGGCAAGTTAACACCTTACAGTGTTTTGCTATATATGCGGAGAATACATGTTTCAACAAAACAAACAAACTATTACTGACTTTGTAAAGCGAGCGTATCTTGGATACTTTGGAGTTAAGCTTGGTGATCAGGACAAAACGTGGGCCCCGCATCTCGTATGTAAAACTTGTACAGAGCATTTACGGCAGTGGACTACCGGGAAAAGAAAATGTCTAAAATTCGGCGTACCAATGGTTTGGAGAGAACCAAAAAACCACTTCAATGATTGTTATTTCTGTTTAGTAAATACTAATGGAATCAATCGAAATAACCGCAATATGTGGACTAACAGTGACTATGAGGGGACGTTATCAGTTCCTCAACGCTTCAATCAAAATGAATTAAATGATCTCACCAGGGATCTCAATTTATCGAAAAAAGCTTCTGAAGTACTGGCTTCTAGGTTGAACGACAAAAATTTACTGGAACAAGGAACCAAAATTACCTTTTACCGTACAAGAGAAAAAGATCTGCTACCATTCTTTTCTCAAGAAGACAATCTTGTATTTTGTCACGAAATTAGGGGACTCATGAAAGAAATGGGACTTTCTGAATATATTCCAGATGATTGGCGCCTATTTATTGACAGTTCAAACCGAAGTTTAAAATGTGTCCTTCTACATAATGGGAATAAATATGGTTCAATACCACTAGCTCACTCAACGAAACTGAAAGAAGAATATAATACCATAGCTTTGGTCTTGCAGAAGATAAAGTATTACGAACATCAATGGATGATTTGTGTAGACTTAAAAATGGTAAACTTTCTTCTTGGGCAGCAAAGTGGTTACACGAAATATCCGTGTTTCTTGTGCCTCTGGGATAGTAGGGACAAAACACACCACTGGGTTAGAAAAGATTGGCCTCAGAGAGAAAACATGGACGTTGGGGAAAAGAATGTCATTAACGACGCTTTGGTTGAAAGAGAAAAAATCATACTTCCTCCGTTACATATAAAGTTGGGCTTAATGAAGCAATTTGTAAAGGCTCTTGATAAGAATGGGTCTTGTTTTGCATATATAGGGTTAAAAATGCATCAATTGAGCACAGAAAAACTCAAAGCAGGGATATTTGACGGCCCACAAATAAGACAATTAATTAAGGATCCTGCCTTCATAAATTCAATGAATCAAGTTGAACGAGAAGCTTGGACATCATTTGTTGCAGTTGTAGAAAATTTTCTAGGCAAACATAAAGCTCAAAACTATGTTGAAATGGTTAACAAGATGCTTAATAGTTTCAAATCCTTAGGGTGCAATATGAGTATTAAAATACACTATTTACACAGCCACTTAGACCGTTTTCCAGAAAATTTAGGAGACATGAGTGAGGAACAAGGTGAAAGATTTCACCAAGATATTAAAGTTATGGAGGACCGCTACCAAGGAAGATGGGACATGCACATGATGGCAGATTACTGCTCGAGTTTAAAAAGGGACTGTTTAAAAAAACATTCAAGAATGTCGCGGAAAAGAAGCTTTCCAAGTGTTGAGTGACTATTTCATTTCTTCAATGTTTTTTTTTTGTTTGTAAGTACGACATAATATTGTATTTTGTATAACTAAAATAAAAATTTCGTATCTACTTTTGTTTACTACACTTACGGATTTGAGTTACAATAATGTAACTTATATTTCTCTAAAATTGTATATCTTAAAAATTTGAGCTCCTAGGTACAAATGAATACGTTATTTGAATTCAGGACATCAAATTGATATAGAATCAGCTCAAAAAACCTCGACACCAAAACAGCTGTTCCCCTGTGTAATTTTTTAAAAGTTCACTGTAATCTGTTGATTTAGCTGAGTCGATAAAAATTTAATTTTCATAGTTTTAGTGTCTTAAAGTTCAGCCCCAATTTTGTGAAAAAACAGCTGTACACATTATTTGTTATAACCTTAAGGCAGGAAGTAGGATTACATCACAGATTTTGGCTCACTTAGAAAAATGTCTCATTAAAGCGATTAGCTCGTCTGTATCTTGATATGTTGGGTTTACTCTCATTTTCAGGTCTTAATGTAAGACAATTAGTTTTGCATTTAAAATTCATGTTTATTAAATATATGTTTCACTTCTCTCTCTAAAGCCAGTATGTTATTCGTGAAAAAACACCGTCCAAGATTTTTGCGTTGCTTGACATTTCAGAATCCCTAGATAACGAAAAATATAGTTTCCAAATATGCCTGTCGATCTATTGCCGCGAAAAGTCCCGAATAAAGAAAAATATCAATTTTAAACTTGATATGTACGAGGCTGGTTTGAAAAGTCCGTGCAAAAATAAAAACTACTTATGTGTTTGGGGTAAACCTTTTTTATTTTTCGACATAGTCTCCTTTTAGGCTTATACACTTCGTCCAACGATGTTCTAGTTTTTTGATCCCTTCTGAATAATAGGATTTGTCCAAGTCTGCAAAATATCCATTAGTATCTGCAATCACCTCCTCGTTTGAATAAAATCTTTGTCCCGTCAGCCATTTCTTCAAATTGGGGAACAAATAGTAGTCCGAGGGAGCCAAGTCTGGAGAATAGGGGTGATGTGAAACGAGTTGGAATCCTATTTCCATTAATTTTGCGACCACAACTGCTGAGGTGTGTGCTGGTGCGTTGTCGTGATGGAAAAGGACTTTCTTGTGGGCCAATCGCGGGCGTTTTTCTTACAGCTCGGTTTTCAAACGGTCCAATAACGATGAATAATATTCACCTGTAATAGTTTTACCCTTTTCCAGATAGTCGATGAGGATTATCCCTTGCGAATCCCAAAAGACAGTCGCCATAACCTTTCCGGCCGAAGGAACGGTCTTCGCCTTTTTTGGTGCAGATTCCCCCTTGGTAACCCATTGTTTAGATTGTTGTTTGGTCTCAGGAATATAGTAATGTATCCATGTTTCATCCACAGTGACGAAACGACGCTTAAAGTCCTCCGGATTCTTCTGGAACAGCTGCAAACCATCCTTGCAACACTTCACACGATTCCGTTTTCGGTCAAGCGTGAGCAATCGCGGCACCCATCTTGCGGATAGCTTTCTCATGTCCAAATGTTTATGCAAAATATTATGTACCCGTTCAGTCGAGATGCCCACAGCACTAGCAATCTCACGCACCTTAACTCTTCTATCATCCATCCCCATATCATGGATTTGATCAATTATTTCTGGAGTCGTAACCTCCACAGGCCGTCCAGAACGTTCAGCGTCACTTGTGCCCATATGGCCAGTCCGAAAATTTTGAAACCACTTATACACTGTTCTAATCGAAGGTGCAGTTTATCAAGCTTCTCTTTAGTCTCCTGAGGCGTTTTGCCTTTCATAAAGTAATGTTTAATCACCACACGAAATTCTTTTTCGTCCATTTCTTGAAAATCACTCGACTTCCTTGATTCACACGAATGCCAAACACAAAGAAATAAACCAATATGGCTGAAACTTGGTGTGCGTTCATTCAAGAGATGCTACTAACTAAACATGACCTCGATACGCGCCGGTGGTGCCATCTCTCGAACTTTGCACGGACTTTTCAAACCAGCCTCGTATGTAGTATGGAAGGAACTTTTGGTTTTCACCCGTTCGAGGAAAGGAGGTATAGGTAAATGAATTCTGTAGAGTGTCCATACTATAAGAGGAATATTTTGCCAGAAATAGTACTAACAGAGAACTGGGACGTGATCACAGGGCGTACCAAAAAATCTAATTTTACAGTCCTGGCCATATAAACCGTACACCCCAAACACATTCTACTGCAGGGCGAATGCAGTCCGGCAGCATTGTAACGTAATACCGGTAACGCCTTGCTATTAAACCTTCCTGAACGATAAAATGTGGAAGGAATTTAAAGTTGATATTTTATTATAAATAAACGAATACAGATTATTTTTAGAGTTTCTTTGTAATAAAAGATGATTTTAATTAACTGATTTTAATTAAAACTGATTAAATTTAATGTACGGTTTTAAGAAATATCTATGAATGAATAACCGGTCAAGTGCAAGTTAAACACGCAATTAGTGTTCCGTACGTTGATTGCTTTTAAAATAAAAAAAAATTTGTTACAGAGGTATAAAATGATCAGTGACTTCACAAAATACACCCCAAATCAGTTTTCAACAAAGTTTGCTTCCAATCTTTACTGAAATCTGATGACCTTGAAATTTTTGTTTTTTTTTATATACCATATAAATTATTAAAGGTAATGCACTCGTGATAATTTTCGTTCAATCTACACCCCGTGGAGAATATTCCAGAATTTTTTCGAAATTTTTTGATAAGTACTTTTCGAGATAAGGCCCGGGACAGCGATTTTTCGCGAATTTTTAAAAATAATACAAAGAAAAGTGCGCGCAAGTATAATATTATATATATTTTTTACTCGTGTTTTCACAAGCTTTCATTTGACACCACACTCGATGACCTAGTAAAAAAAATTTTTTTTCACTTCCAACTTCACCCCCCAAAACTAACCCCTTAAGTCAAAATTTAATTCTCAAAACTACATGGCTCTGATGAGGCCATCAATTC
Source organism: Pachyrhynchus sulphureomaculatus (assembly GCA_019049505.1). NCBI lineage: Eukaryota > Metazoa > Arthropoda > Insecta > Coleoptera > Curculionidae > Pachyrhynchus > Pachyrhynchus sulphureomaculatus. The sequence goes on from CM032447.1 coordinate 135,270,421, forward strand.
CTATATTATTACCAAATTTCACCTTTCTATGTCAAATAGTTTCGGAGAAAATCGGGTGTGACAGACAGACAGACACCGAAGTGATCTTATAAGTGTTCCGTACGGAACACTAAAAACGTGTTTTTTAACGAACAAATTTTTGGGTATAGTTACGAGAAAAAAAATACAAGGTAATGTTATTAAGTGTTGTCAAAAATTAAAGTCTAAAACATTGTCCTTCAAATTTTGCATAGAGGTAAAGTAAATCCCAAGATATAAGATCCTGCCTTTTTGCTTTTTTAATGGGGCCATAAACGACTCTATTATGGTTTTGTGCATAGTTGCCAGGTATTACGATAAACGTATTTTTATTTTACCTGCTTTGTATACCACCCTCACTTGCACCTGCAATCATGTGTTTTTACTTATATATTTACCGGTTCGGAGCCCTTTAAGTATTTGATAATATAGGCCTAATGACCACAGGTCCCCATTACGATTCGAAAGATACTTTTTATTATTTTTATTTTTAGTTTTACTTACAACTTACAATGTAACTATTTTAATTATGTGGCGTCCGTGGGAAAATTGCAATAGTGGCTATGGCAAGAGAAAACATTTATTACTTGACGCTACACAAATAGTGAAAAATGTTTACGACAATTTGGTAAAAAGAAATTTGAACAAACAAAGTGCTTTGCAAGAATCTAGTGAACTAACAAAAATCCCAATTTCTACCATTGAGGGTATTGTAGGAAAACCATCACTCAGGAACAGGAAAAAAACGGAAAGATTTTGAAATGCATCATGACTGTGAAAAAAACATCATCAGGAGAAAAATATATTCTATGTATGAAGGTTGGTGCCGACACTAGACAAAATAAAATTAAGACTGGTGCAGGACGGGACCAATATACATTGTGGCCGATCAACCCTTCACAGAATTCTCTTAAGAATGGGATTCACGTACCGAAAAATCAACAAAAGGCAAGTAGTGATGGAGTCACAAAGATTACGAATTTTGCGACATACTTATTTACAAGAAATTAAAAAGTATCGCTCAGAGAATTGGCCAATAATTTACCTTGACGAAACATGGTTCGATACCCATGACACTGTGCAAAAAGGGTGGGTTGACAGCAGTACAAAATGTCAGACTAACGCACCTTCAAATAAAGGTAAACGAATAAACATTTTTCATGCTGGATCTGAAAAGGGCTGGGTTTCAAATTGTCTACTATTATCTGCAAAAAACATAAAAGATTCTGGTTTGGACTACCACGAAGACACGACCGCAGAACTTCTTGAAAATCGTTTTCAAAATTCCCTTTTGCCAAATGTTCCCGAGCAGAGTGTTATAGTTATGGACAATGCAAGTTACCATAGTCGCCTACTAAATAAGGTTCCTAATACAGCCAACACCAAATTGGAAATACACGAATATATGTTAGCAAATGACATTTATTTTGACTTTAGTTATAAAAAAAGTGATCTTTTGGACGTTTTGAAAGACTATAAATTGAAAAAGAAATATGTTTGTGATAGTATAGCTGAGAAAATGGGACACACTGTTTTGCGGCTTCCTCCATATTATTGTGTGTTTAATCCAATTGAAAATATTTGGCATCAAGTTAAATCAAAAATAAGGGCACAAAATGTTTCTCCTACTTTAGGCGTGTCAGTGGTTGAATTAGTAAAAAAGGTTATAAATGATATACCTTGTGAAAGCTGGAAGAATTCCATTCAGCACGTTGTTAAAGTTAAAGATTCATATATTTATGTAAATAATATAAAACCACTGATAATTACTTCAGCTGATGACAATGATAGTGAAACCAAATTAGGCTTAAGTTAAAATATATTTTTATTTATACAATACGTTCCCTCTGTAAACCCCATTCATTCAAACTGTATATTTGTACTTCTTATCCATCTCCAAAAACACTTATAATTTTATTTATTTGCATTAATGAATAAAATTCTTAAGTCCATCTCTGCAACCTATCATAAACAAAAAGTCAGAATTTTTATATTGCCCACTTAAAACGGCAAAAATCTGAATCTTATATTTTAGGACATGCTATAACTAAAAATTTTACTGTGCTATTTACACTTAAATTATTAGAACTGCGGTAACGAATCCCTATATTATGTATTTTTTGAAAGTATATAACTTCCGCACTGCTGACAATCTACGAAAATAACGTTTCCGCTCTTTTAGAGCGACGCTTAGTAATGATTCTTAGGACTCACCAACATAGAAAAATAGTGTTACTTACCTTTATCAACAGATTTCGTAATGAAACCAAATTCTCTCTGGCATCAAAATCGAAATGATTTGCAGGCACAACTCCAGCCAATCCAGCAGCAATAGAGTCATGTTTGCGCGGAGAAATACCATTCATATTATTGCCTAAAAAGACGTAATATTAATTTATAAGTCGAAGATATAATTTAAAAAATAGACGTTCGTTGGACTACCATTCCCTTAGTAACTAACATAATACCTAAATCCAGTTCTAGAGACAGCTGAGATCTTTTTCCGTCATAATATTAACAAGTGTTGATTTTAGTTTTCAAATAAAATACAATCAACAGATACAAATATAAATTATTAAACTTAAGCATCTCTCTGCTCTTTAAAAATATAGTATATTACATCTTATTATTGTAAATCTAAAATTAATATCGGCGCCGTGTGCCACAGATGATATTTATTTTATTTTGAGAAGAAAATAAAATGCAGTATTCTATGTAAACTTTCAGGCAAAGCAACACCGTCCCCAACAACTTTGCCTATGTTCAATTTTCAGGACTTCCTAGCAGCTTATAAATCTATTGGAGATGAATATAGAAAGAATTAAATAAATTCAATATTTTCTCAAAAAGTTATACAATCACATTAATTCTTATCTGGTAGGCGCTGCATATTTTGTGATAACATAATATCTAAATAAAATGAAGTATAATGATTACTTTAAAAATTTTAGTTGGAGCATTGACTTTATTTGTTTAAAACTTCAAGTATTCCTAACCGTTTCCTAACATCTCACTATGTTGTGTTGTTTTCAAGAGACATTAATGGAATTAATAAAAGAATTTACTTTTTTTTGAGAAATTGCTTGAGGAATCCCAGAATTTATTAAGTACTCAGTGAGGCAGCCTAGAAATTCTAAGGAAAGAACAATCGATCTTTTTTAAAGGATGTGGAGACTGTGGCTAGAGATATTATAACTCGTAAAAAAATGTTCAATGTTGCACAAAATTCTATATAGAAAAGTTTAAAAAAAAACGGTTTTTATTTAAAAATGTTCAGGTTATAGAGTAAATAAAAAATAATACCGATGAGATAATAATTCAAAAAAATAAAATATTAAAGAGACATATATATGCAAATTATCTTTACTTTGAATATTTTTTAAACAAAATTTAGTACACAATTTTTTAGAGGATATTTGTCTTTACAGCGGTGTAAAACAAGAAATAGCCTATATTAAAAATGCAATATAATAATAGTCCCAATAAATTTACTTACAAATCAATAAAAAATCATAAAATAAGGTGAATAATGAGAAAGGTAACCAGTCAATATCTTAGGGGAGGCTGCTAGAAGTAAAGACTATTAGTATAACTTATTTAAAAACTTGTGGTTAGAAATTATTTTAACTATTACATGTTTTAAAAATAAATTATTTTCACTGGAACAGAAAAAATGCAGTATTATATTTTGATAAACCCAAGGGTTATATGTTCAGAAGCAAAAGTGTATAATGCGCTAATATCTATAGAAAAAATTTAATAGGGCATTTTAGAAATCGCCAACTTATGGCTAAAAACTAGGCTTTAATTTAAAAATGATCTCGTCGGCGTTTCAGAATTTAGCACTAAATGAACTTCCATTAGCATCAGGCTAAACTGTTCTTTGGCTAAAGGAATTGAAATTGCCGCTTTTATTTAGTAAATATACCAAAATCTAAATGCAGAGACAAAGATTTAATAAGGGCTCCCATTAAATTACGGAATTTGTATTAAAGGGCGATTCATTAGTCTTGAGACTAACTTTAGGCGTTTGGGTAAATGCTGAACAATTGACAGATAGCAATATTTTTTATGCTGAAGGTGTGACAGTACCTCTACTTTGATGTCAGAATCTGCGCATTTGATTATTCGCATTGGAAATGTCATACAAGCTGGATTTACGAAAGTTGCTTCCTTGTTTGGACAACTGTCCACCAAGCAAATTCTCGAAGCGTTTGAAGATAAGCCAATATTTCGTGTTTTGCGTGATTGCTGAGAAGGCAAACAACCAGAAAATAAAAAAAAAATCCGGTCGGCCACCTGTTCTTAGCAGAAGAATAACAAAAAAACTTTTGTCTGCAAAAGACAAAGTTCGGAACTCACAAAGAAAATTGTCGAGAAAATACGGTGTTTTGCAAACAACTGTGCATCGAATTTTGAAGACAAATAATGTGCAATTTCGAAAACGTAAAAAGGCACCGAAATACACCGCAAGACACCTCGAAAAAATACCAAAATGTTGCCGTGCACCTCATGTTAAGCATTTCACATTTTCGAACAGTTCTCTCAATGGAAATGATTCCTTCTACAAGCAGCACCAGACGACATTAAATACGCCGGCGAAATGGAATTTAAACCAACAGTGTTGATGTGGATTGCCATTTCATCGAAAGGTATTTCAGCTCCATATTTTCAACCAAGTAGTGCTGTTGCAGTCAATTCTGATGTGTATCAAAAAGTGCTGGACTAAATTGAAGCAGTTTATCAAAGAATATCATGCGCGCGACAAAATAATCTTCTGGCCACAGCTTGCACGTTGTCATTATGCAAAAAAAACACAAGAATGGCTCAAAAGTCAAAAAATCTAATTTATACCGCCAAATGACAATCGACCAAATGTTCCACAGGCACGACCAACTGAAAGATTTTGGGCAATACTTTCACGTTTATGAAAATGGTTCGGAAGCACAGAACCACCGGCACTTGATTGACAGAATAAAGAGGAAGTTGAAAGAAATCGACGTTTCGGTCGTCCAACGCCTGATGGATGGCGTTCCAACCAAGCTGCGTAAAATCGAAGATAATGGTCCATTCGCTACAATGTAAACATGATATTTGATATATTTTGAATAAATTTATGCATATAAGCAACTGCATTTGAAATATTTTTCCTGGTTTCACATTTATACATGCGCCTGAAATTAGTCTTAAGACTAATGAATTGTGTTTTGTTTACTATATTTTGTTATAGATAAAATATTTTTACTTTATCAAAATTAATTACTTACCTGGAAGTTCTAGTAAGGGTCTGCGTGGACTATTAACAATCATATCAACATTATCAAATCGCGGTGCCATTGTTAAACAACTAATGGGCATTGTTGGTGGACAATATCCCTTGGTGATAAATTCATGTTTAACTAGTTGATCAACCTTTGGTCTTCTAGATGGTTCTGACTGCAGCATCATCATAATCATATGCTTAGAATGTTGAGATAAGTTGGTGCCAATTCTTAAAAGAAAAAGGGAAATGCTAGAATTCATTATAAACAAAGATTTAGGCTGATAGTGGATCATCAAACCGAGTTCATTTGTGTCCTGAATGAAATGAATGAATAGATATAGATTGCAGGGATATTGGACATATATTTTGACTTTATCTTCAAAATATACTTTACCATGGCAAATGTTACATAAAAACAGAATGATTTAAATGAAGCTTAAAGATTTTAGGCCTGGATCAAATTTTGTGTGTTACATCTTCTAATGTTTATCTAAGTAGGCCCCAACATAGGATTCCACTCTAAAATCTTAAAAATTTCATTCAGAAGTGTTCATCAAATCTTACAACCATCTAACCCATCCATACCAACTTTACAAACGGATATTAAGTTGAAGTACGTTTTAAAAATTGGAGCCTTGGGCATCCTATATTAATAGACATTCAGCTAACTGAACTTCACCCTTGAGACAATAAAAAACTTTTTTGTATGTAGATCTGATGTATACAATCCGATACAAAGTCAACTTTAATATTAGAAAATATATAGAGGCAAAAAAAGAAAGGTCCAATACCTATTTCTCTTCTTATAATTTTCCATCAATAAGAACTGAAAAAAATTTTCAAAATACTTTTTTAAGAGCTTGATACGCGTACTGCACAGTAATTTCTAAATCGCTACAAAAGCAGTGTCTGTGCGGAAGCACACAGTTTTTATAAAATCGTCTAAATTTACTACATATTCTAATAGTCTAAGAGCCCGCGACTGCCAGACCTTCGGTAAGTAATAAAAGCTAAAAGTTTCTCTATGTATGTCCACAATACAGGTAAGAACGATCCCCGACTATAAAACTTGGGTCGCGGTGGCCTTGGCAGGTAACAGATAGTAAAGGTGTATAAAATTATGCCTCAAATTCAGTATAGTATAAAGCTCAGTTTTTATGTATTGTATTCGTAATAATCTTATAAATCGCCTCGTCCACTGCCAGACACTTAGTACGGTTGCAACCCCCTGCCAGACACCCTTAAAATATAGTTAATTGTAATTATACTTAGGTTATAGTATAAAAGCTGAACTTTATATATGTTATTTGGGAAACTATAAAATGATGTTTCCTCAGTAGCCAGACACTTTCGATAGTTCCCCCATCTTGCCAGACACATTCAAAGTCTACTGTAGGTGCGAGCGCGAGGGATATATATGTAAGCGGGTGCGAGTGAAATAGTGCGTTCGGTCAATGGCGATCTTTTACTGCGCATCAGCTGTCTTTTATTCTGTATTGTGTATTGTGTGGTGAACTGTTATACGTACAGCAAACGTTTTATTATTTATTTGTGCAGTTTATGAAATAAGTGTGATCCAGTTGTAATAAAGTGTTATCATGGAAACGGAAGGCAAAAAATTAATTTATTTTGTTTGTAAAAAAAGTGATGGCAAAATAACATTGTTTTCTGAAGAGACATTAAAAAAATGCCAAACTATTTTGACAGTCAGAATAAAACACAACCTCAAATATAAAAACATTATTTTGCCTGATGAATATACAGATGGTGGTTATCACCGTGAATGCCATAAAGCATTCACAGGACTTATGAGAAAATATTACACTTCTGAACCTAAAAGTTCTAAAAAAAATAGTGCAAAAGAACAATCAATCAGTGTAGTTACAGACAGCTTATCTCCAGTCACGCCGTTGATACCTGAGTTGACTACAGAGTTAGCAACAGAATCTCTAACAAAATGAGAGCAAACTTTATCTTCTCAATTAACAGAACCGCAACCTTCAACTTCTCAAAAACAATCTCATTTACCGCCTATACTTACAGAACCTTCAACAATATCACAACCAACCTTAATTTCTGAATCAGGAGCATTAGAATCTACAACTTATCAAGAAAAACCTGACATTAGTGAACCAGCTGTTAGTGAACATAACGATGCAACTGAGGACGTAAATATTCCGACCGAAAGTGATGCTCGTATCAATGACTCTCAGATCGTTTGTGTATTTTGTAATAAAAAAAAGAAACAAGTACGATCAAAAATGCTTCCTCTTCATGCAGCTGATACAAACCAATTTAAATGTAGTATTTTACCCAATATTGAAGGTTTAGAAGAGTATAATGAATTGTTAATTACATTGAATAATTTTTCTGCTCCAAAAATACATTACCATACAGATTGTCGACTCAATTTTAATAATAATATATCTTCTAAAAAGAAAGCATGCAGTAAAAAAGAGCGGCATTATCATCGAGAATATCACAAAATAGTTTTTAATGAAATTAGCAGCATCATCGAAGAAGACGTTATCAAAAAAGGGCGCTGTTATTTATTAATATATATTACATGAATTGTATATTGATTCATTGGAAAAAATTTTACAAGAAAATTCCATTGAAATGAACGCCACTTTCACAGCACACCACCTTGAAGAAAAACTTACGAAAATATTTTCTAAAGCTATTAAATTTTTTACTATTCGTAATAAAAAAAATAATAGCACCTAAATATTTACAAGCCGTAGATGATACAGTACTTGAGAACTTACAAACAGAAAATATTATACAAAAATCTGCATTGATTCTGAGAAAATTAATACTAGGAGTAGAAAAAAAAAATTACCCTCTAAAAATATTACAGCACAACATTTAATATCGGGAGAAGTTTCGATACCACAACCATTATTGGACTTTTACTTCACTCTTCTTGGTGGGTGTAATCAAAAGCGGAAAAAAAGCATCAAATGTTCTCGTCAAGTTCGTTCTTATTGTCAAGATATAATTTTTGGAATCCATCACCATCAAGTGAAGACGTCAAAGCACATCATGTTAGGTATGACTTTGAAGAGCTTAACAAGCAGCAGAAAAATTATTGACATTATTAATAGATATGGACACTGCATTAGTTATCAAGGCGTCGAAGAACTAGAAACAGAAACTACATATACTTCAATTGAAAAGTCTACCTTATGCCCAGAAAAAATAATAAAAAACCCCAATCTCTTTACTGGTGTGGCATATGACAATTTTGACCGTTTTGTCGAAACTACAAATGGAAAGGATACCTACACGATACTGTAGGAATTATTTATCAGAACATCGAGTTAAATACAACTGAAGAATCTGAAATGTTCGAAGCTCCGACTCCAAGCGAAGCTCCGACTCCAAGTAATGAAAACAATTCGCCACATAAAAAAAAAGAAAAAGAAGAACTTTTGAAGAAATAAGTATAGAAGAAATTCCGTATCCTAAAAGACCAAAAATGACGAGTGAGTTACAATCAACGGTTGATGATGTGGAAACTATTGACTGTCAAAAATACACTGAAATAGACAATATATGGATGGTTAGTCATGCTTTGGAATTAGCTGATGTACCCATGTGGGTTGGTTTCAATAGTCGAATTTATGATTGTGATAGCTCGCGACAACTTATCTCTTATTTGACTCCAATCAATGCGTCACCAACCAGTACATCCATCGTTCTAGAAACTATGATACAAAGTAAAAAAAACAGCTGAAAATTTACAGCAACCTTACATACAGGTAACGTACGATCTTGCGATAGCAAAAGTTGCTCTTCAAATACAAGCTACGGAAAAAAACCGCAATTTGATAATTTATTCATCCATTTAGGGCCATTTCACATAATGATGGCTTACTTCAAAGCCATCGGTAAAGTGATTAGTGACTGTGGATTAAGCAATGTTATGGTTGAGAGTAGTTTGTTGGCAAATGGTTCAGTGAATGGGTTTTTGGATGGAAAACATTTTAACCGCTGCAAAAGATTATATCCTTTGGTTGCATTAGGACTAAAAATACTTCATTTTAAAGCATTTCTACAAAATGATAATATAACTTTAACAGATGATATGATAGAAGAAGTGAAAAGGCTACAAAACTGCGAAATATCATCATTTAACGTAGAAAATGAAGATCTGAAAGAGTTGATGAATAATTATGGAATTTATAAGCAACAAAGTCTTAATGGTGAACATGGAAAAACTTCACAATTTTACTTGATATATATAAATCTTATACATCATTACTTAAACTTATCCCGAAGCATTCGTACTGGAAATTTCGACCTTTTCAAATCAGTGTTACCTAAAATTACAAATCTATTTTTTATATGCAACCAACAAAACTATGCACGGTGGGCTGTAAAATATTATGATAATTTGCTGAGAGTTGCAGAAACTCATTCCGATTTATATCAAGGATTCCAACAAGGTTGCTTTGGTATTAAAAGAACCAACAAGCCGTTTTCAAGACAACTTATTGACTTGGTACTAGAGCAAACTATTAATGCAGACGCTGCGAGAAGGCTGACAGGTGTTATACACTTTACTAATTCAATTTCGGCACGACAAAGGTGGGCTCGAAATCACGATGTAAGATCCACAATAATAAGTCAAGTTTATCTCGAACTAGGATTACAAACTCATCAAGATGTTTCAGCAGACTTAAATCTTCATAACATCCGGAAAAACATCAAGCAACTGCAAAAGTTTATGGCCACTTTCGAACGATTTATTAATCCTTTCAGCGTTGAAGTGCCGAAAGACCAATTAATTAATATTTCTTCCGGAAAATCTGCATCATCACCGGTTGAGGAATTTCTCTTAAATATTGAGACAAACGCAGATTCTCGTCGTAAAACATTCATTTCTGAATGTCAATCGGATATTAACAGATTTGAGAAAGCTATAAAAAAAACATCAATTGATAATTTTTCCAAAGATTATGAAAAAAAGAAGAAAGTTCGAGTTGGTGGTAAAATTCAAGAAGTTAAGATACAAAGAGATTTATTTGGACGTATGCTAGGAATTTCCATGGACTATAATGTAGATATATCTAAGATTTTATCTTACCCAATTACTTCAGTGCCATTGTCAATGTGTCATTTAGATGGGACTATTTGTAAAACAGCTAAATCTGCATTGATGAAATGTTTAGAGAAAGAGGTACAGCATGAGCAACCACGTCATATCGATGTTTTAATAATTGATGGTTTTTTTCTATTGCACACAATGAAAAACGTACAAAAAAAATTTGGAGGTATTTCTAAAAAAATGTTGCAAATGGTTACTCAATTGCAAGCGTTGAGAATTGATGTAATCTTTGACCAATACTTTACACCATCTATTAAAGATTATGAGCATTCTCAACGGTTTGAATCTGCACAGTTAGAGTATATTATAGCTGGACCTGAGCAAGTTCGACCAAGTGATTTTACAAAAGAATTAAAGAATTCAAATTTTAAAGAAGCTCTTGTAGATTTTTTTATTTTACATTGGGCTACTGATGAAATGGCGCCATTTATTGGTAACAAGATTATAAACATAAACTTTAGAAAATGTCACTCTTTCACTGTTAAGGATTCCAACAGTGTTGTATCAAGTATTGATGTCCAGAACATGAGGAAGCAGATACAAAAATAATATACCATGCGTGTAACATCAACTATCCAGCGAATATAGTAATCCGAAGTGTTGATACTGATATTGTCGCTATAATGCTTGCTCATCTGCACCACCTAAAAAATGATTCGTTCGTTTGGATGCTGACGGGAACTGGAAATAACTTAAGGTACGTGGACCTAACGAAGATACACGCAGAGTTAGGAGAATCTATTTGTCAAAGCTTACCTGGATTTCATGCAATAACAGGATGTGATTATAATCCTGCATTATTCAGGAAAGGAAAATTACAACCGTACAAACTATTGAAAAAATTTGACGAATTCCAGAAAGCTTTCATTAAGTTCGGTGACAGCGAATTAATTGAAAATAAAGATGAACAAGAAAACATCTTTAATACTATTCAGAGATTTATATGCAATATATACAATGTTGGTAATATAATTGATGTTGATGCGTCTAGACTTCAAATGTTCATAGATTCGTATACAGTCTCTGATGTGAGTGAAGCTTTTAATCGAAATTTCGACGCTAGCAGTTTACCACCTTGAAAAAGTGAACTATCACAGCAATTTTTGCGAGCAAATTATATTTGTACTATTTGGAACAATGCTCATCTGAAAAAACCAACTTCCTATAAACCAGAAAATAATGGTTGGGTACTGGAAAATGACCAATACCATTTTAAATGGTTTGAAGGGGATCGACTACCAAATTATGTCAGTGATTCTCTAAGTACTTTGTCAGGTATGTAATTATATTAAATTATTGTCGATAAATTTGTGACTATTCGTAATTGTGTTAACTTGGTTTAATTATTACAGAAACTGCCGGAGAAGGCAATAATGATAACGACCAATCCACAGACTGGAGTAGCGGTGATGAGGATAATGAAGATATCGACGACAACGATGAAAATAATTGAATATTTTTTTGAATTTAATAATACATGTTTGAAATATTATTTTTTTACTTTGTATACAATGGCTATAAGTATAATCAAACTCCTTTTTCATTGAATTTCTTACTATCAAAATAATTATTCCCTCCTGTTTACTATACAAAATTTTTTATAAAATATTGAAATTTTTATTGGATTAAATATTTAAATGAAGTTTACAAAACTCTAAAACGTATTTGATTACACTATTGGATTATTGAATTAATAATTTATTAACATGAAAATTTTACTGAATAATTTTTTGAAAATTTATTTTTTAGGCCCTAATAATTTTTTATAATAAATTTTCTTCATAAATCTAGAAAATAGTTTACCACAGAATAAGAGACAGTTAATGCTCAGTAAAAGATCGCCATGGACCGAACGCACTATTTCACTTGCACCCGCTTACATATATATCCCTCGCGCTCGCACCCACAGTAGACTTTGAATGTGTCTGGCAAGATGGGGGAACTATCGAAAGTGTCTGGCTACTGAGGAAACATCATTTTATAGTTTCCCAAATAACATATATAAAGTTCAGCTTTTATACTATAACGTAAGTATAATTACAATTAACTATATTTTAAGGGTGTCTGGCAGGGGGTTGCAACCGTACTAAGTGTCTGGCAGTGGACGAGGCGATTTATAAGATTATTACGAATACAATACATAAAAACTCAGCTTTATACTATACTGAATTTGAGGGATAATTTTACACACCTTTACTACCTGTTACCTGCCAAAGCCACCGCGACTCAAGTTTTATAGTCGGGGATCGTTCTTACCCGTATTGTGGACATACGTAGAGAAACTTTTAGCTTTTATTATTTACCGAAGGTCTGGCAATCGCGGGCTCTTGCTCTATAAGACTTGGCTTGATCTAGGACTCAGATATTTTGACAGAAGTGGTTCCCTGTGATTAAGCAATGAGTCCACAGTCCATATTAGGGGCTTCGCATCAAATAGGTGATCGCAATGCTCCATAAAAGGTGGATATAGAAGGAGCAGCATCAGTACAGACACCACTTAGTATATTCCAAATTTTTTAACATATAAATATCATAGATATTGAACAAGTCTTGACTCTTAGCACCAACAGTGATGAGCAGTAAAAGAAAGGGTCGTCTACAATATTATTACATTAAATTCTAAGTTATGCATAAAAAAATCAAGAAAGCATCATCATTATTAACTGTGGCTTCATCCAGCTGCAACTTAAATTCATACCATAAATCATTGCGGTCCTCCATAATGTGTTATATTCTACGACTGATGATGTTATTAGAGATCGGTATTACTCATTTCAAAAAAAAAAAGAAATTCACAAAATAACTAGACAAGTGATCTCGAGAAATAAAAAATCGATTATAGACTATTTTTTAATACATAAAGAAGATTGGAATAGAGTAAAGGATATCGAGGTAAAAAGGGACCTGGAGACAGGAAGTGATCATTTTCTTTTAAAAATGGTATTAAAATTAGGAAAAGACAGTGTAAAGGAAAATAAACGCAAAATAATAAATTCAAAAATTAAATGTTATAAATTAAGACATAGTGAAATAAGAGAAGAATACCAAAGAATGTATGAAGAAAAAATGAAGACAAATAGAAGAGGAATGAGAGTGGAGGAGGGGTGGAAAGAATTTAAAGATAATGTTTTAATGGCAGCAGAAAATACCGGTGGCTCATCAAAAATAGTAAATAGAAATTTTAAAAAGACAAACTTGTGGACGAATGGGGTTAAGGAAGAGATTAAAGACAAAAAGAAGGGGTGGAAAAATAGCTACAAACCAAAGATCCAACCGATTATGAGGAATATAGACAACAAAGAACAGGGGATAAAAGAATAATACAAGAAGAAAAGAGAAAATCTTGGAAACAATTTGGAGAGAGAATGGAAACAGCCTATAAAGATGATCAGAAGCTATTTTTCAGTATGATTAAGAATATGAGAAGGAAAAAGGTAAAAACAATAGCAAATCTAAAAGACAAAGGAAATGTCATAAAAGAAGAAAAAATTATGGAAACATCGAGGGAATATTATAAAGAACTATTAGATGGGAGTGACATAGCAGATAAAAATCAACATAGAGATATTATACCATAACAAAATATAGAACTTACACAAACAGAAGAGATTAATACAGAAGAAATAAAAGAGGCAATCGGCAAATTAAAATTAGGAAAGGCTCCCGGACATGATAAGATCGCAGCAGATATGATGAAAGCGCTCCCTGAGGTAGCAACAGAAGAACTTAAAAATATAACTAACAACGTAATGAAGAGCAATGCACCTACGAACTGTACACCAGGCATCATAACCCCAATATATAGAAAGGTGACACTAAAGACTGTAATAACTACAGAGAGATAACTCTAACTAGCACTGTGTCAAAAGTATATACTAGGATACTAGAAAAAAGATTAAGAAACTTGAGCATACATTGGAAGAAACGCAGTTTGGCTTTCGGCTAGGTAGAGGGGTAAATGATGCAATATTTATAGTGAGGCAATTATGGGAAAAAGCAATAGGAAAAGATAAGGAAATTCACTAGGGTTTTATAGACCTACAAAAGGCTTTCGACAAGATTAAAAGAGAAGACATGTGGGAAACACTGAGGAAAAGAGAAATACCAGAAATAATAATAAAAAAAGCGTACAGAGTTTATACAAAGAATCAACAAATTATGTAAGAACAAGACAAGACAGATCTGATATATTTGAAACAACTATGGGTCTTAGACAGGGATGCATCTTGAGCCCCATGCTTTTCTCGATAGTTCTGGATGAAGCGGTAAAAGAAGCAAAGAAGAAAGGGGTAAGACCATACCAGATAGGCTATTGGAAGATGAAAAAGATAGAAATATCAGAACTATGCTATGCGGATGATATGGTTATTATAGCAAAAGACGAGGAAACGCTTAATAGGAACATACGGATATATAAAGAAGCATTGGAAAAATAAACATGAAAATTAATAAAGAAAAGACAAAGACTATGATAACAGGAAAGCAAAAGCGACAACATGAAATAAAGATAGGAGAGGAAAGGCTGGACCAAGTGGAGAAGTTTAAATATTTGGGATCAACAATAACGGAGGATGGAAGAGGAGATCCAGGAGAGAATAATAACAGGAGGAAGATTATTTAATAGTATAAAGAATACATTCCTAATAAAGAAAGAGATACCGAGAAGGTTGCAACACCAATACTTTTATATGGAGGAGAAACATGGACAATGACAGAAAGGAAAGATAACTGCTACAGAAATGAGATTCATAAGGAAAATAGAGGACAAAACAAGGGTAGACAGGGTTAGGAATATGCAACTCAGAAAGAATTTGAACCTGAAACCAATGATGGAAAAGGTTGATGAAGCACAACTGAGAAGGTATGGTCACGTCGAAAGGATGCCTGAACAAAGAATAGTTAGACAAGTGTGTGAAGCCAGAGTGAGCAAGAAAAGAACAAGAGGCCGACCTAGAAGGGCATGGTTGGGGGATGTTAGAGAGGCAATGGCCAAAAGAGGAATAGAGTGGGAACACGCAAGACGAGCCACACAGGATAAAAAGAGGTGGAAGGAAATATGGAAAAGACAAATATAAAATAACTCAACTCCACGGGCCTTACACCCCTAAACGGGTAGAAAGGTATAAGAATTGAGTAAGTAAGTAACTAAGTCGTCTACAATATTATTACATTAAATTCTAAGGTATGCACAAAAAAATCAAGAAAGCATCATCATTATTAACTGTGGCTTCATCCAGCTGCAACCTAAATTCATACCATACATCATTGCGGTCCTCTATAATGTGTTATATTCTACGACTGATGATGTTATTAGTGTGTGTATGTGTGAGTAAGTTTTATGGCTCGGACATAACCAACTTGCCAGCATCTCTCTTTTTAGATATAATTTTTTTTTTAAACCCAACTGAACCTTACCGAGATTAACCGCCTTAGCATTAAACTACTTCACTTAAATCTAAAAACTTTATTTTTTTTTATTATTATTATTTTTTCCTTCTTTTAGACTAGTCTAATCTTTTTTTTCTTGTTATAAAATTATTTATTTTTTTTTTATTTTATTTTATTTTTTTTATTATTTTTATTTTATATATATATATATATATATATATATATATATATATATATATATATATAATTCAATTTTAATACTTACAATAAACTTGTACAGATATCTACATACAATTGGGTTTTTTGAAGATATAATTACATTTAAATTAAAAGGGAAATCAATATAGTACTTGAGGTCGTCAAACAACCTGTCAATATAATTTTTATTCATAATACATCCTAGTATATAATGTTCTAAGTCTCCAAATTCCCCACATTGACAATCTTCGTTGTTTTGTAAACCAATTTTTTTCCTGTGCTTTGGATACAAAGCATGTTGGTTTCTGATACAAGATATGACTTTAACAACATTTTTTCTATGTTCCGAATGGAATTATAGGAAAATTGGATTTATAATTAAATCCTATATCGGATTGTTCAAATTGTTCCTGCCAATCCTCACGTAACCGTATTTTTTGCTATTGAAATTATATCAGTATATGGGATGTAAAAATTTTTTGTATAATTTGCAATTGTTGTTACCTTTTTTGCTAAATCATCCACATACTCATTTTCAGGAATACCAATATGGGCTTTCACCCATACAAATGATACTTGTTTATTATTATTTAAAAGGTTTTTGTAGGTCTTGAGGATTTCTGCTAAGATATAATTGGCGGAAACTTTCTGATTACAGTTTTATAAAGATTTAATGGAACTTTTACTGTCTGTAAAAATGACAAAATTGTTGTTTTCCTTATATTATATAGATGTGCCATTATGTAGCCTAAACTGTTTAGAAATTTTTTTGTTACTATGATAAAAGGCACAACCCGTTTTATTATCTAATATAGATCCATATCTTTACGAAATGATGTTAAGATGATGCTAGAAATTTCAAATTTACAGGTTTCAATTATGATTTTGGGCAATTGTTTGATGAAATAATTGTTAAGTTTTAAGTATGGATGTGCGGATGAAGAGTAGATGTATTTTTGAGGCTATCCAGGAATAACTTTTAACTAGTAATGGGTCTTTTTCCCCCTCCAATAAGAATGAGAGTAGTCCAGGATCATGAGGGAGTAAATTTTATCTATTAGCTCACTATTCTTGCCCACTAATTTCAGCACCAATTGTTATTAGACAAACGCACTTTTGAAAGCAGCTTTCCAACAGACTCACCAATCAAGACGTTCACCATATCTACAGCAGCCGGTAGAATAAGTTCTTCTACGATGATACGAGGCTTGATATATTTTCCGATTCTATGTGTCACTTTGTAATATGTTAGCAAAGTATTGCTTGGTACAAACGCCTGCTTGTAAAATCATGCACTCCAGTGCTAAACTCCTACCGACGTAAAATCAAAGCTGTACAAATAACTTCCTCATATTTTTGCCACTATTTAACGAATTTTATTTTCATCCTCACAAGGCTTATTTATTACTGTTTAGTAAACACCAATCCAGTTTTAAATATGTACATGAAAAGAAATAGTTCGAGACCTTCACCTGACAATCACAATATTTAGTTGATACAATTTAATTGAGTCCGCACAGAAACGGTTATTTAACACGTCGGCTGAAAAGTTTTTGGTCTGACACATGTCGTCCTTTTCAAAAAATCCATATGGCTTAGGAAGGACCGACCGTCAAACGATACGTGTGAAAATTTCATAACATTTGGACGATTAGTTTACCAGTTACGGTGGTTTTAGTGCCGCTACTTTTGATATTTTCAAAACAATGGAAAAAAATCGAATTTCGTATGTTGATTAAATACTGTTTTTTGATAGGAAAAAAAAAATACCGTTCAAGCAAAGCAATGGCTTGCTAAGTGTTACGGGGACTCTGCCCCTGGAAAATCACTCATCATTTACTGGTATGCTGAATTTAAACGCGATCGTACAGATACAAATGATGCTGAACGCTCTGGACACCCAAATCAGGTGGTTACACCGGCAAACATCAAAAAAATGAGATGCGTGAGATAGCTGACACAATAAAGATATCAAAGAAGCGAGTTGGTCATATTTTGCATGAACTTTTGGGCATGAGAAAGCTCTGTTCGAAATGGGTACTGCGTTTGTTCAGAGTGGACCAAAAACAACAACGTGTTGATGATTCTGAGCGCTGTTTGGACCTGTTTATTAAGCGCAATAAAAAGGATTTTTTCATGCGATATGTGACAATGGATGGCACATGGATCCACCACGACACACCGGAACCAAATCGGCAGTCATCTGACTGGGCAGCAGCCGGTGAAAGTTGCCTGAAGCGACCAAAGACACAATAATCGGTTAGGAAGGTTTTGGCCTCTGTATATTGGGATGCGCATGGAATAATTTTCATCGACTATGCTGAGAAGGGAAGAACCATCAATAACGAATATTATATAAAGTTATTGGTGCGTTTGAAGGCATAAATCGCAAAGAAATGACGCCAAATTAACAAGAAAAACGTGTTCTTTCATCAAGACAATGCAGTGTCACAAGTCGATGGTTACGATGGCAAAATTGCATGAATTGAAGTTCGAATTGCTTCCTCACACCGTATTTTCAAGATTTGGCTACCAGCGTTTATTACCTATTCGCAAACCTCAAAAAAATGCTCGCGGGAAAGAGATTTGGCTCTAATGAAGAAGTTATCACCGAAACTGAGGCCTGTTTTGAAGACAAATGCAAATCCTTCTACAAGAAAGGTATAGAAATGTTAGAAAAACGTTAAACTGATTGTATCGCTCTTGAAGGAGACTATATTGATGAATAAAGTCGGATTTTGCAAAAAAAAAAGTGTTTTAAGTAGCTAGACCAAAAACTTTTCAGCCTACGTATTATATACGAACATAAAGTACTGAGAAAGTTTAAGAAACTACTAAAATAGTGGAGACATTTAGTTATAAGAGAGCGCGATCTAGTAATCATTTGTAGGGGTTTCTGCAGCTAATGAGTTACTGGTTTGCACCATATCTGCCAGATATGTCTTAGCAATTATGAAAATTTCGTAATATTTCGCAGTGTCGCTGTATGTAAAGACGTCGCGCATATTTTGGGAACCCCCTGTTTAAGATCTTATGCGAATGGACTACCTATCTTATAATTTTATTAGGTCTATAGTAGAATAATATTAAAGTATATTTTTAATATTATTTTTAATCTAATATGGCCAAAAGGAAGGGATCGAACCAAATTAAATAAATATATAGACGTAGATCAACAGGAGATGTTCTGACTTATGTAACACGTGTTTGGAACAATGCAATTGAACACTTTGGAGAATCTCGAGCGGTTGCTCTTGACATATCCAAGGCATTCGACCGTGTTTGGCACGATGGGCTGTTAGCTAAGCTACGTTCTTATGGTATGTCGGAAAAGTTCGGTTTATGGCTCTCATGTTTTCTCAGAGAGCGTTCTTTACGAGTAGCAGTCGACGGATTTCTTCCTAACACCTTCACTATCAACGCCGGTGTACCCCAAGGCTCCATACTGTCTCCTACTCTCTTTCTCATTTACATTAACGATCTGCTGGAAAAGATCGAGAATCCAATCTGCAGCTTTGCAGATGAAAGTACACTTATCTCTTCATTCACTTTGAACGCTCGGATATCGGCTACTCAGACGAATATCCGCAGGAAGTCATTCAACTTAACAAAGACCTGAAAGAAATTTTATCTTGGGGTGACAGTAACCAAGTGGAAATTGACGCTACTAAAACCCAGGCGGCAGTTTTTTCTAAAAAAGTTAACGTCGCTGAACCCGACATAGTTATGTCGGGGCACTCCATTCCTCTAACATCGTCACTCAATTTGTTGGGCGTTAATTTGGGAGCAAATATGTCCTGGCATGAACATGTTGCAGGCATAGCAAGGAGAGCTTCTCAAAAGTTGGGAATATTATTTCGAACCAGAAAGCTTTACACTCCACAACAACTCTTAATTCTTTACAAAGCTCAAATTCGACCAACTATGGAATACTGCTCCCATGTTTGAAGCTCCGCTCCTAAACATACACTGCATTAGTTGGATTCTATTCAGAGAAGAGGTGTTCGTCTGATTGGAGACCAGGAACTGACCGTCGGCCTTGATTCGCTGGAACATCGAAGAACGGTTGACGACTTGAGCCTATTCTACAAGTACTTTCATGGAAAGTGTTCGAAGGATGTGGCCCGCTTAATTCCTCCCAAAGCGGTGCATGTTAGAAGTACACGTCGTGCTAATTCTTCACATCCGTACGAGGTTCAGCTTGTTACTCCTCGTACAACGCTTTTCAAGCAGTCTTTTATACGGAGAACATCATCCCTTTGAAATAATTTGCCCAGGACTGTGTTTCCCACCGAGTACAATCTACAGCGATTCAAAAACAACGTGAATCGCTTTCTCCCGCACACGTATCGCTCCTGTAGCGCTTTAGGAACTTACCTGTAGCACGTGTGCTAGACCCATAAAAAAAAAAGTAGAAATGTTAAATAAACAACTAATAATCCACCTGGAAGCGCTTTTATATTAAAAAGATTATTATTTTCTGAACCGATGAGCGTTACTTGTAGGAAGAAATGTATGTTGCGATGAAATTACGTGACATTATCATGAAAATAATTGAAAGTAATTCTTATAACAATATATGCAAAAATGGCAGTACAAGGGACACCTAAATCAGTATTAGCGATAACTAAACTGGTCGTATTTCTTTACAATCCTCTTATTATTTTACATAAGCCAAATGAATCTAATATATAATATGGGAAATCGAAAACACTGAATTTTTATAAATAAATTCTATTTTTACTGTTAAATTAACTAAGATGAATTATTCTTAGAAAATTTGAACTTTCTCAATGGGTTATATAATTACTAAACATTATATATATATATATATATATATATATATATATATATATATATATATATATATATATATATATATTATATATATATATATATATTATATATATACATATATATATATATATATATATATATATATATATATATATATATATATATATATATACACCAGGTGTACAAATATGAAATGCGGATTTCAGACAACAGATGGTGCACCAATGCAGTTTGTGCTATAAAGATTTAACGCTGCGCCATTTTGTTGTGTCATCAACAAGTGTCAGACGCGCACGATTGATAAATTGGAAAAGTGTGTGCAGTGTTGTGTTGTTGTGTTCAATATGTCGACATTTATATCGAACAAGGAGCATTCGCGGACAGCATTAATTTTTAGTTTTCATTTGAAGAAAACTGCTGTTGAATTATACTGATTACTTCGAGAAGCCGATGGTGAACAGGCTCCATCGCAAGATACGTGTGAACGATGGTTTCGGCGTTTCAAAAGTGGTGACTTCGATGTTGCAGACAAGGAAGTGGAAAACCGCTAAAAAAATACGAAGATGTGGAATTGCAAGCATTGTTGGACGAGTATAATTCGCAAACACAAGAACAACCTGCCGAGCAATGGGAAAGATTCAGAAGACCGGTAGATGGGTACCACATGAGTTGAACGACAGGCAAATGGAAAAGCGCAAAAACACGTGTGACATTTTGCTCGCTCGGTACAAAAGAAAGTCGTTTTTGCATTGTATAGTTACAGGGAATGAAAAGTGGATTTATTTTGAGAATCCCAAGCGCAAGAAATCATGGGTAGACCCAGGCGCACCATCCACGTCTTTGGCAGAAAGACGATGCTCTGTGTTTGGTGGGACCAGATGGGCGTGGTCTACTATGAGCTGTTAAAACCTGGGGAAACGGTTAATACTAAACGTTACCAACAACAATTGACCGGTTTGGACCGTTCACTGCTTGAAAAAAGGCCAGAATACCGAAAGAGGCAACACAAAGTCATTTTTCTTCATGACAATGCTCCGTCACATACGGCAAAACCAGTTCGCGACACGTTGGAAGCACTCAGCTGGGACGTTCTACCCCATGCGGCTTACTCACCAGACTTGGCTCCTTCCGATTACCACTCGTTTGCATCGATCGGTCACGCACTTGCTGAGCAGCGCTTTGGTTTGTACGAAGATGTGAAAGAATGGCTCGATGAATGGTTCGCAGCAAAAGGGGAAGATTTTTACTGGCACTGTTTATCATTCTTCCGAATTTAATGTTTTTTTTTAAAAAAAAAATCCGCATTTCATACTTGTACACCTGATATATATATATATATATATATATATATATATATATATATATATATATATATATATATATATATATATATTAAAAAAGCCATCATCTATCAAATTTTTTCCTTACTTTGTGCGTGCCCATTGGAAATTTCTGAACTTAGTTTAGATGTCCCGTGCAACAGCTGAGATGTTACAACATCACTTATGCTATTAAAACAATAGAAATTTGATTAGACATAAATATTACATTTTTTAGCGAATCTTGATGAAAAATATTCATATAGTTATTAAATGAACGGTATACTTACTTATAATCACATTTTTTAATCCTAGCATATGTTTCCTTTAAACTACTTGTTTCAAATGGTGGCTTTCCAATAAGCAATGTATACATAATACAGCCGACTGACCAGACATCAACTTCATAGGAATGGCCTTTTTTATTTAAAATTTCAGGAGCTATGTAGTTTGGAGTGCCACATAAGGTCTTTTTTCTCTCCCCATCATATTCAATTTTGGCAGCTAACCCAAAATCACCAATTTTAACGTGTAAGTCATCATTTAAGAACAGGTTTCCTAGTTTTAAATCTCTGTGAATTATTCGGTGATGGTGAAGGTACTGAACTCCATTTAGAATCTGAGTCATATAGAACCGAGTTTCTGGTTCTGTTAATGCCTTTCGTCTTTTATGTAACTCCATCATGGATCTTCTTTTGCACAATTCAAGTACAATATAAATATTTAGGCTATCTTCAAAAAAACTGTGAAACCCAACAACATTTCGATGATGTAACGACGCATGAATCTGAATTTCCTGGGTCATTTTGTCTTTTTGATTCTGTTTGGCCATGAGTTTTTTAGAAACAATTTTACCAGCATACGGTTGGTTGTTTTGAGTATTTATAATTTCGTAACATTTTGCGAATCCTCCCTAAATAGAAAAAATTACTAATTATTTTACTACAATAAAAACATACGTATGTACGATGTACCAGAAAGGCAATAATCATTATTTTACATTGCACATTAAAAATTTGAAACTTTTTGCTAAAAAGCTACTGTGAACAAAATATTTCAAAGGATTCGCATGTCAATGGTACAGGGTTTTTCACAATTACCTTGTTGATATTTAGTAATGTGTGATTTAAATCATTGGACACATCTCAGGGTGACCGCAAAAAATCGATGTCGGAATTTTGTTCGTCTGGACCCCACAAAACGATTCCTCTTTCCAGATATTGAGATAGCCGAAATTTGAGCTCGATTAAACGACTTTAACCCGTGCCGCTCGTCGCTCAAAGTTTGAAAAAATCCAAATTTTTGGCCAAAAAGCTGACATATGGAGCCATAACTCCAGAACGGTAAATAATAGAAACACGCTTAATATCTCAAAAGAAAGCTAATGTTGTTCTTCAAAATTTATATTCTATACATAATTGTTGTTATTTTAAGTCAAACCGAGTTACAACAGCCTTTAGCCCCAAAAACGTGACCTGGTACCAGTAGGAGCCAATTTGGGAGTATTCTAAGAATTTTACGGGTTTTTACATAATGTGTCTCGGAATTAACATTTTTTTGTTAAAAATTATTTTGGAACTCAATTTTCAAACATAAAGAGCCTTTTGTTCAAATTTAATCTTTTATTATATGGGGATTACCTGACTAGTTTACCAAAGAAAGA
>CM032447.1:135297476-135302476 GCA_019049505.1 Pachyrhynchus sulphureomaculatus
TATATATATATATATATATATATATATATATATATATATATATATATATATATATATATATATATATATATATATATATATATATATATATATATATATATATATATATATATATATATATATATATATATATATATATACATATATATATATATATATATATATATTATATATATATATATATATATATATATATATATATATATATATACATATATATATACATATATATATATATATATATATATATATATATATATATATATATATATATATATATACATATATATATATATATATATATATATATACATATATATATATATATATATATATATATATATATATATATATATATATATATATATATATATATATATATATATATATATATATATATATATATATATATATATATATATATATATATATATATATATATATATATATATATATATATATATATATATATATATATATATATATATATATATATATATATATATATATATATATATATATATATATATATATATATATATATATATATATATATATATATATATATGTATATATATATATATATATATATATATATATATATATATATATAAAGATATATATATATATATATATATATATTATATATATATATATATATACATATATTATATGTATATTATATTATATATATATATATATATATATATATATATATATATATATATATATATATTATATATATATATATATATATATATATATATATATATATATATATATATTATATATATATATATATATATATACTAGACTAATTTTTATATTTGGCGATGCTACCATCTAAAAACCTTCTATTAGGTGTAAATAAAGATCTCTGAAATTTTAGTCCAAATATATTAAGGTTTAGAGGGTGCTAAAGTTGATTTTATTGATAATATCAGTGTACTGTATATTTTATAGGATAAAAGCATAATTGTTCGTTGAAAACATTACTTTTTTGAGGTTTTAATTGCACAGATATGTAGAACTGATAATTACGTACAAACTTAGACCACGTCCCCGACCAAGTAAACTCTAGTTATAAGCAATTAAAAGACGTTTAAAATGCACAAAGAGGCCAAATTTAGAATTAATGCTTGCTTTACGTTGCACGCGTTATTTCTTCCGGTATAAATTGCATAGATATTCTGGACTGACAATTATAAAAAAATTCAGACCATGTACAACCATCAATTACCAAGTAAAGTCAAGTTATGAATAACTAAAAGACGTATAAAATTAAAAAATACGCCATCTTTTGTATTTAACGATTACTTTTTGTTGTGCACCTTATTTTTTGACGTATAAATTGCATAGATATTCGGGACTATGCTCGACCATGTAAACTTTAGTTATGAGCGTTTAAAAACGTATGAAATACACAAATAGGCCAAATTTGATATTTAATAGTTACGATACGTTGCGCACTTTTTTTTGAGATATAAATTATATAGATGGATGGATGGATTGACTACTGGGATTAGGCGCATTGACTACTAAGGTCATTTAGCACCTCGTAATAAATTATATAGATATGCATGACTGACAATTTCGAACATTCTTAGACCAACCATGGGCGACTAAGTAAACTCAAGTTATGAGCAAATAAAGACATATAAAAGGCACAAATGGGTCAATTTTCGTATTTATTGGTACTTTATGTTGCGCACCTTATTTTTAGTGTTCCGTACGGAACACTTATTAGATCACTTCGGTGTCTGTCCGTCTGCCACACCCAATTTTCCGACACTATTTGACATAGAAAGTTGTAATTTGGCACTAACATAGAAATTAATAGCCTCATCAGGGCAGTTTAGTTTTGAAAGTTAAATTTTGACTTAAAGGATTAGTTATAAGAGGTGAAGTCGGAAGTGAAAAAAAAAATTTACCAGGTCATCAATTGGGGTGTCAAATGAAAGCGAGTTCAAAAATATATATAATGTAATACTTGCGCACACTTTTCTTTGTATTATTTTTAAAAAACTGCGAAAAATCGATGTCTCCCCCCTTATCGCGAAAAGTACTGATCAAAAAATTTTGAAAAAATTCTGGAATATTCTCCACAAAGTACAGATTGAACGAAAATTATCACGAGTGCATTTCCTTTAATAATTTATCTGGTATATAAAAAAAAATTCAAGGTCATTAACTTTCATCAAAGATCGAAAAAAAAAATTCATTTGGGGTATGTTTTGTGTCATTGATCATTTTACACCTCCGTAGCAAAATTTTTTTTTTTTTTATTTTAAAAGCAAATCAGCGAACGGAATACTAATTGCGCAAGTTCGACTTGCACTTGGGCGGTTATTTTTATGTATAAATTGCATACATATTCATACATATTTTCCTGTCTGCTATTTTAGTAGCCTATATAAATACAGTGAAGTCCGTTTATAACGAACTCCAAAAAAATCACTAAAAATGGTTCGCTATATCCGAAGTTCCTGACAAACAGTAAATAAAATCTAATATCATTTTTCACTACTTTTTAGTGTTCCGTACGGAACACTTATAAGATCACTTCGGTGTCTGTCTGTCTGTCTGTCTGTCTGTCTGTCTGTCTGTCTGTCTGTCTGTCTGTCACACCCCCGATTTTCTCGGAAACTATTTGACATAGAAAGGTGAAATTTGGTAATAATATAGAAATTGATGGCCTCATCAGAGCCATGTAGTTTTGAGAATTAAATTTTGACTTAGGGGGTTAGTTTTGGGGGGTGAAGTCGGAAGTGAAAAAAAAATTTTTTTACTAGGTCATCGAGTGTGGTGTCAAATGAAAGCTTGTGAAAACACGAGTAAAAAATATATATATAATATTTATACTTGCGCGCACTTTTCTTTGTATTATTTTTAAAAATTCGCGAAAAATCGCTGTCCCGGGCCTTATCTCGAAAAGTTCTTATCAAAAAATTTCGAAAAAATTCTGGAATATTCTCCACGGGGTGTAGATTGAACGAAAATTATCACGAGTGCATTACCTTTAATAATTTATATGGTATATAAAAAAAACAAAAATTTCAAGGTCATCAGATTTCAGTAAAGATTGGAAACAAACTTTGTTGAAAACTCATTTGGGGTGTGTTTTGTGAAGTCACTGATCATTTTATACCACCGTAACATAAATTTTGACTTAAGAGGTTCGTTTTGAGGGGTGAAATCGGAAGTGAAAAAAATTTTTTTTTTTACTAGGTCATCGAGTGTGGTGTCAAATGAAAGCTTGTGAAAACACGAGTAAATATATATATATATATATATATATATATATATATATATATATATATATATATATATATATATATATATATATATATATATATATATATATATATAAAAATGTAATACTTGCGCACACTTTTCTTCGTATTACTTTTAAAAAATCGCTGTCCCCTACCTTATCTCGAAAAATACTGATCAAAAAATTTTGAAAAAATTCTGGAATATTCTCCACGGGGTATAGATTGAATGAAAATTATCACTAGTGCATTACCTTTAATAATTTATTTGGTATAAAAAAAAAAACAAAATTTCAAGGTCACCAGTTTTCAGTAAAGATTGGAAACACAATTTGTTGAAAATTCATTTGGGGTGTGTTTTTTGAAGTCACTGATCATTTTATACCACCCTAACAAAAATTTTTATTTTAAAAACAATTAACGTACGGAACACTAATTGTGCAAGTTCAACTTGCACTTGACCGGTTTTTTTTTTATTTAGATAAGGCGCTAATGCTTAGAAAAATGAATAATAATTATTAAATTAAAATAAAACGTTCAAAGGAAAATAAAACAAGTCACACTAACGTTATTATTATGTACGTTGGTACATATACAGGTATAAACGAAAACATTAAAATACGTAGTTTTTACAATAATATATAATTGTCAAGGGCACAAAAACTACTCCATATATGTTCTTCACGAGATCAAAAAACTGCGAGTTTCAGTCATTTTCTTAGTGATTTCTGAAATGGATGGAACATAAATATTATCTCCTTCGTCGTCATTAATTCATTATCAGCACATACATATTCTTCAAAATTAAAGTGATTAAACATCTTTTTAATCTTGATTTCCACTGTACTTGGTTGAATGTCAGCATCGTAAACAAATTCTAGACAATCAATAGGATCTTCTCGATGTTTATATATATATATATATATATATATATATATATATATATATATATATATATATATATATATATATATATATATATATATATATATATACATATATATATATACATATATATATATACATATATATATATATATATATATATATATATATATATATATATATATATATATATATATATATATATATATATATATATATATATATATATATATATATATATATATATATATATATATATATATATATATATATATATATATATATATATATATATATATATATATATATATATATATATATATATATATATATATATATATATATATATATATATAACACATGGGCTGAAAAGTCCCGGGCCTAACAAAGAAAACACGGTTTTTTTGGTTCAAAATTAGCTTTATTCATCAACGTAATCTCCATCAAGAGCAACGCAATCATTCCAGCGCCGCTCTAACAATGGCCAAACACTGCTCAGAATCATCAACACGTTCTTGTTTTTGATAAACAGTGAGCAAACGCGGCACCCACTTTGAACAGAGCTTTCTCATAGTCAAATGCTCATGCAATATAAAGCCAACACCTTCTTTTGATATCTTTACGATGTCAGCTAACTCACGCAACTTCACTTTTCGATCATTCAAAACGATTTTATGGATTTTTTTGATGTTTTCTGGTGTTACCGCCTCATTTGGACGTCCACTGCGTTCTGCATCATCGGTGTCTCTACGACCACGTTTGAAGTCAGCAAACCAACGTTTTATTGTTGTTTCTGGTGGAGCGGAGTCCCCATAACACTTTTCAAGCTATTGCTTCGCTTGA
>CM032447.1:135304976-135554976 GCA_019049505.1 Pachyrhynchus sulphureomaculatus
TGTTTGACTCAAAATAATGAAAAAAGTACTACAATTTTTAAATTCCTTGATTCTAAGAATTCCGGGCAAAACAAATAACACAATATATATATATATATATATATATATATATATATATATATATATATATATAATACAAAAAGTTCGTAACATGTATATAACTTAAGGTCCAGTATTTATGTTCACGTTTTTTTTCCTGGTCAATAATGTATAATAGTTATAGCATGTTAGCTACCTAATAGCCAATCTAGCAAGTGTAAAACAAATATCTGTTTAATTATAAACAAATAAAATAAAATGATTTTGTCGCTAGAGGACCGACGTGCGGTACTGAAAATGTATTTATCTCCTGTGGGGGCACAAAGAGTACAAAGAAAAGTGTGCGCAAGTATTTCATCATATATATTTTTGCACTCTTGTTTCTACAAGCTTTCATTTGACACCCCACTTGATGAACTGGTATTTTTTTTCACTCCCCATATACCAGATATATTATCAAACGTAATGCACTTGAAGAATAAAGAATATTCCAGAATTTTTTCAAAATTTTTTGATAAGTACTTTTCGAGATAGGGTGGGGGACGGGGATTTTTTTTTTAAATAATACAAAGAATAGTTTGCCAAAGTATTTTTGAACCTGTGTTTTTACAAGCTTTCATTTCACACCCCACTCGATGCCCTTAAAAAAAAAATTCAGTACAAGCTAACTACTTAAGTCAAAATTTAACACAAAACTACACGGCTCTAATTGGGCCGTCAATTCCTATGTTTGTGCCAAATTTTAACTTTATATGTCAACACAGTTTCGGGGAAAATCGGGGGTGACAAACGGACACCGAAGTGATCTCATAAGTGTTCCGTACGGAACATTAAAAATAGAATAATTTTTAGAATTTTTGACTTCAAGAACTTGAAAAGGACTTATAACGCTATATGTACGAAGCGACCCCCTTTACCTCCCTTTTAAATTCTTATATTTTTAACTACAAATAAATATGATTAAAATTGACACATTATCTCCACGAAAAACCAAAAAAAAATTACAAAATTTATCGACCTCCACCTCTTTTACCTCTATCCTCTAAAGCTATATCGCTTAAAAGCTCTTTTATTCCCCAAATCAAGTGTTACATGTGTACGGAGTCTCAAATTGATATGTCATTTCATTTGAGACTTATCGTGCCAACGGAGGACAGACAGACCGATGGAAACGAGCAAATTGTTTTTCATAATCTAGGAACCCACAAACGTGAAAAAAAAGCAAAAATCTCAGAGAATGATTTTTTTACAAATAAATCCAGAGATATTTATTCGATGACCAACATCATAAGTTGCAGTTGCAAGTCATAAAACATTTATGGAACACTGCAAGGTGGTTGTGGCCATCTATAATCGATAATTATAATAGCTCTTTAGCTTTAATTTCCAAAAAAAGAAAACAAATTTAATTTAGTTCAGCATAAGACTTATCATTATGAGAATATGTTGATACCTAGTTTAATTTTTTGATTAGAATTACAATTCAATAGAGTAGTCAGTCTAGGAATTGTGTTTCTTGACATACTGGGAAAACTTTTTTTTTAAATAAAACAAACTGTAAATATATCTGTTCTATATTAACTTTTGTAGAACACCTGGTTTGCTGGATTTTTGTAACATTAAATTCTACTTGGTTACTCTACAGTAAGTTAATAATGAGACAAGCATATTGTCATGTGTAATGGATTTCGGTATTTTCAGAAGATCATTATTGTAAAGATGGGAGGGGATGGGAGACAGAATAAAAACTAAAGTGACACAATAATGTACTTCAACAACACCAGCTCAAAAAGCCAACTTGTTAGCTGTACTTTTTGCTTCACATTCTAATGACTATTTCCAGGACAAAACACCACCAAGTATTCCCACAGTGCACTCACGGGTGCCCGATATTGCCTTCAGACAACGTATCATAAAACGTATTTTAATGAAGTTAGATACCAAAAAAGCTTCTGGCGCTGACGGGATACATACCATAGTACTCAAAAAATGCGAGGGAACTAACACCAGTTTTCTGTAGACTTCTCAATCTATCCTACAGAAAGCAAATATTTCCTTTCTGCTAGAAATGCTACAGTCCAGCCGATACCCAACAAAGGCAAGAAGGCCTTGCTAAACAACTACCGATCAGTTGCACTGCTTTCAATAATTTCGAAAGTTATGGAAAAGACTAGCAATCAGCATCTTCTAAAATATCTTAATGGATTCAACATTATTAGGGACCATCAATAAATATTTCGTCTGCCAAGATCAACAGGAGATTTTCTAACTTATATAACATATGTTGGGAACAACGCAATTGAATGCTTTAGAGAATCTCGAGCGGTGCACTTGATATATCCAAGCCATTCGACTGTATTTGGCATGATGGATCGTTAGCTCAGTTACACTCTGATGGATGTCTGAAAAGTTCTGTTTATGGCTCTCGTATTTCCTCAGAGAGCGTTCCTTACGCGTGGCAGTAGACAGATTTCTTTCTAACATCTTCCCGGTGTGCCTCAAAACTACATACTGTTTACTATTTTCTTTTTACATTAACAATCTGTTAAAAATCCAGAAAGGACCAAGAATCCAATCTACAGCTTTGCTTATGAGACTTCATTTACTTTGAACGCTTGAACATCGGTTACTCATGCAAATATCCACAGCTACCAGGAAGTGATTCAACTTAATGAAGACCTGGAAGAAATTCTTTTTTGGGGTGACAATAACCAACTAGAATTTAACTTTAGAAAAACCCAGACGGCAGTTTTTTCTAAAAGAGTTACGGTTGCTGAACCCAACATAGCTATGTCTGGACAGCCCATACCTCTAGCAATGTCACTCAGTTTACTGGGTGTAACTTGGGAGCAAATATATCTTGGCATAAACATGTTGCAAGCGTAACAAAGAGAGCTTCTCAAAATTTAAAACTATATTATTTCAAACTATAAAGCCTTACACTGCACAACTGTTTACATCTGTACAATGTTTGAATTCAACCAACGATGGAATACTGCTCCCATGTTTGGGGCTTGCTCCCAAACATACACTGCATTTGTTGTATTCTATTCACAAGAGAGCTGCTCGCCTGATTGGAGACCCAGAACTGACCAGCATCCTTGGAACACCAAAGAACAGTTTGTGAATTGAGTCTATTCTACAAGTATTTTCTTACAAAGTATTCGATGGATGTAGCCCGTTTCATTCCTCTGCATGCTAGGTATGTATGTCGAGAATACAATTCGTATTGTTTTACACCTATTTATTTATATTTGATAATAAAATCAACTGTAGAGTTTTCTCAGCAGTACCCTCTGGAAGAAAAAAACACCAAATGATCACTTTTAATGTTATAAAGTGGGATAAAATTCACTGAAGAAAAATTGACAGTTTTTATTTATTTAACGAAATATCAAACAAACACATTTGCTCATACACAATAATACGAAAACCAAGTGTACAGGTATTGTTAATACAAAGAATTAAATACAATACACACAATCAAAACAAGTTATATATTTTTTACAAGGTAGTAAAGTAGATTTAATTTGCTGGTTGGTTCTATAGCCTTGATTGTCAAAGGCCATTAGAGGCACTAATTCTACTATTGCATTGGAATTAAACAAATAACTATTTTACAGTGTAGATATTTGAATGTATAATTTTTTATTTGGAAAACATTTTCCATATGAAAAACACTAAACTTAACCTAAACAAATGTTTGTTTTGGACAAAAATTGTCACGCAGATAACTAAAGAAAAACAAATGTGAAATTTTAAAAATAAAAACCTATTTTAAACTTCAAATGAATTACCCTAGGTATAAATTTACAAATTTTGGGTAAAACAGCACCAATAATGTTAACGCCCTCAATACTGGTTTACATGTCTAAATAAAACCATATCACATCACCTAAATAAACAAGGCCCTTATGCTAGCACATAAATCAAATTAGTAAAAACAAAAAAACAAGTGGCCTGGAATTGATAAATATTTGTCTTTCAATTGTTATAGATGCCGTACTTTCTTACATATATTTAAATAATATATGTTCGTTGATTTACTTTTCCATTTTATATGCAGAATTTTAGGCAGTTCTAGAATGATTATGTAACTTAGTAAATTCTCTTGTATGAAATAAAAATATGAATTCAACAACCATTACATTAGGCCCAGTACATTTAGATATATCTACACTGACATGTTTAATACTATGTATTTTACATGTCCTCTAGATTCTTTTCAAATACTACTTTCCCAATTTGTTTATACATAAATACATCCAAAATAATCAACCATATAATTTAAATATATAAAATTACAATAACTGTTAATTTAAATATTTTATTTCTTCATGATAATTACCACCGAAGAATAACCTAGGTACCAGAGAATGTAATCGAGGTTAAATTAAACAGTACTTTGCGATGAAATGTGGAAACTTCTTCATACTTAAAATAAATATACTTATTAAGAGGTTCCAACTTCATTTTGAATTATAATACTATAAACTAACAAATAAAAAAAAAACAGTACAAAAAATCTTACCTTGCCGAAAAAACGACCCTTTTTATAATGTATTTTAGCAGTTGGATCATAGATAACTTCGGGTATTTGAGTATCATCGTCTTTAGACATATTTAATACTCTCTGTTATATCAAAATTAGTCAGAATTTTTAAGAAAAAAACACTTTTTATGAAGCACGATGTTTGAGCATAAAAGTTTTTAAAACCAACGTTTCTGTCAGTTATGAAATTTCAAATTAACGGGTTTTGATTGGTTGGTTTTCAAACGGACATTTTAGTTAGACAGTTCTCTAATTAACCGGCAGTTAAATTCATTTCCATTTAAGAATAATAGATGGCCGAAACTGTAAAGGCGCGTCCACCCTACAAAAAAATTAACTATCATTTTTGTGATACGACATGAACAAAAATATTTCCTATTTTAAATTTGGTACATGCATTGCCCTTGTTCAATTATTTTACCATCAATTTATATCAAAAACATTTCTCAACATCAAAATAAAATAAACTTTACATACATTTTCATAATTAATTGCTTTTATTGCGCATCTGCACATGACACGCCTAACTATTGCTCCGAGACGTGGAGAAGTAACTACATTTTACCTAGTTATCTAATCTGGCTAGAACGGACCGCAAGGGAGTTTATACTATATGTACGATATTGGATTCAAAACATCATTCGACGTTGTTCGATGTATAATTTCCGTGTCTTTCTGTCTTCCCATTGGTCCAATCGTAGCCCTCTTGAACTCATTACCCTGAAGATTTCTTCTCAGTTTACTTGTCCTCCTTGGCGTTTCCGAAGCATTCGAGCGAATTTGCTACAAAGGTGTTATCTTCAAGTTCATCCGTCACGGCTATACTACAAATAAGAAGACGCGACTGGTTCTCTCTTTCTTCTCGGACCGCTCGTTCCAATCTCGAATTCGACCAGGATTACCATCAGCCGCCTCCAACGCCACCTCAACATGTTAGTCCCCTGATTCTAACATTGGAGAATCCAGACCAACCCAGTGAAGACTTGAGCCATCTGGTTCACCAAGTTACGCTGCACCATGCCGCCAAGCCTCACCCTCCAAGACACTAGACTCCAATGGCCAAACAGCAACAAGTACTTGGGCCTCCACTACAATAGTATGGAAGGACCAGGTCATCGCATCCGCACAAGATGATCATCAGAGCCGGACTGACCTACTCCAGCTTAGCACGGTGCCAAATATCACGTGCACATAGGTCCACCCTCCAGACCGTCCAAAACAAGGCCCTCTGTATCATCGCCAAAACCCCATAGTTCGTACGAAACACACAGCTTCAGAGAGACCTCCAGATGCCGGGAATTCATAAGCAATGCTCAGCTCAAATTTCTGGGCGAAGCCATACACCACCTCAACCCCACAGTCAGGAACGTCTACCCTTCCACCCCGTCATGCCCGATGCCGACTTCTAGGACCCTCGGACACCCTACACAAGTTAGCCTTAATTAATTTTAAGTTTAATCATAAGTTAAGCTTAATATCATCTTTAGATATTAAAGACACTATATTTTACGTTTTGGATAAAAATAATTTAAATCTATAGTTTCAATAAAATAAATAAAGGGTTGGTAGCCTGTTTTAATAAAATCCAGTAAATTATCGATTCGTATTTGTTATCATAAAAATAAAAAATGAGTAACTCGGAGGAGTGATGGAAAACAATTATTTATTCGATATAAGCTTAATTTCTTTAAGTACGTGATTTGTCTTTTCTCTGTATCTTATCACCCTTTTTAATTTAGTAAAAATTGAATATCATGAAAAGAAGGTAAATAGTACATATTATGATATTAAAAAAAAAATAGCATTTGGTATTCAATATCTGTTAAATCTATTCAAAATTTATCAATATTTTGGGAAATTTCTTGGATTTCCTAAAAAATAGGGAAAAAAATTGAACACAGGCACAATTCAAGAATAGTTAGTTCAACCAAAAACAGTCCAGTTAAAAATAAAAGATTTGTAACTAAATTTAAGCAATTTTCTATTTCTAACAGATTTATAATATCAGATAGAACATAATATTACTAAGAGAAATGTTTAATTATATCTTGCATTACATACATCATATTTACAATTTATTCTATTCAGAATGTTGATCTCTGTATTTGGAAAACACTAGTAAATGTCTTTAAAAATGCAGTATTATACAATCAGACGTTACTTTTCACACTATCTTTAGATAATCTGCTATAAATAAGCTTAGCTAACCCGGCATACCTAATACATTAATGTACGCTTGTTTTACCTTTCAGAGGGTTAAATAATGTTTCAGTTTTAGTTATGTCGTGTATTTTGCCGGATAACACAAACTGTTAGATTATAGAGTCCGTTTCCTCCACACGCTTTATTGCCACATAGATAAATAACCCTTGTTCACAACCTTGTTCTTCTGAGCGGGAACATTGTCATGCATGTCCTTTTGTAAATTTTTCTCAACCTTGTTCCCCTGAGCGGGAGAAGCGTCATGCAAATGCAATGCGCCTTCCGTCAATTTTTCTCACCTTTTTTCTTTCATACCTTCCTTTAACATTTCCGGCGACAGAGACAAGGTTTTCTCTGTAGTGGATGAGCAAAACTCCTTCTGTATCTAGTATATATTTATGAAATATCTTAAGTTCGCCCAATACATTTATATAAATTCTTTACCTAGGCTAAGTCTGTTAGATCTCTGACATGTATATATCTTAAAGATCCAATATGTATCCACAACAGTATAATAAGCACAGAACACTGCTGCGGCGGTGTTCTGTGACCTCGCAAAAGCTTTTGATTGTGTGAATCATGGGATATTGCTGAGTAAGCTTGAAATCTACGGATTCAGAGGTATGGCATTGGCCTGGTTGGCATCTTACTTATCATCGTGCTGTCCATTTGTCTTTTTTAACGGTGATGAGTAGCGGGAATTGACTGTCATTTGTGGAGTTCCACAAGGCTCTGTTTTGGGTCCTCTGTTATTTCTACTTTATATTAATGACTTTTCAAAACTTAATGTTAGAGAGGTATTTACGATGTTTGTCGATGACACAACCGTGATGTGGCACAATAGAGACGTGGTACAGTTGGAATGTGACATCAGTGGGGATATAGTGAAAATCGATGATTGGTGTCATTCAAATTATTTAACCCTGAATATTTCTAAAACTAACAATGTTTCGTTTAACACATAAATGTCAGTCGAACGATATTTCACTTAATTCACAAATTATTGAAGGCTTGACTGACAAATTTTTGGGTTTGTTTATAGACACTAAATTGAGATTCTCTACTCACATTTTGCAGCTTTGTAAAAGGATTGCCGAGGGATGTTTCTATCGCGAGAAATGTATACTTTGCTCTGATTGAATCGCACCTCCGTTATGGGGTATGTTTCTGGGGTTCCTGCTCTAACCAATTACTGAATAAGGTCTTTATGATACAAAAGCGAGCACTGCTTTATATGTCCCAATTAAGTTCTCGGCAATCCTGCAGGAATGTGTTTATTACTAGGAGAATTCTGACGTGGCCTTGTATATTTATTATTGAAACAGCTTGCTTTATACATAATAAATTTGAGGGAGAGATAGGGGCTTCTTGTGCGTCCATGACGCGTTCATCTTATGTGGCCTCACTACCCATTCCCACTTCAGCTTTTATAAGGGTCTCTATAATATATATGAGTAAGAAAATATTCAACCATTTGTCTTTGAACGCCAGGAGAATTTTAAATAATAACCAATTTAGGAGGGAAGTTCGGAAGCTCTTGATTGAGAAGGCCTACTATTCAGTTACGGAGTTTTTTGATGACACTCTTTGATTGCTGAGTGTGCGTATGGCGTGTAGGTGTATATGTCTTTTTCTGAATTATGTTATTGGCACCTTCTTGTTTCTGCATTGTTTTCGTACTGACTGATATTTTGATTTATGTAGTGACATTGTATTATTTCTGCTAATTGACTTGAACTCATATGACTCATATTTTATTTTATTTTTATATTATATTTTTTTACTTTTATATTGATGTAAATGACTAACTCATACTCCATGTTATTAGGTTAAATTAGATAGCTTTGTAGACAAAGGAACAA
Organism: Pachyrhynchus sulphureomaculatus; assembly: GCA_019049505.1. Classification (NCBI taxonomy): domain Eukaryota; kingdom Metazoa; phylum Arthropoda; class Insecta; order Coleoptera; family Curculionidae; genus Pachyrhynchus; species Pachyrhynchus sulphureomaculatus. The sequence goes on from CM032447.1 coordinate 135,313,632, forward strand.
TCTTTTTTACAATAAAGCTTTATTTGATTTGATTTGATTTGATTAGCGTTAGCCTAGAGCTACCTAATATCCAATAAATGACATTAGACATTAGATTTCCTCTTTCTAACTCTTCTTTGATCTACCGGATATTCTGGGGATTGTTAGAACCATTCTGTAATTCTTTTAAACAGTCTGGTTTCCCCCATTGTCTTTATATGATCGTACGATCTTAGTTCTTTTGTTTCAATATCCATCGTCACTCCTATTTGTTGTTATACATCTTCATTTCGAATTTTGTCGTTCGTCAATATTTCTAATGTAATCCTACTATATCCATCTTGGTTAGCTATGATCATCCATTGAGTATCATGTTTAACCTTCATTTCGAATTTTGTCCTTCCTAGCTACTTCCAGTGTCGTCCTAACATATCCATTTTGGTTGACTATAATCTTCTGATTCTCTTGATTTATGTTTAATCTTTTTCCTTTAATACATGTCCATCCCATGATAGTTTATATTTCGTATACCAAAGACCGTTGCCGAACAGTTTTAGAGTAAAAAGTGTCCAAAAAATTAAAATGTGGACCATATAATAAATAAATTAATATTAACTTGTTTATGAGTTAGACAGACATAAATTTCAATTAAATATTCATTACAAGTGAGCAAAATAAGAAGAAATATGTTTCAGTACTATATAACCCAAAGTGTAATAAGAGATTCAATAAAGTATTTAATAACGTACGACTCACTCAGCTTGTGAAAAATACTTACTACTAATGGTAAAATTACAAATCCTAATTTTTGTTGAAAACAGAAAGAAATTTTGAGACTTTTCTTAACACCCAATTTCTGGCAAAAAATTCTTATTTATTATATTAGGGGACCGTGCTGTTCACAAATCAATGATAATTTTGGGTTACTTTTTTTTTTTTAGGAAATATTAAATAGAGTAATGTAATTATAATATAAACTTTTCACACCATTATGAATAATGGATTTGTTCAACTAAAAAAACTTTAGGTTATTGTTTCGATCTTCTCTCAACCGATTTAAATAAACAGCAATCTTCGTCATATCAGCCGCAAAGTTAATAACTTGGAGTGCGGAGCGATAAATTGCTTCAAAATGGTTGTCAAAATGAGGTATACTAGTGATCGCAACAAATTCGGATGTGCACTTATCGATACTCATTCTTCCATTCCATAAATCTCTCTGCCAATAATAGATGGCTGCGATTTTGAATTCATTTACAAAGCACCGATTAAAAAAAAACCGGTCAAGTGCAAATTGAACTTGCGAAATTAATGTTCCGTACGTTGATTGCTATTAAAATTTTCGTTACGGAAGTATAAAATAATCAGTGACTTCACAAAACACATCCCAAATGAGTTTTCAGCAAAGTTTATTTTCGATCTTTAGTGAAAACTGATGACCATGAAATTTTTGTTTTTTTTTTCATATACCAGATAAATTATTAAAGGTAATACACTCGTGATAATTTTCATTCAATCTATACCCTGTAGAGAATATTCCAGAATTTTTTCAAAATTTTTTGATCAGTACTTTTCGGAATAAGGTGGAGGACAGCGATTTTTCGCACTAAATAATGAAAAGGGAATTGTGCACAAGTATATATATTTTTGAACTCGTCTTTTTACAAGCTTTCATTTGACACCCCATTCGATGACTTGGTAAAAAAAAAAATTTTCACTTCCGATTTCACCCGCCAAAACTTTCAAAACTACATGGCTTTGATGAGGCCATCAATTCCTATATAAGTGCCAAATTTCAACTTTCTATGTCAAATAGTTTCGGAGAAAATCGGGTGAGACAGACGGACACTGAACTGATCTTATAAGTGTTCCGTATGGAATATTACAAAAGAACAACCAAAAATTAGATTTTCTTATTTAAATACTTTCAAACTAGTAATTTTTCTTTATTTTTCTTAATTTATACGTTATCTTTTTTTTTAATAACTTGTCTCTAGAAAAAAAATTATTTATCAAATTTTTCGTACAATTTTTAAAATAATTTTTATTTCTAACGAAAAAATAATATAATTAAGTTAAATATTTTTTTACTTCATCAGTGCTATGTAATTTACACATCATGTAAAATTCTGTCTTACAGAGGCTAATTAATTTTGTTTGTCAGAATTCTGGGTTAGATGTGCTCATATTAATAGTTCTTTATGGTTTTACATCTTAGTAAATATTTAATGTCATTCGATTGAATGCTGCAGGGAAACCTGAACTACCAATCCGGTAAAGGGGAATTCGCGACATATTTTTGAACTTTCCCTTGGTTGGAAGTTCCACTTTCAGGTCTTTTTGGTGAGTCGCTAAGGCTATTAATCAAAATTTTACTAAATCCACTATTCCACTACTCACACGATCAGATAATACGGTTGCAGCAACACATGTTGAGAAAGCTCTTTTCTTAGCTGCTTCACATTCTACTGTCGATTTCCAAGGGAACACACCACCTACTATTTCCAATGTGCAGTCAAGGCTATCCGATATTGTCTTTAGATAGCGTATCATAAAACGTATTTTAATGAAGTTAAACACCAAAAAAGCTTCTGGCGCTGACGGAACACCTGCCATAGTACTCAAAAAATGCCCGAGAGAACTAACACCAGTGTCTGTAGACCTTGCAATCTACCGTATATAAAAGGAATATTTCCTTCCTGCTGGAAATGCGCTATAGTTTAACCGATACCTCAGAAAGGCAAGAAGACCTTGCCAAACAACTACCGCCCAGTCGCACTACCTTCAATAATATCGAAAGTTATGGAAAAGCTTTTTTAAAATATCTAGAAGGATTCAATATTATTAGCGATCATGAATATAGATTTCGCAAGCAAATATTAACAGGACACACATGTTTGGCACAAAGTAATTGATCATTTTCGAGAATGTCACGCGATTGCATTTAATATATCCAAGGCATTTGACCGCATTTAGTATGACGGATTCTTGGATAAGCTACGCTCTTATGGTATGTCTGAACAGTTTTATTTATGGCTCTCGTTCTCGTTCAGTCACACTTACTTCAATAAACTATCAATCAGCATCTTTTTAAATATCTAGAAGGACTCAATATTATTAGAGACTATCAATATGGACTTCGCAAGCAAAGATCAACAGAAGATCTTCTAACTTATGTCACACATGTTTGGAATAACGCAATTGAACATTTTGGAGAAACTCGAGCGATTGCACTTAATATATCTAAGGCATTTGAACGCCTTTGACATAGCGGACTGTCGGATAAGCTATACTCTTATAATATGTCTGAACAGTTTTGTTTATGACTCTCATGTTTCCTCAGAGAGCATTCTTTACGAGTGGCTGCTGACGGGTTTAGTTATAATACTTTCACCATCAACGCTAGCTCTTTCTTCTTTACATTAACAATATGCTGGAAAGGACTAGGAATTCAATCTACAGCTTTGCAGATGACAATACGCTTATTTCTTCATTTACTTTGAACTCTCGAAGATCGGCTACTCATGCAAACATCTGTAAACAGCAGGAAGTCATTCAACTTGACAAAAACCTGGAAGAAATTCTATCTTGGGGTGACAGTAAACAAGTAGATTTTAACTCTACAAAAAACCAGGTTACAGATTTTTCTAAAAAAGTTAACGTTGCAGAACCCGACATAGTTATGTTAGGACATTCAATTCCTCTAATACAAAGGTTACCAACCTTTTCTGGACCAACGCCCCTTTTACAAGAAAAAAAATTCCAATTCCAATTCCATAGTAGTTAATTATACCAAATATTAAAAGATTGTTGCATATTATCTATACCTATTTTATTTGTCTATCTATCTATTAAGAATCACAAAAAAATTATTTATTAGAAATTTAAAAATAAACACAAAATCAATAAGAAATAAAAAAATTAACGAGTTGGTTGAGGCTGGTGGAGTTTTAACAATTTGTTAATGTCGGGTTCCAGTTTCGTTAACATCAGTCGCAAATTGCCACGTTCAGTGATGTGTAGTCTGTTCCTTTTCTTAGACAGTAAATTAGCTACTGCATTGAACCCATGATCAGCCAAGTACGATGAAGAAAAAGCAATTAAAAATTTCTGTACTCTTGCCCACAATGTAGGTATTGATTTTTGAAGCCAGAACTCTTGGTATCCATTTCTGAAATTTACTTTTAGTTCTTCGTTAGTTGTGAGTTTTACGAGTTCGTCTTCCAAATTTGATGATTTTGCTGTATCTGCTTTTGCGAAAGGGTCTAAAACCTAACTCAATATATCCATGTTTAAAATATCCTGGAATTACTCCGTAAAATCAGCATGAAAAACGTCCAAGTCTTGGCAGTTAGTAAGTAATTCTTTCTGTTTTGCAGAGTCTGCTGATAATATGGAAAAGTGGCTGTATTCACCTCTACCTAGATTTCGTTCGAAGAGAAGAAGTTTTCCCACAAAAGCAGCTATGTTTGTTTCAATTAAATTCAACTCATCACCATACAATTGTAAATTGACTTCATTTAATATTTTAAACAGGTCTGTCAAATAAGCGATGTCTCGTAGTCCATCATCTTCTTGTTTGGAAGACGATGCAAAAAGGATTGATATAGTTGGCTATTTTAATTGTTTTCCAGTCCTCGAAAATAGGATAAATTTTTGTCCTTTTTTATCAGCACTCATTTTATTCAAATGCTTTTGTAGCCTAAAAGACTTCATGGTATGTAGGAGTGTGCGTAAATCCATATTTCAAATACTCAATACTGTACTGTCGGCGTTTCTTCTTAGATTCAGACATTTTGAAATACAAAATTTGCCACGGTTAAAAATAAATTAATTTTTCAACAGATTTATAGATGGTTATAATAATAATGGAAATAATGACTTCTATCACTTTCATTCTCGAATATGGATTACTGGCGAAGCACACAAAAATAGTGATATTCCTAGAGCTATCCCTGCCTCTTATAAATTTGATTTCGTACAAGCATCAACTTGAATACCTTTGCTTGTTTATGATGCCGGTGCATTTGCTCTGTAAACTCCCATATGTTTGTCAAAACATGCTTGATTGCGTAAATTGCGTCTTTGCTGACCAACTTATAAGACACATAGTTCAGCCGATACCTAAAAAAGGCAAGAAGACCTTGCCAAATAACTACCGACCAGTCGCACTGCTTTCAATAATATCGAAAGTCATGGAAAGGTTATCAATCAGCATCTTCTAAAATATCTTGAACGATTCAATATTATTAGCGATCACTAATATGGCTTTCGTAAACATAGATCAACAGGAGATCTGACTTATGTAACACATGTTTGGAACAACGCAATTGAACACTTTGGAGAATCTCGAGCGGTTGCTCTTGACATATCCAAGGCATTCGACCGTGTTTGGCACGATGGACTGTTGGCTAGGCTACGCTCTTATGGTATGTCGGAAAAGTTCTGTTTGCGGCTCTCATGTTTCCTCAGAGAGCGTTCTTTACGAGCCGCAGTCGACGGATTTCTTTCTAACACCTTTACTGTTAACGCCGGTGTGCCCCAAGGCTCCATACTGTCTCCTACTCTCTTTCTTATTTACATTAACGATCTGCTGGGAAAGACCGAGAATTCAATCTACAGCTTTGCAGATGACAGTACGCTTATCTCTTCATTCACTTTGAACGCTCGGACATCGGCTGCTCAGGCGAATATCCGCAGACAGCAGGAAATCATTCAACTTAACAAAGACCTGGAAGAAATTCTGTTGGCTAAGCTACGCTCTTGTGGTATGTCTGAAAAGTTCTGTTTGTGGCTCTCATGTTTCCTTAGAGAGCGTTCTTTACGATTGGCGGTCGACGGATTTCTGTCTAACACCTTCACTATCAACGCCGGTGTGCCCCAAGGCACCATACTGTCTCCTACTCAATCTGCTGGAAAAGACTGGGAATCCAATTTACAGCTTTGCAGATTACAGTACGCTTGTCTCTTCATCCACTTTAAACGCTCGGACATCGGCTGCTCAGGCGAATATCCGCAGACAGCAGGAGGTCGTTCAACTTAACAAAGACCTGGAAGAAATTCTATCTTGGGGTGACAGTAACCAAGTGGAATTTAACGCTACAAAAACTCAGGCGCCAATTTTTTCTAAAAAAGTTAACGATGCTGAACCCGACATAGTTATATCGGGGCACTCCATTCCCCTAGCATAGTCGCTCAATTTGTTGGGCGTTAATTTGGGAGCAAATATGTCCTGGCATGAACATGTTGCATGCATAGCAAGGAGAGCTTCTCAAAAGTTGGGAATATTGTTTCGAACCAGAAAGCTTTACACTCCACAACAACTGTTAATTCTTTACAAAGCTCAAATTCGACCAAATATGGAATACTGCTCCCCCATGTTTGGGGCTCCGCTCCCAAACATACACTGCATTTGTTGGATTCTGTTCAGAGAAGAGCTGTTCGTCTTATTGGAGACCCGGAACTGACCGGCGGCCTTGATTCGCTGGAACATCGAAGAACGGTTGGCGACTTAAGTCTGTTCTACAAGTATTTTCATGGAAAGTGTTCGAAGGATGTAGCCCGCTTAATTCCTCCCAAAGCGGTACATGTTAGAAATACACGTCGCGCTGGTGCCGTATGAGGTTCAGCTTGTTACTCCGCGTACAACGCTTTTCAAGCAGTCTTTTATATGGAGAACATCATCCCTTTGGAATGATTTGCCCAGTGCTGCGTTTCCCACCGAGTACAATTTACAGCGATTCAAGAACAACGTGAATAGCTTTTTCCGCACACATGCCACTCCTGGAGCGCTTTAGGGACTTCCCTGCAGCACGTGTGCTAGACCCATAAAAAAAAAACTTGTCAACGACAATACTAAAACAAATTTTGTAATGCTTATTTACGCTATAACAATAAGATAAAAATTTTAGATAGCGAGATAAAATATTTATTCATGAAAACAGTAGGTATTTTCGAAGTATTTTATTATATTAATTTCCTAAATAGGTAAGTACGCCACGGCCGCCCCCTTGACTGTCTTAACGCCCCCTCCCCCCCATTCTGGACCCGCTACCACCCCCGTGGAAGGCTCAAGCGCCCACTGGGGGGGGGGGGGGGGTGCCGCCCCTATTGGGAACCTATGCTCTAGCATCATCACTCAATTTGCTAGGCGTTAACTTGGGATCATAGCACACTTAAAAACTGGTAATGTTATTTCGAATTAGAAAGCTTAAGCCGGGTTTCCACCAAACGGACATAGCACGAAACACAAACAAAAACTGTTTTTCTTAACAAAAAGAGCCATGTTTTGTAAAAAATGAACAGTTCCAAAAACATATTTGTCGGAGAACAGTGGTTTTTAGTAAACAAAACACTTTCCCATCTCGAGTCGGTACATCAAAAGAAAACAAATTTGTTCGTGTTTTTTAGTTTTGTTCTCTGCGACATTTGTACGCTACTCTTTCAACTAGTTTTCAAGTTTTTACCAACTGTATGCGATTTATGGAGAGTTTGTCAACACTTAAAGTAAGTAACATTTTTAGTGTTCCGTACGGAACACTTATAAGATCACTTCGGTGTCTGTCTGTCTGTCACACACAATTTTCTCCGAAACTATTTGACATAGAAAGTTGAAATTTGGTACTAATATAGGAATTGATGGCCCCATCAGAACCGTGTAGTTTTGAAAGTTACATTTAGACTTAAGGGGTTAGTTTTGGGGGGTGAAATCGGAAGTAAAAAAAAAAATTCCAGATGAGAGCTTGAAAAAACACGAGTTCAAAAATATATGTTATGTAACACTTGGGCACATTTTTCTTTGTGTTATTTTTTTAAAAAATTCGAAAAATCTCGAAAAGTACCGATCAAAAATTTTTTTTACTAGGTCATCGAGTGGAATGTCAAATGAAAGCTTGTAAAAACATGAATTCAAAAATATATATAGCGTAATACTTGCGCACACTTTTCTTGGTATTATTTTTAAAAAATCTCGAAAAGTACTGATCGAAAAATTTTTTAAAAATTCTGGAATATTCTGTACGGGGTGTAGATTGAACGAAAATGATCACGAGTGCATTACCTGTAATAATTTATCTGGTATATAAAACAAACAAAAATTTGAAGGTCATCAGTTTTCAGTAAAGATCGGAAAAAAACTTTGTTGAAAATTCATTTGAGGTTTGTTTTATGAAGTTATTGATTATTTTATACCTCCGTAATATTTTTTTTTTTTATTTTTTAAGCAATCAACGTACGGAACACTAATTGCGCAAGTTCAGTTTGCACTTAACTGGTTTTTCTTATATTTATTTTGTTAAACTTTTTATTCAATTATATATATTCATTTAGTTACAATGTCGCTACGATTAAAAGAGGTGACTGCAGGTTTAGCAAAACTGTTTTAATTCATTTTTAGGCCATGAATTCCAAAAAGCCATGAATTCTAAAAATCAGTGCAGCAATCTAATTGAAATGTACCGTCAACATACTAACTTGTGGGACTCAAAAAAACAAGATTCACTCAAGGAAATTGGTAATACTTTTGAAACTAGCAATGATGAAATCGATCGAAAACTTGTTCAGTTAGTACAACCGGGAAAGAAGGAAGTATAAAAGCATGAAAAAGTCTGGAGCTGAATACCCGTTTGTTTCAAAATGGTTTGGATATGATGGCATGAGTTTTTTGTATGACAAGAATAAACCGAGAAAAGGAAGGCTTACCTTAATATAATGTTGAAGAGCGTCATACAGGGCCTCACATACATCCGGTATGATTTGTGATACAGAAGAATTTTAAATTTTGAATTGATTGATGATGATGAAAATTTTAATGATTGAAAACTGCCCCCAGTGGCTAACTACCTCAGAGTTACTGCTAGGCGATCCTTCACCAAAACTGCGTCCCGGTAATTTGTATTTTTCTTGGCGATTTTAGGTCTTAACAAATTAATTAATAATTCAAAATCGGTACTCGATATTCTGGTAAAAATGTGGCAGGAAGATCTCAATTCTCCATTTAACCCAACATTGTCAGTGCTTAAATTAGCCAATAATTCTTCTGTAACGTAATTAACTCTCCTCTTTAATAGAGAACTGACCCAATACCTTGTTTTTTTTTCTGTTTTCGCCATTAACTAAAAACGAACCACAGCTAATTATAAAAAAATCGTCATCAGAAAAGGACAGACTTGCGGGACTAAACAAAATGGGAAAAAGAGAACAAACACTGGCAACAAAACTTTTGGAACAGTTTACAGGAACTGTTTGAAAAAAACAAAACATGTTTTGTTTTATTTATTGAAAACAGAACTGTTTTTTTTTTAACTGTCCGTTTGGTGGAAACCCGGCTTTACACTCCACAATCACTTTTAATTCTGTACGAAGCTCAAATTTGACCACTGATGGAATACTGCTTCTAGACATACACTGCATTTGCTGGATTCTATTCAGAGAGAGGCAGAAATCACTAGCGCCCTCGATTTCTTGGATCACCGAAACGCAGTTGGCGACTTGCCTATTCTACAAGTATTTTTATGGAAAGTGTTCAATATAACCTTTTTCAATCAGACTCAGAGCCTCATCTCTTTGGAATGATTTGCCCAAGACTGTCTTTCTCATTGAGTACAATTTACAGCGATTCGAAACCAACGTGAATCGCTTTTACTATAAAAGCGCCGCTCCTATAGCACTTTAGGGATTTTCCTGCAGCATGTGTGCTATGTCCATAAAAAATAATCTTAAAACGCTACAGGAGCGTCGCGTGTGCTGAAAAAGCTACTCACCTTGGGCTTGAATCCCGGCAAAATACTCGGTGGAAAACACAGTCCTCGATGAATCATTCCAAAGGGATAAGGTTCGCCAAAGGAATTCTTGGAAAGTGTGTTACGAGGAGTGACAAGCTGAATCTCATAAGGATGTGATGTATTAGCACGATATGTATTCCCAGCATGTACCACTCTTGAAGGAATTAAGCGAGTTACATTCATCGAACACTTTCCAGGAAAGTACTTGTTGAATATAGTAGACTCAAGTCGCCAACTGTTCTTCGATGTCCCAAAGAATCAGTGATACTGGTGAACTCTGAGTCTATAATCAGGCGAATAACTGTCTTCTGAATAGAATCTAACAAATGCGGCATATGTTTGGGAGCAGAGCAGTATTCCATCGTGTCGAATTTGAGCTTTGTAAAAGATTAAAAGTTATTGGGGCTTGTAAAATTTTCTAATACAAAATAATAATCCCAGCTTTTAATAAGCTCTCTTTGCATAAAACATGTTCATGTCAAGTCATGTTTGCTCCTAAGTTAACGCCCAGTAAGTTGAGTGACGATACTAGAGGAAGGGAGTGTCATGACATATCGGGTTCTGCAACGTTAACTTTTTTAGAGAAACGACCGCTTGGATTTTCATTGCGTTAAATTCTAATTGGTTATTCTCACTCCAAAATAAAATTTCTTAAAGGTGTTTGTTAAATTGAACTTCCTGCCGTCTGCGGATATTTTCATAGGTAGCTAAATGAAGCTCTGGTCCTTTTTAACAAATTGTTAATGTAAAGGAGAAAGAGGGTAGGAGACATTATAAATAAATAAATAAATAATTTAATAAATTTCTTAAAGGTGTTTGTTAAATTCAACTTCCTTTGGTTGGAAGTTCCACTTTCAGGTCTTTTTGGTGAGTCGCTAAGGCTATTAATCAAAATTTTACTAAATCCACTATTCCACTACTCACACGATCAGATAATACGGTTGCAGCAACACATGTTGAGAAAGCTCTTTTCTTAGCTGCTTCACATTCTACTGTCGATTTCCAAGGGAACACACCACCTACTATTTCCAATGTGCAGTCAAGGCTATCCGATATTGTCTTTAGATAGCGTATCATAAAACGTATTTTAATGAAGTTAAACAATCACTAGCGCCCTCGATTTCTTGGATCACCGAAACGCAGTTGGCGACTTGCCTATTCTACAAGTATTTTTATGGAAAGTGTTCAATATAACCTTTTTCAATCAGACTCAGAGCCTCATCTCTTTGGAATGATTTGCCCAAGACTGTCTTTCTCATTGAGTACAATTTACAGCGATTCGAAACCAACGTGAATCGCTTTTACTATAAAAGCGCCGCTCCTATAGCACTTTAGGGATTTTCCTGCAGCATGTGTGCTATGTCCATAAAAAATAATCTTAAAACGCTACAGGAGCGTCGCGTGTGCTGAAAAAGCTACTCACCTTGGGCTTGAATCCCGGCAAAATACTCGGTGGAAAACACAGTCCTCGATGAATCATTCCAAAGGGATAAGGTTCGCCAAAGGAATTCTTGGAAAGTGTGTTACGAGGAGTGACAAGCTGAATCTCATAAGGATGTGATGTATTAGCACGATATGTATTCCCAGCATGTACCACTCTTGAAGGAATTAAGCGAGTTACATTCATCGAACACTTTCCAGGAAAGTACTTGTTGAATATAGTAGACTCAAGTCGCCAACTGTTCTTCGATGTCCCAAAGAATCAGTGATACTGGTGAACTCTGAGTCTATAATCAGGCGAATAACTGTCTTCTGAATAGAATCTAACAAATGCGGCATATGTTTGGGAGCAGAGCAGTATTCCATCGTGTCGAATTTGAGCTTTGTAAAAGATTAAAAGTTATTGGGGCTTGTAAAATTTTCTAATACAAAATAATAATCCCAGCTTTTAATAAGCTCTCTTTGCATAAAACATGTTCATGTCAAGTCATGTTTGCTCCTAAGTTAACGCCCAGTAAGTTGAGTGACGATACTAGAGGAAGGGAGTGTCATGACATATCGGGTTCTGCAACGTTAACTTTTTTAGAGAAACGACCGCTTGGATTTTCATTGCGTTAAATTCTAATTGGTTATTCTCACTCCAAAATAAAATTTCTTAAAGGCGTTTGTTAAATTGAACTTCCTGCCGTCTGCGGATATTTTCATAGGTAGCTAAATGAAGCTCTGGTCCTTTTTAACAAATTGTTAATGTAAAGGAGAAAGAGGGTAGGAGACATTATAAATAAATAAATAAATAATTTAATAAATTTCTTAAAGGTGTTTGTTAAATTCAACTTCCTGCCGTCTGCGAATATTTTCATAGGTAGCTAATTGAAGCTCTGGTCCTTTTTAAACAAATTGTTAATGTAAAGGAGAAAGGGGGTAGGAGACAGTATAAATAAATAAATAAATAATTTAATAAATTTCTTAAAGGTGTTTGTTAAATTGAACTTCCTGCCGTCTGCGGATATTTTCATAGGTAGCTAATGGAAGCTCTGGTCCTTTTTAACAAATTGTTAATGTAAAGGCGAAAGAGGGTAGGAGACAGTATAAATAAATAATTTATTAACGGACCAGCCATTTACAAATAAAGGAAATGAAAATAAAAGGAAAAACATAACATTTACATATTCCTAAAAACATAATAAGAGTTTCCTCATCCGAAACACCATCACAAAACCTGTCTAGTTTTATTTTCTGTGGTTTGAATGTTATCATTAAATAAATCTATATTGGTTACTCTACTGATAGCATTAGCCATAGCACACGATCTAGTCAATGCTGATGATAAACCGTAATTTGTTCGGTGAAATGGTAAATGAAAACAAATTTGTTATACGTAGTGTTCTTTGAGGAGTGTTAAGTCCAATCCTCTCCAGAAGTTCTGGGCAGTCAATTTCAGAATTTAAAACTTTATGTAGTGTGCAGATATCGGTTTTCCTTCTCCTGTCTTCAAGCCTAGGTAAATTTAACAAATTCATTATTTCCTCATATACAATATTTTCTACTATTATTCCCATTTTATACCATATGAATCTCACGAACTTTTTTTGCACACGCTCAATTAAATCTACATATGTCTTGTAGCATGGTGTATAGTACTGGACAAGCATACCCTAGTACTGATCTGACAAACGAATAATACAAAACCTTAAAACAGTTAATATCGGTGAAGTCAGACAACGATCTTTTAATAAAACCTAACATTTTCATAGCCTTATTTGTCATAAATTCAATGTGAAAATTAAAACTTACACTTTTATCGAAATACACCCCAAGATCCTTCATAATATCACTTCTCCTCAGAACACCGTCAACAATTTTATAGTTAAACATTAAAAAATTCTTCTTTTTATAAAATTGCATAACTTGACATTTCTCTATATTAAGAATCATATTATTTAATTGACACCAATCCTTTAAACTTTCTAAATCTAGTTGCAATTTATAACAATCTTCCATTGATTTCACTATTCTATATATCTTTAAATCATCTGCATATAACAAAAATTTTGAATGTTTTAGAAAGTCTGAAATATCATTGACGAACATGTTAAAAAGGAGTGGGGATAGGTGATAACCCTATGGAACACCAGATGTGACTATGATTTCATTTGATATAAAACCCTTAATCTTTACAATCTGCTTATGATCAGAAAGATAACTTCTGAACCATCTCAACAAGCCACCGAAAATGCCCGAACGCTCAAGTTTATAAATTAGTAGATTATGGTTGACTTTATCAAATGCTTTTGAGAAATCTGTGTAGATTACATCTACTTGTTTGGTGGTTTCCAAAGCGTTCCTAAGCTAATTTTCGTAGACTACTAGATTGGTAACAGTGGAACGCCCCCGTATAAACCCATGTTGACACTCGCTTAATATATGTTGGAAATAGGGCTTTACCTTTGAGTCAACTGATTCAAACACCTTCGCTCTTATAGATGTTTTGGAGACCGCTCTATAATTCCTTACTGAGGATTTGTCTCCGCTTTTATGAATTGGAGTCGCATATGATAGTTTCCATGCATCAGGAAAAGTTCCCCTCTAAAATAGACTTATTAAAAATAAAACTTAAAATACTGGATATAGAGCGTTAAAGCACACCAGCGTTGTTAGAGAAGGTATTACGAAGAAATCCGTCAATTGCCACTCGTGACTAACGCTCTCTAAGGAAACACGAGAGACATAAACAAAACTGTTCAAACATACCGTAAGAGCGTAGCTAAGCCAATAATCCGCCAAACACAGTCGAATGCGTTGGATACATCAAGTGCTACAGCTCAAAATTCTCTAAAATATTCAATTGCGTTGTTCCAAACATGTGTTACGTAAGTTAAAAGATCTTCTGTTGATCTTTCTTTACGAAAAACGTATTGATGGTCGCTCATAATGTTGAATCCTGCCAGTTGTTTTAAACGATGCTGATTGATAGCGTTTTTCATAACTGTCGATATTACTGAAAGCTTCGCGACTGAGCGGTAATTGTTTGGCAAGGTCTTCTTGCCTTTTTTGGGTATCGGCTGAGCTCCAGCGCATTTCCAGCAGAAAGAAAATATTTCTTTTTGTAGAATAGATTATAAGTTTACTGAAAACTGGTGTTAGTTCGCTAGCACATTTTTTGAGCACTATAGGTATTTCCTTAGAAAACAACAGTAGAGTGTGAAGTAAAGAGTTCAGCTAACAGGTTGGCTTTCTCAACATATGTTGTTGCAATAGTATTATCTGACCCTCTAAGTCAGGGGTGCTCAAACTTGAACTGCTGGCGATCTACCTCAATATTGTTAGACTACGATCGATCTACTCTGAGAGGCTGCAAGTAAGTGTGATGCAGGATTGTCGTCTAGGTAGGGTGTATCGTGGCATAGATATTAGTTTTCCGCACAATATGCATTTTTTTAGTCAAAGTAAGTGTAGGTCTGCTCTAAAATGTCAATGAAAAAACTCATAATTATTCAAAATTGCGAGTTTATTGGTTCTTACAAAACAAACGAGTTCTAGTGTCTAAACTTAACTAAAGAGTGACTTTGGATATTGAAGCGTGGCACTGCATGTCCTCAGCATACTTTTCATAAGATGGTACGTAATTACCGAGTGCTAATCACAAGCATGATGACATATGTTCGTCAGTTAGTCGATTGCGATATTTTGACTTAATTATCTTCATTTCAGAAAATGCAGACTCGCACAAGTAAGTTGACCCAAACATTGCCGTCAGTTGAAGGGCGATTTGCCTTAGATTCGGATATTAATCTTCAGATATAAAACACCAGAATTTTGTATCAGATGCTGTGGCTTTGAGATGTATATCTGATATAATCTGCACTAACTCATTTTCAACAAAACATGAGTCCATGTTAAATTGACTTGCTATTTCAGTAGCTAATTCCTCAATGTTTTTACACGAAAAAGGATAACTCATAAATGATGCGATATTTGCCAATTTATTGAAATCATAAAAACGTATTTCGAATTGGCCCAAAATATTTGATAATTTTGCCTCATAAATATCATAATTCAACTGAGGAATCCTTGCTTTCAAAGACGGAAAATTTTTCAGATCCTTTCTTTTCAGTTGATCTATCATAAGTTGCAATTTACTTTTGAATGCGTTTATTGCGCTAATCATCTCAATAATAGTTTTTCCTTTACCTTGAAGCTCCAAATTAATGGTGTTTAAATGCATTGTGATGTCTGTCAAAAATGCCAAATCAGTCAGCCATTTTCCGTTTTTCAGCATCTGAGTGTCATCACCTCTTTCGTCCAGAAAAGCTGTTATTTCGGGCAATAATTCTTGAAACCTTTCTAGGAATTTTCCGCGACTCAACCACCTAACATCCGTGTGAAGAACTAAATCAGTGTGTTCAGCTGACTCACTATCTTCCAACTGCAATTTAAAGAGCCGTCGTTGCAAGCTACTTGCACGGATAGAATTCATAATTTTTATTGCAATGCCCATAATCTCCTCCATGTTTAGATCTTTTGAACACAAAACTTGTTGATGTATAATGCAATGGAAGGAGATAAATGAAGGGAAATCATCATTAGCTCGACACAATGCCACAAAACCGTTTTCATTTCCAGTCATTGCTGGTGCTCCATCGGTTGTAATGCACACTAGTTTATATATTGGTAGCTTGTAGTTTGTTACAAAATTGAAGAAAACGTCATATATATCTTCGCCACGGGTCTTTCCTTTCAGAGGAATCATTGTCAAAAACTCTTCATAGCCAACATGTCATTGAATACCATTCGAATAAAAATACACAGCTGGGCAGTGTCTGTCATATCGGTGGATTCGTCGAACTGTAAAGAAAAGTATGTACATTCCATGATATCATGTTTATCTGCCATGTCCTGACTCATGACTTCAACACGCCTTGTGACAGTCGGACGAGATAACTGAAGTTCTCTAATAGCAGACATAATCTCTGTTTTATTTTTAAAATCTCTAAATAAAGTCTGACCCGCTTCAATAAATGCTTCCTTCACAACCAATCCATCATCAAATGGTTTCTTGTGTTTCGCCAATATATGAGATATTTTAAATGACGCGATCGTTACAGCTTTTGATTGTTTGGCTGGTCTTGTGAACATGGTTTGTTCTTTTTTCAAACAAGTTATCAAATCACGTACTTTTCGTTTTCTTAATTCACTCTGTGACGGAAAATCCTTTTCATAGTTTTTATGAACCGTTTTATGATGCCTCTCTAAGTTCCCACGCTTAGGTATTGCAACTGACGCACGGCAAATGAGATAAATGCACTTATCCTTTACCATACAAAAGAAAAATTCTTTCTCCCAATCGTTATTAAAATGATAAGTTTTACTTTTCTTCGCCGCACTCATTTTGGACTATTTATTAATAAACTTTGTATCGATGTATCGCCTTCAAGTTACAACTCAGACTGACTCCTATTCTTGCAGGCGCAACATTTATATCGGCGCGAACGAAGTCTCGAATGTTCCCGTCAAACACGCCGCCCGAAGTTTCTAGAAAAATCGGCGGGAATCAAAAACGCGGCTTTTCTTTGACAAGTACCGCGCGTTCCTTTGATAAAGCCGCCTTTTGCCGCTAGCAGGGGGTTATTACGATAAAAGAAAGTGATGAGGGTGTTATTCTGGCCTAATTGTGGATCGAATAAATTTTAGTAGTTTATTCATTACATTTTGTTTTAGTTACCTAAAAACAAAATCTGTGAATAGTTCTATATCGGAATTTTTTTCTCAAGATCGACTCAAAAAGCACTCGCGATCGACTTGTCGATCGCGATCGACCGTTTGAGCACCCCTGCTCTAAGTGCTTGTGTAGCCACAAAGTTTTGGTTCTGTATGAATTCTGGCGCTCTCAGCGTTCCTTAAAGTGGCCATATGTTTTCGAGAAATTTCTTTCCTCGGCAGTTTCTTTTTCATTCCTAAATCTTAAAAACTGTAGTTTCGGAAACTCCAGCTTTTTTAACAAGCATTAGGATCTTCGTCTGTCAATTTAATAGCTGCAAATCGTCATCAAGCTCAGACATTCGATTCGAGTCAGTTGTCATTATAATCATCAATCTTATTGGTTTCTCACAGTTTACCATCACTATTATCACAATACAAAAACTGTTACCAGAAAAATACAGAAATCTTTTTTATCGACATGTATTTTAATTCCAGACTTTATATTCAAATTAAATAGTGTCACGTTGCAAAAGATACTAAATAATATTTAAAATAGTTGAATATTTTCATTACATAGTCCTCTTCAAAATGTTTAGCTTAGTTTGGCAGTCGTTTATAGAATTAATCCAATATACGCATATTATTGTGTCAGTTTTATCCGATCTACCCAATAAAAGTTAAGAAATGTATTAATCTAAACTAAACTAAAATACAGTAGGAAATATTTATAGAGTAGGTGAAACTACATATAATAAAATTTTCTCACTGGATTAAATGCCTGGTCCTTTCCAACAGATTGTTAATGTAAAGGAGAAAGATAGTAGGATACAGTCTTGGGGCACACCACCATTGACAGTGAAGGTATTAGAAAGAATCAGAAAAAAATATGTATTAGTTATGAATATATCGATATATTAACAGTTATTCATGTATCGATCGCTATTGTTATACCGATAACAATGAATATGTCGATTATTATCGATATATCGATGCATATTGCAATTTCGATGACAAGTATTTCATCAGAGCCAGAGGCCTTTTAATGTTTCTCCAAAATATGTTTTATTACACAATATCTGAACCAGTGCTTGCCGTTAGAAATGCTTCGAAAAAGGGAAGTAAGTCAGTGGTGTCGAAGAGACAGATGGTTTTTAATATTTCATTCACATATATTTTATTATACAATATCTGAACCAATGCTTGCCATTAGAAAGGTATCAAAAAATGGGAGTAAATAAATGACGTCAGAAATTTCATTAACACAATTTGATGGATTGAAGTTAATACACACGCTAAGTCAATCAAAACCTCAAAAATATCATTTAAGTTATTTCTATTTGGCAAATTTATCGTACCAAATTTTACGAGATTTAAGAATTCTTTGTCACATATTAGTAGAACGAAACGGAAAATATACTGAGATAGTTTAAATCTCCGGATTGGTGGTTAAAATGACTTCGAGATGAGTAGAGAACTCTCTAGCTCGAGCAGGAATTTAAATTCAGTATTCTAATCTAGAAAAGTAAAGATCCCTGAAGATGTCTCGTGATATCGTAGGCAAAACGTCGGAAAGGCATTCGAATATGACTCAGCCTAATCCCAAGAACCACGGTTTCTCATCTAACCTAGGCCGTGAAACCTGTGCGTCCAAGAACCTTTGTTGGTTAATCCATAAGCTGAGTAGATTGATTGCTACAAATATACAATATGAGCGTTATATTTACAATTTCTTCCATATTTTTTTTAAATTCACGTTATTTTCAAGTCTATTATAAAATCTACAAAACATTCTAGGTTTTTCTGTCCAGTCTACAGCTTTACAAAAATATTCTATAAAACGCTGTAGCAACAGAAATGGTTTGCCAAATATGCAGTAAACAAATTTATATTCATATTTGTTTTAACCATTGTCGTCTTAATCCACTGGTTCAATGTCTGAGTTGAGAATCTATCAAAAAATTAAATGATAAATAAATAAATTTTTAGGAACGTCTCGTATTAGATTAGGTATTTTTTTATATATAAGCTATTAATCCTGAAGCATTACAAAGGTCTGGTTTCTCGAGAAAAAATGACAGATTCGAAACTGGTTGATATCTGCCTGCGACTGTTGTCGTAATGTTAACATCAACTAATTTGTGAATAAAATCCGCAGAAATAATAAAGTTTTTATTTTAATTAACGATAATGTTGGTCTCTTTTAACTAAAAATATCACTTTTGTATTCATTTTATTAAGGATAAAATTAGTCCTATAAGTTTTTTAAAAAAATTCAGATTTTTGCCTGGGTTCCATATATAATTATATCGGGGCATTTGAAGCCTGAACTTAAATATATATTTTAACAACCTTCTCTTTAAGTGTTGACGCCAATTTAAAAACATTGAATGTACCATATTGAACGCATTTCTCATTTAGTTTTCCCCGTACAAAGAAAATACAATGGCTAGTAAGGAAAATAGTCTTATTGTTGTAATATTGTCACTACCTCTTGTGGACACTATTATATTATTTCCTTGCGTTAACTTTGACTCCAACATAACCTCCAAACAAGTGTCCAGGAGCCCCTTTAATCTATATGTTTGCCTGATAGTTTCTTCACAGTCAAGATAAGACTGGATCTATATTTCTAAAAGAAGATGAGAACATGTCCAATCTAAAAATATAAAAGACGTTAATTGCTTGATGCTTTTTACATCTAAATACGATCCAACATTAACAGTGACTCAAGGAAGGGCAACTGGAGACGATGAGTGACGATGTCGTTAAATGTAAGTGTTGTCGAATTTCTAAAATTTAAACCAATCAGTGGTTCACCGGCTTTCACTATATTATTAAAAGTCTACTCTAATGAATTAAAATATACATGCATAATTTTAACTAATAGAGAAAAAAGTATATAACATTATATTTATAAGAAATAGCCGAATATTTTATTTATTAATTATATATAACCACATATAACCCGTTATTAAAATGTATAAATATAACTGACAACACCGATATACATTCCCAAGAAGTTTTAGAATCAGACCACGTGCGATTTATCAAGGTTGTAGTGGCGCTGTCCGGACGTGGGATACGATAATTTTTTGCATAAGATAGCTTTTAAATTTTGTACCGTGTTTTCTACTTGTCCTTACCGTACTCATTGCAGTTTCTAGTAGATCATTGAATTTGCGGGAAACGATGTTATGAAAGACGTTCTCTGTCTATTCTTTTTTTTTATCTGGGAGTCCTAATAATAAAGAGTACCAGGTCTAGGATGGCCAGTATGGCAACGGAATTATACTCTCAGCTTTGCTTAAGGAGTAAAACTTCCAATAATTTAAATAATTATACCAACTACAACCAAAGTAGAGCCCCTTTGCCAAGTAAAAATTAATATAAATATAAGGCAATAAAACAAAAAAATTAAGGTCTCCCCATTATAAAGATCGACATTAATCATTCACCTCCTATGTTCGCGGTTTTGCGAATATATAAACAGGATAAAACTGACGACTTCATAAATAAAAAATTTTATTATCCGTATATTGAAATGACAATAATATGGACGGGGACGGACGCACACTGTTGTAATTCAACTATTTTTACTATTATATTACTTTATTATTTTACAACCATTTATAAATACTTTACCTCTAAGCTACGTCTATGATTTATTTCAAAATCAGAGTTATCAATAGCCAATTTCCAGTAAAAGAATTACTATGTACACTTATTAAGAAGTTAGTATAACGATTATCTTCTATATTCTAGCTTCACTTAAATAAATAAATGAATATTTCCTTACAAAATTACCTAATGGCGCCAGTAAGACGCATAGTTTATAGTTTTTATTCACTCATTATTTTTATCAGCAAATGATTTATTAGTCACATTTTAAAGTGCGCCTATGGCAAAAACTTGTCGAAACTCATATAAAAAGGCAGGGCGATAGCTAAAAAAAGCAGTTAAACAGTTAACACATCATAATTATAATTATAAATTTCTAGCGTTAAGCACGCAAAATTAAAAACAATTTTATTAAACATTATTATTCAACTATCACTATAATATTTTATTCTATTAAATATTTAAGCAATCAAATTGTTAAGAAGTAATTCTATTTTTAATAAAAGAAAAGTCGTGAAAAGTGTTATTTTATTCATCTTTAAAAAAAAACCTAAGTAAATAATTATAACATCGGTGACCAGACTCTTAACAGTAGTAGCTAGTTTGGGGCCGATTATAACAACATGCCGCCTCCGAAGTGGACTTACTTTGTTGCTTTTAATCTCTTTGTTATTCCCAAACTTTGTTAAAAATGTAGAAGAGGTTTGTCAAGCATAATTAACGAAGTTGACTTGTCAGTATCAAGTCCTTTGAAGATATCATCTCTACGTCAGTAAAAATAAATGTAGAGAGAGAAGATGAGACTGCTGCTTCTCTAGTAGTAGAGAATTTTTGTTTACAAAGAGTTGTAACTATTTTTTTTTTTCAGATTTCATGCCCTAAAATCTTAAAGTTGGTTCAAGTTAATGATCAATATTCGACCACACCACACTTTTATCTGGAGAATCGCAGCGATTAAAAACCAACCTGTATCGTCATTTTCTCATTCGCGTCGAACTTGCAACCACGTAGAATTTTCAAGCAATAAGTGCTGCATCTATAAAAAATCCTGTAGACTCAACATTTAAATATTACCTATTGAATGTCATTAACAAACCGGTTTTTTTTATAGCGTTCTTCGTCTTCCGGGTCCCAATTTCCGGGTATTAGATTTCTCTCTGACATTGCTCTCTGAACGCCTCCAAATCCTGTCGCTCTTTGTCTCCCTCTTCTCCTCTTTTTCACCTGGTACCCACTTTAGAACCATCTTTGATATTCGATGTTCTTCGTTTCTTCCCACGTGTCCGTATCATATAAGTTGCCGTTGTTGAATTTCCTCAATAATTGTAGTTTTTTTAATTTCATTACATCCCTTATTCTTTCATTTCTAACCCCATCCATTCTTAATACTCCAACCGATCTTTGCCAGTAATCCATTTTGAGTGCCATTAGTTTCTGTTGCAATCGTTTCGTTAATTGCCAGGTTTTACAACCATATAACACGACGCTTTTAAATACTGCATTATAAATGAGGTGTTTTCTCTGTGATTATTTCTTCGACCACAGAACAAAGTTTACATGTCTTATGACCGCCTTTCCTTTACTTATTCTACTCTCGACTTCTTTCTCCGTTATACCGTCTTTACTTATATTAGTTCCGATATGTACATATATATATATATATATATATATATATATATATATATATATATATATATATATATATATATATATATATACTCTTCACAAGCACCAATGACCTCACCGATATTTTGAGTAAGACTTCCTTATTTTCCTCCTATACACAAATATTTAGTTTTCTTGTAGTTAACTGTTAAACCCCAGTTTTTATAATCTTTAAACAATTTTTTTATCATAAATTCAAGGTCGTCCTTGTCTTGAGCAATAACCAACTGTGTGTGTACAGTAGGGTGGTCACAAAAAATCAATGTTCGAATTTTTTGGAGCTACCCTCTTAAAAGTTGCCAATTGACTAAGAAATGAGATTGGTAAAGTTTCAGCTCAATTGGATTAACCCGTGCCTCATCAAGGTTGAAATTTTGACTTTTTATGAAAATTGAGTTTTTATGAAAATGTCAAGATTCAATTACATCGGCTCTCTAGATTTTACTTTATTTATTTTTTCAATACGTACATGAAGAAGGGTTTAGTTAAAACTGTTTTCAAAAGTAAATAGAGCAAAATCCAAATTGAAAATGGAGGATTTAGGAGAAAAAAAAACAAAAAGGTATAAAAATGAGAAGAAATAATGTTCAAAAGGATTATTAGTTATGAAAAAGGAAGCAATATAAAGGAAAAAAGTTATTATTATTATTCAAATTTACAATTTATTATCAGATCAAGGTGGTAATGGCTTAGATAAGGTTGCCTTTGAACAGACAGGGAAAATTTTTCTACAATCGGTTACAAGTTGTAGCTTCTCTGGTGTTTAGTTTCACTTGCCGTATATTATAAAATAAACTGCTTAAAACTTGACAATTGGTTGCTAATTTACTGCCACAGATTTGATGAGACATGTGGCCGATTAAATACACCATTTCTTTCTGCCTTGAATTCGAACCCGAACAAGCATGGCTCGTTGATGCTGTAGAAGACATTGTTCCGTAAACTTCACAGAAAAGTCACTAAACGAACGTTGTTAAAATGTTCACTGTTTGAAAGGCAAACGTAAACTAAAACTCTCTGACTTCTCCCCGGGCGTCCCAGACAAGCAACAAAAAAGAAGGGGTGTGGTTTATGACAGTCCAGGTAGAATTCTCTGATAAAAGGGACCTTAGCAATAGCTTTTTTGTAACAAAAACAAACCTTTGAAAGAATAGCACTAAATATCAGGTAGGTACCTACTACCTTGCAACTCGTAAAATTATTTATAAAGCTAAAACAAATGATAATTTTATGTCTTATTATATATTGTATAATAATGTATTTGTATAATTGTTTATAATACAAACGAAACAAAAAATAGTCAAAAGTATTTAAGTTAGATATCTTTATTGCCATTTTTCACTTTCGTTTTCTGAACAGGTCGAAGGTCGAATTTGAGGATTCGAATCATGTCCGGTTTTGTACGATGAATATCTTCAAATATAAAAGTTTTAACAAAAAAATGGTAGAAATAAAGCTTTAATTTCCTATGAAATGAAATAAGAGTCAGGTTTCTAGGACGAATGGTTTTCATTTTATGCTGGAAAAATCACGATTTTTTTGCAAAAAATCGAATTTTACAGCTTTAACCTCGATGAGGCACGGGTTAACGTTATCTTATTGAGCTAAAACTGTGCAAATCTTATTTTTTAGATAAATGGCAAATTTTAGGGGGATTCCGCCGGCATTACGATGAAAATATTTTTTCTCTCCTATATCTCGTGACAACCCTAGTGTACAAAATTGTTTCGTCTGTCAACCGTATTTCCATTCCTCCACATGCTCTTCGCCATCTAATGCCTCATTCGGATAAATTTTGAGTAATGTAGGAGACAGTCAGCAACCCTAACAAAGGGTGTGGCTCTTTGTTGCAGAAAAATTTTCGGAGAGAATGTTTCCTAACTTTATTCGAGAACGTGACTGGTACAGCTGTTTTACTGTGATTGCTGTACTGTTTATGGTTGATCGATTTGCCATAGTTTTTTCACTGGGACGGTATCATACGCTTTGGTCTACAGACAATAGATGGGGCTCTCTGTTTGTTGATGTCTTTTTCTTTTAAGTGAATTACACTAAATATATTATCTACACACGATCTACCAGCTCTAAAACCAAATTGTTGTTAAATCTCGTAGGGACTATATTCATCCTCAATTATATTTCTTAAAATTTTTCCGTAGACTCGACTGAGGGTACTTGTTCTAATATAAATCTCCTATTGAATGTACTAAAAAATCCCTGTTTTCAATAATAAATTACATAAATAATAAAACTGAACCACAATAATAAATAATTGTTGTTAATATTCCCCATAAAACTTATTTTTATTAAGTCTTCGTTGTACTTAACTGGTGAACCCAATGTCGTGTACTCGAAATTATAATGTTTAAGAATACTAATTAATAAAGTCAATGTTACGATTATTACTACAAAATATCTATTATTAGCAATATAGACTTATAGTGTCTATAATTGTATCTTTTTTTATATGTTAGAGGTTATACTGACAATGAAATTATTTATATCTAATAATTTTTTTACTTAATGATTACAGAAATAACGATCAAATTAAACATGTTTAATCGGCAGTCTCAACATTTTTTTTATTAATATTGAAACATGCTCTAGTTGAAGAAAAGCTTAAATAAAAACAATTGAAAGGCTAAAATCTCCATTGGTTCCTTTAGTAAAGAAAAAAGATCAGTCGAATTTCTATTTTCGATATTTCATACTGAACCCCTCATCTACATTAAGTTATAATATATTTATGATAATATTTAATTTACTATCTTTTTACCAGACTCAGTTTCTACGTGAAAAAAAATGTTCGTCGATCTGTCGGCTGTTGACACGATAATTCAAATAATGAATAAATTTGAAATGTGAATTCACCGCAGGATGCTTCAAATACCGTGGACTGATTTTCTAACGAATGAGAAAGTCTTAAGAAGAGCAAATTCGGAAAGATAACTGATCACCACTATAAAATGTCACAAAATTTCTTACTTTGGTTATATATTGCTACTACCTCCTCTAGTTAATTATGAAAGGACAGGCTGAAGGGGGGCACGGAGTTAGCAGAAAACAGATGTCCTGGTTGAAGAATATGAGGGAATGGACACGCATACAGAGAGCTGAAGACAGAAAAGCGCACTCCATAGTGATCGCCAACGTCCGGGTGACCGGATATGGCACATAAAGAAGAACCAAATTTTGATAATTACTTATAATAATAAAATTATATTTATATATATATATATATATATATATATATATATATATATATATATATATATATATATATTGTAACATGCGAAACTGTCCTCAGTTTGAGGCATCTTTTTTTTTATACCCTGTGAGAAGTTGTTTGTCCCACGCTTGAGCGCAACTTTGTACTGTTTGAATATTGGATGCCCCAAGCTTGAGCGCAATTTTCTTGCAGCCCCGCTTTAATTTCTGATAATGAATCGAGTGAATCCTGATTTTAAAAGAACTAAAGAAATTAAACACACACCAGCTCAGTTTTCTTTGGTAGAGAGATATGGGTAAGAGATAATTTTTGTACGTCTTTTTGGAATTATTTTCTATTTTTAAAGAAAACCTCAGCTGTACGACTTTTTGGGCACCATTCATTTTAAAATAGAAAGGATCTAACTTCAGCTAAAAAAAATGAAAAAATACTGAAAGGGTGTACTGTTGGTAAAAAAAAAATCAGTTTGGTACAGCCGTTCTTATCCTGAAAAGTAAGATAGGTATTCAGTGAGACACTAGCTTTAATCAACAAAAAGAAAATTTATTCAAGTTTTTAAAAATAAAAAGTTCTAACCTTTGCAGTTTTACAGGATTACAAAAAATTTTAGCCTAACTGGTAGTTATGACATTTAAATTCTAAACTCTGACTACTCCCGAAGACGAAAAATAGTGCTTTTCACTTCACTTTTTAGTCAGTTCATATTGCTGTTAAGGCACTACTCAGGGATAAGTCTATGAAAGGATGTTTTGGTAACTTACTGTTTTTATTTCGGCTTCGATGGAACACGACCGATTTCATACTTTTCTAGTAAACACTTAGAGAGCCCACTACGGCTTTTCGTTAAAAAACTTGTGCATTATTTAGCTCTCATGATTGTTGTAATGAGCCTTTACTGCAGCTCCGTCGAAGGAAGCTTCTTGGCGGCTCCGATGAAAATTCGCCTGGCTGCGGCTTGATGGTACTCAGCCTCGATCCTTGTCCTACCGGACCCTTAAATAAGTCGTCGGCCTTCTCTCGGTAATATCGCGACGCCGGAACCAAAAATCCGGATACACATTTCAACCAATCCCGGCGTGCCGATGGATTCGGTCAGAAACCCGCACAGCACACTAAATATACCGAACGGCTTGGAATCTCTTATTAATATACCGTTCGATACAAAAATGAAAATAAGTACAATTTGAAGTGAAAAATCAGTAACATTACATGGTCTTAAAATCTAGGAAAAAATGAATGTTACATTTACCCCCTTCCAAAAAGAAATAGACTACACTAGTCTATTAAACTTAGGCTACTTATGAAAAGGTACAAAGTGGTACACTATCACTTAATACTAAGGTCAGAACTTAAAACAAAAGTACAAACTTCGGACCTTACTACTAGACTTAATTCAATTAAGCACTAATATTACGTACAATGAAAACCAAATGAAAATCTTTGCATGATCACAAGAATCTTATAACTAGACTTAGACTTAATTAGACACTAAGGTTAAGTACATCAAAAAGCAAATAAAAATCCTTGCATGAACATAAGAAATACCTTTCCAAAATAACAATCGCGGTCTTCTTATATAAAGGAATCAGCTCTGTTATTGTTACCAAAACAAAAAAAAATATAACTTTGTCTAGACTCTTGTCTAAATCAAAAAAAGTGAACTGAAATAAAATATGAACACCCCCCTTAAAATATTTTAAGGATTGTCTGAAAATTTTCTATTTCAGCAAAAGAAATTTATAAAAATTCTTAAATAAAGAAAAAAAATAAAAAAATGATTCTAGTGCAAACACTTACACTAAAAAGAAAAAGTCTTGTCAGACCATTTAGCACTAGGCCAAAAAAAAAAAAAATATCTGGATAAATATCCAGACAAACGCTCGGGAAAAATCGCCATCCATGCTCTAGCTCATCGCTAAGAGAACATTCTAAATCTAGTATCACTACTAGTCGCACTCGGAAAATAGTCGCACTCTATCGCGCAATGTCGACGTCCTAAGACATCTAGACATGCTAAAATCGCTAGGGAAAACGCTCTGGTTGATCGCCAGAAAACACGTCAGCTTATCGCCAACAAAACACTCTGGTATATCGCCAGAAAAAACTCGGCTCCTCGCCAAGAAAACACTCGGTAAATAGTCCTCGACTACACAAAGCCTGCGTTCTAAAAGAACAATCTCGCCATTAACATAGTGAGCAGCTATAAAAGCTAACAATACCACTGTAGGCACAGTGAATAGCTATAAAAGCTAAAATTCACTCTAAACACAGTGAATAGCTATAAAAGCTAAAATTCACCAAACTGAATGATCCTGCTTCAAAAAGCAATGTTCACTAAGAACAGAATGATTAGTCTGCGCACAACTAACATTCAAGGAAACATTCCCAACATAACTATACGAGACAGCAAGTCTCGAAATAGGACCTCCCTAAAGTCATAATCCTATATATGGGAGTCCATAAGCAAAACGACTCAAAATCACGCATTTTGAGCACATGCCCTCAGGCAACCAACATACACCGAAATATATACAGAAATATGTACAGGAATATATACAGAAATACATACAGGAGTTCAAATCCCAAACTCTTGGTTATGATAACTCCATACTGAGCTTGGTGAAAGCTCTTAGCAAAAGCTAATCAAATCTTCGGCACATCGCACCAAAGTGACAAATCTGCCTAGAAACATGAGCCGGAAAAAAAAAAAAACGCCCTCCGTCATTCTTCAGGGTGGCTACACAGAGATATAAAACTTAACCAGCATTGCGCTTCTCCAAGTTGCATGAAGAACCCTCGTGTACTGGTCTCGCCCTAGAACAACAACGAAAAACATTCAATCCATCCCACATAACAGGAGACAAACACCTCACCACGATATACTGAATGGTGGAGACAATAAAATACAGAATTGGTGACCCTGGTGTCCACCAACAAAAGGGAGTAGATTATAGCATCCACTAAACTGAAACGGTGTCTACCACACCACCATAAGTCAAAAAAAATTTAATCAATAGGGTGTTCCGAAACACACTACTGTCAACAGCCTGTCACCACTAATAGGCTAATTGGAGCTGAGGTCGACTACAGTAGCTAGGCTCTCCTTTGGTTCAAATAGAAATAACCATTGGGTAACAAAACCCCTAAAGGTCCCAAAGGTCAAACGTTCACCCCCCATAGACTACCCTTCCAATCAGTCTGTTCCTCAGGAAGACTAACTCCCTGCCAAACGTCGTAACGGCATCTGTTAGCACCCGGTGCATCACAGCCTGTAAAAACAGATAACTCATGGGATACAACCAAAAAGGTTTATAAGGTTAACTTAACCAAACTTCTAACGGAAATTTCCAAAAAACGAAAATGAGCTTAAAAAGCTACATGAAGCAAAAATTTCTCTATTTTTCGGTGGCAACGCAACAAAACTGTTGAAGACGACAAGAGCTTTTCCAGCTTAATCAGAAACAAGAAGAAAACATCGTTGACAGCTAAAATATTCGATCATGGTGTTAATCGTCTTCCTAGACAATAGCCTCTAGAAGAAACTGCTACAGGTATCAGGCATAACCGTTTTCTGTCAGCTCAAACTCCTAGATTACCTCTTGGAAATCTAAAAATTCGGTTAGGAATCTTCCTTCACTGCGCTTAGCCTCTCTTGACAAGGTTCTCATCTCGGTATCAGATTTTGATCATTTCTTTGTGAAACGACTGTCTTAGTCTGCTCTCATCTCTTGTAAATGATCAGCCTTTAGTTCTCCTGCAGAACTTCAATTTTCTATCAATCTGATAGTAAACCGAAAAAACTCAACATACGCCTATGAGTCCATGCAAAAAATTTTTTAAAAAAATTAGTGACTCAAAGGTAACGTTTAAACGGCTCTGAAAAAAATAGAAAATACCCTCAGTTTGTCAATTCAGAAGAAGATCTAAATCAAAATAATCCAAGTCTTAGACTTACTGGATAAACCAAACTCAATTTACTCTTAATTGCACCCAACATATACCACTAAGGTAATAGAAATACACCCACTCGGGTAACAAACTTTGAAATTGCTCATAGAAATTTTGACTCTACATCACACTACACGAGCTACATCTTGCGCTTGTCCTAACTCAAGATCACCTTGGATTGCCTCTAATCAAAATTTCGCTTCCAAGTGTCAAGAACTGGATATTATTTGGGGTCATAAGCAAATCAAATCCCGCGACCACCGACATACCAGTCTTATGATATATCCTGAGTGTGACTCCTTCGCAAGCTCGCAAAACTGAGTCGATGCTAAACATCAACCACAATCAACCTAA
Organism: Pachyrhynchus sulphureomaculatus; assembly: GCA_019049505.1. NCBI lineage: Eukaryota > Metazoa > Arthropoda > Insecta > Coleoptera > Curculionidae > Pachyrhynchus > Pachyrhynchus sulphureomaculatus. Next base: position 135,343,347 of record CM032447.1, read on the forward strand.
GTTTGGGATATGGCCAATACCCAAAACCTTAGCATTAAACAATAAAAGTAAGCTATTCTCTGCTCAACTTTTATAACAGTCAAAAAAACGAGGTCGTCACCTCTACAGAGCAACATCAAAAAAAAAAATTTAAGCAATTAAGATAATGTAAATATAAATTATTCTTCTTCTGACAAACTTTCACTAGGGTTAGGTCCGTTGAATGGTTTTAAGTCTTTAATATGCCATCGTCCTATTTTAGTCCCATCTAAATTAACTAAACCATAAACTAAATCTGAAATCTTTTCTCTAATCATGCAATGCACATACTTAGGTACCAACTTAGATGTGAATTTATCTGCTGCACTGGAAAGAATTTTATTTTTTCGCCAAACGTGATCACCTATATTAAAGGCAAAATCCCTTTTTCTAAGGTTGTAAGACTTACTGTTCCATTCATAAGCCTTATGTATCCTACTACGCACGTCGGTGAAAATATCTTTTAAACCCTTTAAATTTTCGGCGTACGCACCCCTGTTACCCGGAATTATTTCGCTGTCAACATTGACATCCAAATCTAAGTTTTTATAATACGATCCAGATAGAGGTATATGTCTGCCGTAAACTAAGAAAGACGGTGTGAACCCCGTTACTTCGTGTCTTGCGGTATTTATTGCTTGTTGGATTTTGGAAATATTGCCATCCCAAGTGTCATGTGAATCAACGTAACTTCTTAAAGCGGTCCCGATTGTTCGGTTATTACGTTCGACAAAATTACATTGTGGAGAGTACACGGGATTAAAACGGATATTAAAACCATAAGTTTCACTTAGGCTCTTAAAACTTTTAGAGGTAAACTGAGTACCGTTATCGCATATCAAGAGCGATGGAACACCGTGGATTAGAAAGACATTATTTTCCAAAATTCTCTCTATATATCCAGCTTTAGAGCTTTTCAAAGGAAATAGCATGGTATACTTTGTAAACCAGCAAGAAACCACGAGAAGCCATTTATTTCCCTTTTTTGAACGTGGGAATGGGCCTACTAGATCAGCTGCTATGACTTGAAAAGGGTAATTAACCGTTTTCTCTTTTCCCATCAGTCCCATAGGTAGTGCATTTGGAGATTTCTGCGCTCCACATACTTCACAAGTCCTCACAAACTTTAAGATATCAAAACGCATTTTTGGCCAATAATACTGTTCCTGAACCCTGTGAAGAGTCTTATAAAAACCAAAATGACCAGAAGTAGGAGGAGTGTGACACATGTCTATAACTTCCTCTCTCTGTGGTTTAGGAACTAGTATTTTCCACTTGGGTACATTAACTTTATCGTACCATGGATCTATACGATCTATGTCTACTGTATCAATTCTTACGCCAATCTCTGCATTAAGACTGTTTTCGTCCACTTTATGATCTGGGATTCTTGACAAAGCGTCAGGAATAACATTGTGGACTCCTTTTCTATGAATTAAATTAAACGTATGTTGTCTCAGCCTAATCGCCCAACGCGCTAGTTTGCCACTAGGGTTTTTAATAGAATTAAGCCACAATAAACTATAATGATCTGTTATGACCGTGAAAGGAACACCTTCTATGTAAGGTCGAAACTTTTCGATGTTAAAGAGTACTGCTAAACATTCTTTTTCAACAACCGAATAGTTACGTTCAGCCTTTGATAAAGTTCTCCTGGCATACGCTATCACTCTTTCCTCACCATTGATTTTCTGTGTTAGGACGCCCCCTAAACCGGTATTAGAAGCATCACTAGAAATATAAAACTGTTGGGAAAAATCTGGTTGGGATAAAATGGGAGCTGAAACCAATAGCTCTTTAATCTTTATAAAAGATTCTTCGGCTGCCTTTGTCCAATCTATCGATTGTCCTTTTTTTCGTCCTTTCAAAAGATCATTAATATGCGACAACAAGGTAGAAAAATTCTCGATAAAACGTCTATACCATGAACACATTCCTACGAAACGCTTAACTTCCGTAGTATTAGTAGGTCTCGCATAGTTAACCATGCTTGCTACTTTATCCGGGTCGGTACACAAGGAATTTGAGCCTACAATATAGCCTAAAAACTTTAGAGAAGTTTTGAAAAAATCACATTTGCTCAAATTTATCGTCAGTCCGGCCTCTTTCAATTTATCTTTTACTTCTTTAAGTAAGCGAATATGCGATTCGAAGTCTTCCGATGTTACTAAAATATCATCGAGATAGGTAAAAATATGTGGCTCATATTTCGGACCAAATATAGCGTCTACTAAACGTTGCTGAGTTTGAGCAGCGTTCTTTAGACCAAACGGCATAGTGACGAACTGAAATAGACCTCGGCCTACTACTGCAAAAGCGGTCTTTTCCTTAGAGGATTTGTCTAAAGGAATTTGCCAGAAAGCCTTTCTAAGATCTATCGAAGATACATACTTAGCATTCCTGAGTGATGTCAAAATTCTGTCGATGTTCGGTAATGGGTAGTTATCAAATTTGCTGACCTCGTTGAGCTTTCTTCCGTCAAAGCACAGACGATACTGTCCATCGGCCTTTTTCACCAATAAGATTGGAGAACACCAGGGACTGTTTGATTCTTCAATCACTCCGAGTTTCAACATTTCGTCTAACTCTTTATTTAATACTTTTGACATATAAGGAGACATGGCGAAGGGCCTTGTCTTTACAGGACTGGCATCAGCCGTATCTATAGACATGTTGATTTTATTCGTTCGGCCTAACCTATCTTTACTACTTATTTCATTGAAAGAGCTTATTACTTTTTCTGCTTTTAAGCGTTCCGTCCGCGAGAGATCATCTAGGGTACATAGACGCGAGAAAAGGTTTTCTAAAGAACTTTCTGAATAACAATCTTTAAAACTTGTTTGAGAGTTGACTTCTAGGGACTGTGGATACCACGAATTATTTTTAAAATTTACTAGAATTCCGAATTTTTGTGCAAAATCACATCCTAAAACCAAAGTATGTGATAGAGAAGGTACTACTAGAGCAGAGATTACTAAACAATGACCATTGCAGACTAGCGGCAACTCAACCGTACCTAAAACTTTTAGACGGCTGCCATCTGCAGTGGTAACACTTCTATTTTTGACATGGCATATTTTTATACTTAAACGACTTAAAATTTTAATACCATTCTGACCTACAACGGAGGCATCTGCACCAGAGTCAAATAAAGCCGAGAAATGGGCACCTAATAGATTTATCTTGATATGCGGTCTGTTATCTGAATATTTATGCACGAATAAAGGAGACATGTGACCATTTGGAGAAGCAGGAGTTTTAACTTGAGAAGGAGAATTTTTATTAGACTTAAAAAAATCAGAAACTTTTTGTAACCATTTAGTCCAATCTGATCTATTGGAATATTTTTGTCCATCCGTGTTTCTAGAACGTTTTGGATTAGGGGCTATACTGCTAACGTGAGCTTGTAACTTAGCCGAATGTTTAGAGGCTTTTTTGTGGGACTTAGGGTATCCGCCTCGGTAATATACCGTCCTTACTCGTTTTTTGTACATTTGGGGCATGATGTTAGTCTCACACCAGTTGTTCCACATTTGAAACAAAATACCCTCTTTGGTGCTGTACAATTTTGATAAGTGTGATTCGGGCCTGTGCAATTCCAACACGTGAAAATTGCCTTAGGTGAAAACCGGCTTGTCGTTCACTTTAGCTGCAGTGTCGCTAATTTTAGAGTCATTATCTTTTCTTTTACCCGTTTTCTGGTTACTCCTAGGGTTCCGATTTACATTCCCAACCTTATTTGTCGAGACTCCACTTCGGCCATTTGGATTATACTCTACTTGATGTATATTAGTTTCGCTTTTTGGTCTGCTCTTTTCCAACAAATAATCGGACTCTTCAAGTTTTCTACATAACCCGGCGAGTTCGGCTACCGAATTAATATCTAGTAGAGCTAACCGATTGACGAAGCTAGGCAGAATATTCCTACGTATAAATTTAACTTTGGTACTTTCCAAAGGCTTGGTGGATAATCTACCAAATAAAGATTCCATGTGGGCAATAAAAATCACAGTGGACTCATTCTTCTTTTGTAGCCTCCTCTTTATTTCCGACCACAATTTTTCATCCTCATCACAGTGCAAGAAGTCCTTCTTTAGCCTATCTACCAAGGAATGCCAGTCGTTGACACTTGATTTTATGCTTCTAAACCAAATGAAGGCATCGCCAGTGAAAAATTCAACAGCAGAGCTGAAAAGTTCATCTTCCGATACTTTCCTAGCTTGTGCTATTTCAGTCAGCCTCTCCAAAAAATGATAGAGTCTCTTTGAGTCTCCATTAAATTTCAATTGCCATTCGCTGACAGGAATATTTCTGGCTGCGCAATTCACGATTGGAGCTGGTACGTTTATGACTGGGGTTGTAATAGGCAACTGTGGTAACTCATGACCAGGAGCTATCTTTTCTGCAAGATTTGCTTCCATGAGCACACACGTAGCTATTGTTTCCTGAACATATTTGGAAAACTTCGACGCTTCCTCTTCGTCATCCGGCATGGGAATTCTTTGTACGCGACCCGCAACATGCGATAAACGTGACTTAACCCGGTGTACAAGTGAATCATTTGGATCGCCGTCATAACTATCGATTAAGTTTTGGATAGAGTTTAAACTCTTTTCGATACCAGCCGTTTCTTCTTTAAAAGACAGAGTGTCATCCCCTATTTTTATCGTTTTTCCCGGCTCATTAATTTCTTTACTTAAGATCCTCGTTAGAATCTTTCTTTTATCCGCGACCGGACGTTCTGAGAAAGTACGACGGATTTTCAGTTCATAGTCTAACTCATATTCCAGTAGGTGATTGACTTTAAAATTGAAGGCTTCCATGATAAATGAATAAAATTTAAAAGAACTGTTTAAAAAGTCTTGAAAATATTTCTCCTGTGCTCCTAATAGTCAAAAAAAATAAAAAAAAAAATATGTAAAGGCACTTAAAATATGTAAACTTCTTTACCAAACATTTAAAAAATCTACACAATTTCAAAAAAAAATTTCTAAGTATCGCCTTGTATTAAAATTCTTTTACCAAATATGTTAAGAATTTCCAACAAAAAAATCTCCAAATATCGTTTCGTATCAGCAAAGTATTTTTAATATTCATGCAAAACATCGGTGAGAAAAAAAATTACAGTTTTTTCTTCGGTTCCGCAAAATAAATCTAACACTGCAAAAATTAAAGTAAACCAGCACATCTGCCAATCTGAACTATAAAGGTAGCTTTTAAGGAAAAAGCAGGGATCTCTTATCTTAGAGTCAATTAACAAAATTCAAATATCTATACCACCATCAGATAAATTGAAATAAATAATTCTACAAATTTCCTGCTTTTGTCTTATTGCTATTGTGTAGTTTCGTTTAATAAATATTATGAAATAAAAATATCTGCAAAGTTAGAGCTTTTACTTTGTTCGAAAGCTAGTACACTGAACCCTTTAAAAAATAAAATTCCAAAAGCCCCGCGTTGACAGCGCTATTTTGTAGCCTATGTAAAGGTGTTTAATTGCGCCCCACGTAGACTGCGTCATTTTGTAACATGCGAAACTGTCCTCAGTTTGAGGCATCTTTTTTTTTGTACCCTGTGAGAAGTTGTTTGTCCCACGCTTGAGCGCAATTTTGTACCGTTTGAATATTGGATGCCCCAAGCTTGAGCGCAATTTTCTTGCAGCCCCGCTTTAATTTCTGATAATGAATCGAGTGAATCCTGATTTTAAAAGAACTAAAGAAATTAAACACACACCAGCTCAGTTTTCTTTGGTAGAGAGATATGGGTAAGAGATAATTTTTGTACGTCTTTTTGGAATTATTTTCTATTTTTAAAGAAACCTCAGCTGTACGACTTTTTGGGCACCATTCATTTTAAAATAGAAAGGATCTAACTTCAGCTAAAAAAAATGAAAAAATACTGAAAGGGTGTACTGTTGGTAAAAAAAAATCAGTTTGGTACAGCCGTTCTTATCCTGAAAAGTAAGATAGGTATTCAGTGAGACACTAGCTTTAATCAACAAAAAGAATATTTATTCAAGTTTTTAAAAATAAAAAGTTCTAACCTTCGCAGTTTTACAGGATTACAAAAAATTTTAGCCTAACTGGTAGTTATGACATTTAAATTCTAAACTCTGACTACTCCCGAAGACGAAAAATAGTGCTTTTCACTTCACTTTTTAGTCAGTTCATATTGCTGTTAAGGCACTACTCAGGGATAAGTCTATGAAAGGATGTTTTGGTAACTTACTGTTTTTATTTCGGCTTCGATGGAACACGACCGATTTCACACTTTTCTAGTAAACACTTAGAGAGCCCACTACGGCTTTTCGTTAAAAAACTTGTGCATTATTTAGCTCTCATGATTGTTGTAATGAGCCTTTACTGCAGCTCCGTCGAAGGAAGCTTCTTGGCGGCTCCGATGAAAATTCGCCTGGCTGCGGCTTGATGGTACTCAGCCTCGATCCTTGTCCTACCGGACCCTTAAATAAGTCGTCGGCCTTCTCTCGGTAATATCGCGACGCTGGAACCAAAAATCCGGATACACATTTTCAACCAATCCCGGCGTGCCGATGGATTCGGTCAGAAACCCGCACAGCACACTAATATACCGAACGGCTTGGAATCTCTTATTAATATACCGTTCGATACAAAAATGAAAATAAGTACAATTTGAAGTGAAAAATCAGTAACATTACATGGTCTTAAAATCTAGGAAAAAATGAATGTTACAATATATATATATATATATAGATATATAGATATATAGATATATATATATATATATATATATATATATATATATATATATATATATATATATATATATATATATATATATATATATATATATATATATATATATATATATATATATATATATATATATATATATATATATATATATATATATATATATATATATATATATATATATATATATATATATATATATATATATATAAAATACATATAAGGGGTTAAAATGATGTGTAGGGAATTACGTAAATATCGTGACTTCAAAACCCTTTTCACGGTTTTTGGTGTCGAGAAATTTGGAGAATAAATTATTTTTTCACTACTATCCTTTTCGTGATTAGTATTTTACCCTTAAATACGGATCATTTAAAATATGCTTGTATTAAGGTAATCTTGAGTAAGAGGAAGTAAAATTCAATATTAACTTTAGAACAGCATGTTTTCAAGGGAAGTACTGGGTAAATGACTTGGCCGATTTCTTTTTTCATTATTTCCAATTTTAACAAAACTTTTTTGATGATCAACTCACCATAAAATGCCAATCATTTTAAATATCGGGTTTCAGTTAAGTGATTTTTAGTGTATGTAATTCATTATTTATTCTCTGTGTCAACATCGGCATGATGAAGATCGTCATCGATGATGTTAACACGTTAGCATGTCGAGCACAAAAATATGATGTTTGAGGTAGTGATGCTAACTATTTTTTAGTCATTGTAAAAAATTTTAAAATTTCATGCAGTATTTAGAAACTGAATTCGAAACGACTAGATTTTTTAATCATCCCATGCTCTGCAATTTACTTAAAGCATCCTTTCTTTTTTCGATATTTTTAAGCACTCTGGATCTTGGTAGTGTGGCTGTGGTTCTATATTTTAATAATTTAATTAGGTATCCATCGCAAAAAATATTTAAATATTTTTAGAATTTTGTGAATATCATGAAACCCGCATATATATGATCGAAAAAACAACATATTATTTGAAAAATCGTCATCACCAAAATGGCATACAATCAATATTTCAGCTTTATTGTATATTTGATATTCAAAAAATATAAAATTTCGGGAATTGGTAAAAAGTTGAAGAGGTATAAAATTACTGATTTTGGTAAAAATAACAGCTTCGCCCCAATCGTCATCACTAAAAGTTACATTATTTGAAATTATTTAATATATATCATAAAGTTTATAGGGGCTTTTTTCTAGACTTGTAGTATAAGTGTAGGGAACGTATACCCACTCCTTATACCACTGATTTCGCAACTCTGCGAATTTAACCAATTTTATTATTTTTACATGAAACAATAGATTTCCAATACGTTAAAAAATGTTCATGCAGAATATTACTCTTAAAATAATGCTAATTTTTTTATGGATCACTCTCGCCTTTATAAATTTTTCATTGTTTAAATGTTAAATTTTACTTTCTCCTTAATAATGTAGTTAACATTTTATTACCTTAATTTGTTTTTGAAGTAATTTAAAAAAATATTAAATAAAAATTAGTAAATCCCAATTATGATAGTTGTACTGAACTTTAAAGAAAAAAATTATTAACAACTTGACCCCATGCACAGGCGAATCGACCGGAGGGGGGATGTAAAAGAAACACAGACCCCAAAAAACTGATCCAAGCAATTTTATAAATTTTTGTGTTATTGAAAATATATCGTATAAAAGTTTGCATTTAAAAGTAAGTAAATAAAAATAAGATATAAAACTTCTAATTCACTACTCAAGGATACTAAGTATACAGTTTGTTCTACTGAAAACTATCAGAGATACAAATATAATTTAATCATGACAAAAAGGTTTAGCGAACCGGACGCTTGAAAAAACTAAGTGAAAAAAATTCTTAATATATCATCTTTGAGCATATTTTCAACAATGTGGGAAAAAAATAATTAGTATATTTTACAGCCACTGTGGTGGGATCTGTAAAATAAAATACTGACGAGCCGTAATACGTCGAAACGCGTCTCAGGATGAATTTGACGAATAAAAGAACCGTGGATAAACAATATTTCTCCTTATCTCTACATAATTTCCATTATTTACTTATCTCTGCTCATCTCCCATTATTTCTCCTTATCTCCCAGTATCTAACCTTATTTCCCATTATCTAGGCTTATATCGACTTATCTCGCAATATTTCTCCTTATCTCCCATTATTTCTCCTTATCTCCCATTATCTCACCATAACTCCCATTATCTAGACTTATCTCTGTTTATCTCCCATTATTTCTCCTTATCTCCCATTATTTATACTTATCTCTCATTATCTCACCTTATCTCCCATTATCGAGGCTTATCTCGACTTATCTCCTATTATTTCTCCTTATCTCCCATTATCTCACCTTATCTCTCATTATCTAGGCTTATATCGAATTATATAGAACATATGTATAAATTTATTAAAACACGTAGATCGGATAAGTGGTTCTCGAGTGATAATCGCACTAACGGACAGACAGACAGACAGAGAGACGTTGCATTTTATATATATATATATATATATATATATATATATATATATATATATATATATATATATATATATATATTATATTCTTTGCTACATGATATTTTTCCATATTTAATGCTTTAGGCAGTGTATTGCAAGAGAACACGCTAGCGGCAAACTTTTCTCCAACTTGATTCACTATTATCGTCACTGCTTATTCCTTATGTCACCTAACGTAATAAAATATATCCTATCACCTGGCCAGAGAACATACGTATGTTTTAAAAAAAAGCACGTAAATCGGATAAGTGGTTCTCCACTGATAAGCGCATAAACGGACAAACAGACAGAGAGACGTTGCATTTTATATATATTATAGATATCTTTTGCTACATGATATTATTCCATATTTAGTGATTTAGGCAATGTATTGCAAGAGAACGCCCTAGCGGCAAACTTTTTTCCTATCTGATTCACTATTATCGTCACTGCTTATTCCTCATGTTACCTAACTTAATAAAATATAGCCTATAACCTGGCCGGAGAACATATGTATGTTTTAAAAAAAAAAGTACGAAAATCCGATAAGTGGATCCCCAGTGATAAGCGAACTAACGGACAGACAGAGAGACAGATAGAGATACGTTGAATTTTATATATATTATAGATATAATAAATCTCTATAACCTGGTCAGAGAACATATGTATGAATTTAAAAAATCACGTAAATCAGATAAGTGGTTCTCGAGGGATAAGCGCACTAACGGACAGACAGACAGACAGAGAGACGTTGCATTATATATATATATATATATATATATATATATATATATATATATATATATATATATATATATATATATACATATATATATATATATATATATATATATATATATATATATATATATATATATATATATATATATTATAGATATAGATTTTTATTATTATTATATAACCTGGCCAAAGAATATATGTATGAATTTAAAAAAAGACCCTTAAATCGGATAAGTGCTTCTCGCGTGATAAACGCACTAATGGACAGACAGACAGACAGAGAGACATTGCATTTTATATATATTGTAGATTATAGATTATAAATATTCTCTGCTACATAATATGCTCCATAATTAATGGTTTAGGCTGTGTATTGCAAGGGAATGCGCTAGCGGCAAACTTTTTTCCGACTTCATTCACTATTTTACGTCACTGCTCATTCCTTATGCTACCTATCGTAATAAAATATAGCCTATAACCTGGCCAGAGAACATATGTATGTTTTAAAAAAAAAAGTACGTAAATCGGATAAGTGGTTCTCCAGTGATAAGCGCACTAACGGACAGACAGACAGACAGACAGAGAGACGTTGCATTTTATATATATTATAGATGTAATAAAATATATACCTATAACCTGGTCAGAGAACATATGTATGAATTTAAAAAATCACGTAAATCGGATAAGTGGTTCTCGAGGGATAAGCGCATTAACGGACAGACAGACAGACAAACATTGCATTATATATATATATATATATATATATATATATATATATATATATATATATATATATATATATATATATATATATATATATATATATATATATATATATATATATTATAGATATAGATTATTATTATTATTATATAACCTGGTCAAAGAATATATGTATGAATTTAAAAAAAGACAGGTAAATCGGATAAGTGGTTCCCGCGTGATAAACGCACTAATAGACAGACAGACAGACAGAGAGACATTGGATTTTATATATATTTATAGATTATACATTACAGATATTCTTTGCTACATAATATTGTTCCATATTTAATGGTTTAGGCTGTGTATTGCAAAGGCACGCGCTAGCAGCAAACTTATTTCCGACATCATTCACTATTTTACGCCACTGTTCATTCCTTATGCTACCTATCGTAATAAAATATAACCTATAACCTGGCCAGAGAACATATGTATGTTTTAAAAAAAAAAGTACGTAAATCGGATAAGTGGTTCTTCAGTGATAGGCGCACTAACGGACAGACAGACAGACAGACAGACAGAGGGACGTTGCATTTTATATATATTATAGATATATCAGTCGATGTGCATACAAAACTCGTTATGTGCTGAAACACATAACGACACACAATTTACAGGAGAAGCAAAAAACTCTTATTCTTATTACTGAAACTTCTCGTTTATCAAATCAGTCTGGAATAGCGACTTTTTATAATCCCTACATCAAGAATAAAAAAAAATCGATTAGCTGGTGAACTAGTGGCAAATGGCCGGTTTTATTTTTATCAGTTTCGCCAACATACGAACTTCTAATCTTATCAAATACAAAACATTTTATGGGAAAAATATACATAGCGGGTTTCTGTATGCGCACCGACGATATACACATATATATGTTACGGTAAATGTAATTATGTATAATTACCGGTGATTATTCAGAATCACCACTAAACTTGGTAAATGTGATAAATTATTGAATATTTATCAAATTTACCGGTTAGTTTATAAAATCCCCAACTCGTAATGGGGGAATGTAATAAATTCGGATTATTTTGGGAAGTAACGAGGTCTTAATTCCAAAAAATGAATATTTTCAAATAACACTAAAAATTTCGTTGTTAGAATTAGAGGAACGTCATGATGGCTATTAAAACTTACAATAATATTTCAATTTAAAGAATTAAATAACAGTGGCGCTTTTGTACTTTACTTTCATTAGATATCTTAGAACAGATATAATAGATAATAGCATAAGTTATAGAATATATGTCGTTAAAGGTACTGAAAAATACAAAATGATCAAAACTGCTAAAATTAAAATAAAGCCTAGCTTATTATTTCAGTAAATACTTTATTTTTATCTAAACAAACCAGAACTTTGAATTAAATAATAACTAGTATTTCTAGATAACGTTTATGTCTTGTCAAATAAAATACCTGAATAAAGAAAACAATTTTATTACTAGAACTTATACAAAACAGTTCAATGTCAAAAACAAACTAAACCCATATTCTAGAAAAAAAGTATCTTACTTATTTAGACACATTAGACTGTTATGACATTTAGAGTTACAAAGTTTGCCAGATTTTTTACATTTGCACTTATCAGACTTGCACTATCCCTTGCAAACACATCGTTGATATCCCTGACCTCCAGAAAGAGATGATTTTTTAACACATTCTTGAAGTGATATTGCTAGATCTGGAACATCTTCAATCGAAATAAATTTTTCTTTACAAATTGTGAACTCATTTCTGGTATACGACTGTGAAAGTTTTCCTTGTTTTGTTCCTAACAGATAAAACTCTCCATTTTGAACTTCTAATAAATTTCGTGGATCACTTCTTGCTCTGTCAACATCTGGTACTCGTAGGTTCCCTGTGTCACCAACATTACCAGAAGAAAATTTAAATTTTGCCTGTGATTTTAAACTTTCTTTAGCACTCATTCTATGTTTCTTTACTTGTTCTTGCCTGATTAAAATATCTTCATCCTCTTTCTGAATCACAAAATTAATCGCAGGTGGAGAGTTATTTAGCAATGGATCATTATTTTCCACATTAGAATCATCTTCTATTTCGCTGTTGGTGTTATCAGAAGCGTTGTTAACTGTCTCGATTAAAGCCTGATGCACTTCTTCGGATCTACTTTTACAGGCATCCCAAACATGGCTTCATATGGAGTACACTTGATGCCTTCATGAAATGCCCTGTTTTTCATAAGTTGTACAAAGCGTAACCCTTCGGACCATTTACTAGTTTTATTGCTTTCCAACCAAGAACTTAGCATATTTGCAACATCCTGGTTTGCAAGCTCGACTGAACCTTGAGTCTGGCTGTGCCTAGATTTTCCGTGCACAATTTTCAGATACATTGCGTAAGCTTCTTCTACGATTTGATTACTGAACTCACGACCCTTGTCACTTTGAAGTACACGGGGGGCTCCAAATATAGTAAATATATCAATTAAATGATATGCAACTTCTTCTGCACGTTTGCTTTTTAGAGCACCCAACTGTATGAAATTCGTCAAGTGGTCTTGATAGACAAATATAAATTTGAAATCATTATCTGGTTGCGACTGCATGTCAATTAGGTCTACTTGGTATCTTGAGTTCAACTATTCAAAGACCATTGGCCTAACAACTCCTTTCTTGGGTACCTTTGATTTCTTTTGCCAACTTTCACACAAATTTAAGTAAATCATCACTGCTCCGGTAGTAATATTTTGTACTTTTTGTGAAGTTCTTTTAACATTCTGTTTCTACCATCATGGCCTATTGATAAATGTGCCTCATGAATTATGGTAAAAATGTCTTCAAAGTACACGTAAAAATCCAACATTGGAGCTGTCTTTACTTACGGGAAAAATAAGTTTTTTAACATTGTCTACTTTTATTACGTCGTATCTTTTTAGTCTTTGATAATCTTCCGGTTTTTTTTCCCACCAATTTTGTTTTTACTATTATTCACTTTTATTAATAAGTCGTCATATCTTTGTTTCGTCAGAAAACCGCTGTTTGCTTTCTTAGTGTTCATAACATTAACTAACTTGGAATTAAAATACTCAAGCATATCGGCCATTATTCAATATTTTATAAAATACGAGAGCCTAGAAGAAAAGACCGCCAATAACGAACAGTCTATGAACCCGCGTTGCTTAGCAATGGCATACGTCATGACAGAAGCCATGCAGCTGCGCAAACTGAACGAATTTTGGTAAAGTTATGGACTTTTATTACATTTCCCATTACGAGTTAGGGATTTTATAAAATAACCGGTAAATTTGATAAATATTCAAAATTCAAACATTTACCAAGTTTAGTGGTGATTGTGAATAGTCACCGGTAACATAATCACCGGATTAATCACATTTATCGTAACATATATATATATATATATATATATATATATATATATATATATATATATATATATATATATAATACATAAAATTCCGGGTTTCAATCCGTTCGTCTAACCATGAATTTGCACGACGTTTCGCCAAAATCTCATTTGGCATTTTCAAGTGCTCCCGCTGCTGCTGGCACTCGATACTGTGATCTTGCTGCTGCTGCCGCTCGAAGCTAACTAGATTAGAGATTTTGGCGAAACGTCGTGCAAAGTCATTGTTAGACGAACAGATTGAAACCCGGAATTTTAATGTGTTACATTCCACCATCCGTGAAAACCTCTATTGTAATATATATATATATATATATATATATATATATATATATATATATATATATATATATATATATATGTATATATATATTTCTTTGGACACATAGTTCTAAGTAAAATTAATGACTTCTGTTAAATCTCGTAAGTCAATCTCTGGAAAAAGATAACGAAAAGAAAAGTCAAAATGTATGCTTACAGAGTAGTAGTGGTGACCATTTAGTTTCCTTAGGCTTATTGCAATTAAGTGGTATAAGATACTATAAACGCACGTTGGTGTATTCAAAATAGCAACATCCATAGAGACCTAGGAGTCAAAGAGAGCAATTCAAAGATTTGCAGCTAAATACAAAGCATGATTAAATCAACATACTAATCCTTAAGCATCAAAACTTCTTAATCACCGCAATATGAAGAGAAGGCTGAAAAGAACCGAACCACACGAATTAGTAGAGTTAGTGAAATGTTTTTAGAAAATCATAGTGAATAATTGAAAACTATACGAACAAAAGAATCTAAAGGACGCCAATGGGTGAAATTTAAACACTTAATTATTTAATTTTATGACTGTATGAGTTAAATTAATAGTTAGTCTTAGACCAGTTTTAATGTTAGTCTTCGGGCTAAAAACAATTATTCCTGAAGCAATAAAAATGAAAAATTATTTTCAATTTTAGACGATGAGCAATTTCTACACCAGTTTCAAAGTGATGCTTTTTTTTCATTTTGCTTTTTTTGTATTAAGATTTACTGTACAAGACATAACGATGTCTTTAGTAATTCATAACACATTTTGTAACTCTAGACCTTTTGCAGAAATAAGTATTAAGTATTAGTTACTGAAGTTTATCTGAAGTAATAAGTACTGATTCCAGAAACGTATCATTACTTTGATTAGCTCTTTACTGGGAGTGTCAGGGTCGTTACGGAGAGCTGACAGCAAACTTCTCTATTTTTAACTTTTAAACTAATTTTGGATTAGTTTCTAATTATAGTTATCTCTATACCTATTAAACATTATTACAATATTGTTCATTATGTTTTGCATCTATTTCCATCAATTATATGCTGCTAAATAAAAATTTATTAATATATTAAAACTATAGCAGTCGTAAATCAACTTGAATTATACAACGTACAATTTCACCTTTATGAAATAAGAATCTAGTAGTAGTAGTTGATCTACTCATAGAAAAATTAACCTAGAGTTATAACACATCAAAAATATCTAGACATTAACAAGTTCAGAAATTGTAAAAGGAGTAAAGGGTTTTCCCAGCTCACAAGGAGTTTTAGTAGGTATGCCAACCCTTCAGGTTGGAGAGCCCCACATATCTGGAGCATTTTGGGGCACCCTTATGGTGACGCAAACTGCTTCAGAATCCATAAGGTGGATTTCTCTCTGTAAAAAAAAAGTAGTAGTTCGATGAGCGAATTCCATGAATGATTAATTAAATAGAACAAAATTCAGCATGCCTACTTTAAGAAGGAATAAAAAAAGCAACAGTCAGATTCACTTCTTCTTCTTGAAGTGCCTTATCCGATACGGATGTAGGTGACCCTTTCGCCTTTGCCTGAAGTTGATGCCTTTTTAAGTATTTCCATAGACAAAGGGGACCTACAGATTAATGCCGGTTCCGAACAGTCAAAGTGAGAGGGCTTTACTAAGCATGATACTACGGGTGGTTTGCCATTGCCTTCCCGCGAAAGGCGACCATCACGTAAATTTTTATTTTATTATTTATTTATATATTTTTTTATTATTATTATTTTCGGAGCCGAGATACCAACTCGAGTCGCTGGCGTAGAAAGCAGATACCTTAACCACTATGCCATGGCAGCCTCTTCAGATTCAATAAAAAGGTCAATGTTTAATTCTAATAATGAAATATTTTATTTTACAAATCCTACCACAATGGCTATAAAATTCACTGATTATTTTCCTGCATTATGGAAAATATGCTGAAAGATGAAATAACAACAAATTTTCAAAATTCATTCTTTTTAGGATTCGATTATTAAAGGTTTTGGCTTAATTTTTTTTTACCCAGTTTTTTCAAGCCTCCTGTTCTCTAAAACTTTTTTCATAATTTAACCATTTTTGTATTTCTTATAGTTTTCAATAGGACACACCGTATACTTAGTATATATATATATATATATATATATATATATATATATATATATATATATATATATAATATATATATATATATATATATATATATATATATATATATATATATATATATATATATATATATATATATATATATATATATATATATATATATATATATATATATATATATATATATATATATATATATATATATACATACAGTCAGTCCAAAAAGTCTCAATCCTGCTTTCTATACTATTTTTCTGTTATGTTTAATTACTTAATTGGAACTATGAGAAAACATGTTTAAATTAATATTTTAAACTTAACCAATGAGAATTAGTATTAAAAACAACTACGGAACATTTTAGATAGAAGTTACATAGTTACATCATTGTTATAAAAAAGTAAACAAAATTAATGTCAAAAAAGTCTCCATACACTTAACAATTACCAATAAGAGTTTGACGGAGTTTAATAGAAAATAACAACTTCGTGGGACCGCCGTTAGCCTTGATAATCTCCTGTAGCCCTTTTGTCATGCTTGCAACCAATTTCTGCTGGCATGTTCTCCCGTTCGTTCAATATTCTGTTTTTTAATTCTTCTCTATTTGAAACATTATGTTTGTGAACGCGCCGTTTAAGATCCTCCCATAAATGCTCGATGGGGTTAACATCGGACGATTGCGGAGGTGTATGAACCTGCTGTCGCACATTATGGATCGTCCATTCTCGCCCCAAGTTTTCAGTATGCTTCGGATCATTGTCCTGTTGGAAAATGTATCTTTTTTCGAGTGCTAATTTTTGGACACTTTCTCTTAAATTGTTTCAGATAAACATGCTGATCCATGGTATCATGAATAAAATGTAAATTTCCAACCCTTCCAGCGGACATATATCCCCAAAGCAGAACACTGCCACCCCCTTGTCTCACCGTGGAACAAATGTTTTTAATATTGAATGCGGTATTCTTCTTTCTCTGCCATCAGACCCAAAAAAGTAAATTTTATTTCATCACTAAAGATTACGGATTCCCAAAATTCAGGAGGTTTAGTAACGTATTCCCTAGCAAAAGCTAACCGCTTTTTGCGATTAACTTCCGAAATTAATAGCTTCTTTCTGGCTGCACACCCCTTATAGCCTGCCCTGTGTAAACAATTTCTCACTGTGAAAAAATATTTTTCAAAACTAGTTTTAATTTTGGTGCACTTTTCTTGGGATCTATAATTATTTGTCTAACAATACTGGCCTCTTTACGTGGAGTCAGTTTCTTGGGACTACCGGAGCGTAGCCGAATTTTATAGGAACCCGTTGATTTATACTGGTTTATAATATACTGAACAGTAGCATGCGACTTTTTAACAATTTTCCCTATATTTCTGTACGATTTTCCATCTTTCCACATATCAATTATGATCTTTCGAAGTTGAAATGGAATTTCACAATTTCTCTCGCTCATTTTTAATAACTTTAAAAACCCACTGCAAAATTACTAGCAACAAGTGACAGATTATAAAATATGGGCGAAAATTATTCATTTGTTTTCAGTTAGCGAGCAATAGATAGCTTGATAAAATGCGGCTGATTATAACGTGTTTTTTTCACACAGTTCTTGAGTGTATGGAGACTTTCTTGACATTAATTTTGTTTACATTTTTATAACAATGAAGTAACTTCTAAATAAAATGTTCCGTAGTTGTTTTTAATACTAATCCTCGTTGGTTAAGTTTCAAATATGAATTTCAACATGTTTTCTCATAATTCCAATTAATTAATTAAAAATAACAGAAAAATAATATATATGGAGACTTTTTGGACTGACTGTGTATATAAATATATATATATATATATATATATATATATATATATATATATATATATATATATATATATATATGTATGTACATGTATATCCGGTCCGGAGGAAGAAAGTCAGAAGGGTGTAACTCTATCAGTATCCCCAAATATCAACTCATCAATATAGTCCAGTAAGTGAAAGTAAAATAATTCTAAAAGTCAATACCAAACCTTGCAGAATAAATATCATACCGGTGTATGCTCCTACTGGAAAGTCATTTGAAGTGGACGCATTCTACGGTCATTTTTATGACACAGCGAGAACGATATCCAAGAGAGAAATAACTATAATAATAAGTGATTTCAATACAACAGTAGGATCGACAGCTGGCGATGACCATTTAAGGGAAGTAGTCGGACGGTTTGGATGGGAAACCAGAAATGAGAGACGTGCGAAATGGATTCAATTTTGCACTGAAAATAATTTCACAGTTATAAATGGCTAGTTTAAACATCACCTGGATACCTCTAGGTGAGAGGGTTCGCAACCAAATTGACTACATCACGATTAATAAACGATGGAGATCACGTATCAAGAACACAAAGACGTACCCATGAGCTGACTGTGGAGGTGACCACAAACTTTTGGCCGCAAAAGTGACCATCAAGATGGAAAAATGTCCCCGAACAATAAATGAATCCCAACAAGCCTGGAAGTGGTTCAAGAATTTGTATACCTAGGATCACTGCTTACCAATGAGGGCGGATGTACAAAGGAAATAAGAAGCAGAGTGTAGATGACTAAATCAGCAATGAATAGACTTACAAAAGTCTGGCAAGACCGGAACATCACAAACCAGACAAAAAAGAGACTTGTACGGAGCTTAATCTAAAATATCTTCCTCTATGGATCCGAATCATCGTTTGCTGCAGAAAAGCAGAAGATAGACCCTGTCGAAATATGATGTTGTTGACGGATGATTCCCAACCCTTGAACAGCCAAAAGAACAAATAAATCCATCCTGGAACAGCTAAATATTGAAACGAGATTGTTCACCATTCGTTACCAGAGAATTCTCGGCTACTTTGTTCATATAGCAAGAAGAGGCCCATTTGGAGAGGCTGATCATGACTGGAAAGGGACGAAATCACGTGACTGATCACCTAACCGCTGAGGCGATCAGGTAATAAAATCAGTAACGGGGCTCAGAATGACCGATGCCCTGAGACAAACAGAAAACAGAGAGAGATGGCGCGAAAACAGGAAGAAAAAATTTATATATATATATATATATATATATATATATATATATATATATATATATATATATATATATATATATATATATATATACATATATATATATATATATATATATATATATATATATATATATATACATACATATATATATATATATATATATATATATATATATATATATATATATATATATATATATATATATATATATATATATGAATTTATCATTTTATAAGAAAGCTTAGTCACTTGGGTAATCAGTGTTCCGTACGGTAATTGTTTTAAAAAAAAATACAAAAAGTTTTTCTTCTTTTAAAATAAAATAAAATCTTTACCTAGACTAAGTTAATTAGGTCCCTGATATCTTAAGATCCAATATGTATTTTCACGTTTTTTCTTAATCAATAATATATAACAGTTATAGCATCTCAGCTATCTAATGGCCAATAAACCAATCTGCCTCAATCTAGAATCTAGTAATAAAAGTGTAAAACAAATATTTACTACCTAAATATTTATTTAATTATAAACAAATAAAATAAAATTATGTTGTCTCGGTACAGGAGTGACGCCACTCGGTCCCATTAATGTACTGAAAAGTATATTAAAAAACCTCCACCATATTGTCAAGGCACATAATTTTTTTTATACCAAATAAATTATCAACTTATTATAATTTTCACTCAATCTACACTTTATAAAGATTATTCCAGAATTTTTTCAAAATTTTTTTATCAGTACTTTTCGAGATAAGGTGGGGGGGAGCGATTTTTGGCCATTTTTTAAAAATAATACGAAGGAAAATGTACCCAAGTATTACATCATATATATTTTTGAATTCGTGTTTTTACAAACTTTCATTTGACACCCCACTCGATGACCTGATAATTTTTTTTTACTTCCGATTTCACCCCCCAAAACTAACCTCTTAAGTCAAAATTTAACTTTCACAACTATGTGGCTCTGATTGGGCCATTAATTCAAATAGTTTCGGAGAAAATCGGGTGTAACAGATAGACAGACGGCCACCGAAATGATCCCATAGATGTTCCGTACGGAACACTAACAGACTCTTTAGTTTTTACGGCTTCTTCTGGCATATGTTCAGAAGCCAAAAATCAAAAGAAAAATATTAAATTGTTACTTTAAAAAGTTAAGGTATAAGCTGAAATGAACTTGTGATATTAGAAACATTTAATTTCAAAAATTGAAGTAGTTTCATAGAGCTAATCGAGCAAAAATAAATATCAAACTTTTTTTTATTTGCATATGACCCAATCTTTACGATTGGGTATGCTATAAACGTAACAGGAAAAAATCTTGCGCAGTTAGTAATAATAAAAACCGGTCAAGTGCAAGTTGAACTTGCGCAATTAGTATTCCGTACGTTAATTGCTTCTAAAATAAAAAAAAAATTGTAACGAAGGTATAAAATGATCAGTGACTTCAGAATACATACCCCAAATGAGTTTTCAATAAAGTTTGTTTCCGATCTTTAATGAAAACTGATGACCTTGAAATTTTTGTTTTTTATATACCAGACTAGCCGTGCCCGCGGCTTCGCTCGCGTGAACTTGATTCACTATTATCGTCCCTGCTTATCCCTTATGTTACCTAACGTAACATAGAATATACCTATTTTATAAAAAAAGTCGTAAATCCTATAAGTGGTTCTTGAGTGCTAAGCGCACTAACGGACAGACAGACAGTATTATATATATATTATAGTTTTATTTTTTGATAAATATTAAGTTAAGATTTAAAAAAAAAATCACGTAAATCGGATAAGTGGTTTTCGAATGATAAGCGCACTAACGGACAGACAGACAGGCAGAAAGACGTTGCATTTTATATTTATTGTATTCTTTGTTACAAGATATTGTTCCATATTTAACGGTTTAGAGCGTATTGCAAGAGAGTGCGCTAGCGGAAAACATTTTTCCGACTTGATTCATTATTATTGTCACTGCTTATTTCTTATATTATCTAACGTAATAAAATATATTCTGTAACCTGGCCAGAGAACATATGTGTGAATCCAAAAAAAAACAAGTGAATCGGAAAAGTGGTTCTCGAGTGATAAGCGCACTAACGGACAGACAGACAGACAGAGAGACGTTGCATTTTATATATTATAGATTATAGATTATTATTATTGTTATATAACCTGGAAAGAGAACATATGTAGGAATAAAAAAAAACACGTAAATCGGAGAAGTGGTTTTCAAGTGATACGCGCACTAACGAACAAACGGAAAGACAGACAGAGAGACGTTGCATTTTATATATATTATATTCTTTGGTGCATGATATTGTTCCATGTTTAATGGTTTTGCCAGAGAACGCGCAAGCGGCGAACTTTTTTCCGACTTGATTCACTATTATCTTCACTGCTTATTAAGTTACCTAACTTAATAAATTATAACTTGGCCAGAAAGCAAATGTATGAATTAAAAAAAAATGCATAAATAGGATAAGTGGTTGTCGAGTGATAAGCGCACTAACGGACGTACAGACAGTCAGACAGAGAGACGTTGCATTATATATATATATATATATATATATATATATATATATATATATATATATATATATCATAGAAGATTATAGACAACCTGGCCAGAGAACAAATGTAAGAATTTAAAAAAAACATGTAAATTGGATAAGTGGTTCTCAGGTCATAAGCGCACTAACGGACAGACAGACAGACATATATATTATATTCTTTGCTACATAATATTCCATATTTAATGGTTTAGGCAGTGGATTGTAAAATAACGCGCTGGCGGCAAACTTTTTTCCTACTTGAATCACTATTATCGTCACTGCTTATTCCTTATGTTACCTAACGTAATAAAATATAGCCTATAATCTGGCCAGAGAACATATGCATGTTTAAAAAAAAAGCACGTAAATCGGATAAGTGGTTCTCGAGTGATAAGCGCACTAACGGACAGACAGACAGAGAGACGTTGCATTTTATATATATTATAGTTAAATTATTAAAGGTAATGCTCTCATGATAATTTTCGTTCAATCTACACTCCGTGGAGAATATTCCAGAATTTTTTTAATCAGAAAAGTACGCGCAAGTATTACATTAAATATATGTTTAAACTCGTGTTTTTACAAGCTTTCATTTGACACCCCACTCGATGACCTAGTAAAAAAAAAAATTCACTTCCGATTTCATCCTCCAAAACTAACCCCATAACTCAAAATTTAACTTTCAAAACTACACGACTCTGATGAGGCCATCAATTCCTATATTAGTACCAAATTTCAACTTTCTTTGTCAAATAGTTTCGGAGGAAATCGGGTCTGACAAACGGACAGACAGATAGACGGACGGACGGGCAGACACCAAAGTGATCTTATAAGTGTTCCGTACGGAACACTAAAAATGAGTTTACTAAAGATACCTCAAGCAATTATTGGTATACCAAAGTTAAAAGTGGATTTATTTCAAAATTCTAAGAATGACTTTAGCTGGAGTATTAAATAACAATTACAAATCTTGCCTGACAAATCACTATGTTGCACTTCTTCAGATGGAACTTTAAGTATGAAGTATGCCAAAAATAGTATTTCTTAGTTTGTTACATCGTGCCAGTGTCCTAGTTTTGTCCTGTCCTGTACTGCCAATTAGACTATTCAAAACTTGTTCCATTATTGCCAATACTAAATATAAGCTTTTATTTAATTATTATGCCAATAACACAATAAGAAACAACAAAAACAATAGGGTGATAGTGATACACACAGACGGATACAGCAGTGTTCCATATGGAACACTAAAAAGAAAAAAGGAATGTTACTTTGCTATTTATCTTGGTTCTTCACATGTTGAAATAGAATTTAGTTTTTTAAGTAAAAATATGATCACATTTTGTGGTGGAAAAAGAACTGTTCTCTTTCCTTCCTTTTTTTCGTTGCAAAATGCAGACCAATGGAGTAAGATAACTTTTTGTATAAGACATGGTTGCAATTTACTCCGCTGTTTTCAACTCTTTACTGCAGTCCTCGAAATTTTAACTTGATGATTTTGTCTCTACTTTGGTGTGAAATGTTTTTGGTGGAAACATAGAAGTTCAACGCTATTATTTAATGTTTGAAGCAAGAGCAATAAAAATTAAAAAAGTATCTTAAATTTCAGAAGATAAGCAATTTTTATACCGGTTCCAAAGTGATACTTTTCTAATTATTTTACATTCTTTGCATTAAAATTTATTGTACAAGATGTAACAATGACTTTAGCAATTCATAATACGTCATCCAACTCTAAGCTTTTTCAGTAGAGCTATAGAAAATATAACTTTAAATATTAGTTACTCAAAATTACCCGAAGTAAGAAATTCTGATTCATTGCTTTAATTAGCGCCTTACTGGGTATGCAACGCGTTACCTAGAGCCGAGTATAAATATATTTATTTTTATTAGTGTTCCAAACGGAACACTTATAAGATCACTTCAGTGTCCGTCCGTCCGTCTGTCTCTCTGTCTGTCTATCACACTCGACTTTCTCCGAAACTATTCGACATAGAAACTTGAAATTTGGCAATAATATAAGAATCGATAGCCTCATCAAAGTCTTGTAGTTTTAAAAGTTAAATAATACTTAAGGGTTTAATTTTGGGGGGTGAAATCGAAAGTGAAATTTCTTTTTTTTTACCAGGTCATCAAATGAAAGCGTGTAAAAAGATGAGTTCAAAAATATATATATAATGTAATACTTGCGCACAATTCTCTTTGTATTGTTTTTAAAAAAGTGCAAAAAATCGCTGTCCCTCCACCTAATCTCGAAAAGTAACGATCAAAAAATTTTAAAAAAATTCTTGGATATTTTCTACAGGGTGTAGATTGAATGAAAATTATCACGAGTCACCTTTAATAATTTGTGTGGTATATAAAAAAAATACAAATTTCAAGGTTATCAGTTCTAACTAAAGATCCGAAAAAAACTTTGTTGAAAACTCATTCGGAATGTGTTTTGCGAAGTCACTGATCATTTTGTACTTCCGTAACGAAAATTTTTATTTTAAAAGCAATCGTGCGGAACACTAATTGTGCAAGTTCTACTTGCACTTGACCGGCTATTTTTAAATTAAGTTTGAAATAGTTTGCAACTATAGTTAGCTCTAGTATGTCATAATAATATTGGTAATTTCCTTTTTCACTGCGCACTAAAAATGTATTAATATCCTAAAATTATACAGCTTTCTAATTAAATAGTAACGTAACTCAGCTTCTTTCTTTTATGTTGAAATTTAAAAAATAGTAACCGGTCAAGCGCAAGTTGAACTTGCACAATTAGTGTTCCGTACGATTGCTTTTAAAATAAAAAATGTTGTTACGGTGGTATAAAATGATCGGTAATTTCACAAAACACACCCTAAATCAGTTTTTAACAAAGTTTGCTTCCAATCTTTACTGAGGACTGATGACTTTGAAATTTTTGTATTTTTTTATATACCAGATAGATTAGTAAAGGTAATGCACTCGTGATAATTTTCGTTCAATCTACACCCCGTGGAGAATATTCCAGAATTTTCTCAAACTTTTTTGATCAGTGCTTTTCGAGATAAGGTGGGGGGACAGCGATTTTTCGCGATTTAAAAAAAAATACAAAGAAAAATGAGCGCAAGTATTACATTATATATACATTTTTTACTCGTGTTTTCACAAGCTTTCATTTGACACTACATTCGATAACCTAGTAAGTCAAAATTTAACTTTCAAAACTACACGGCTCTGATGAGGCCACCAATTCCTATATTATTACCACATTTCAACTTTCTATGACAAATGGTTTCGGAGAAAATCGGGTGTGACAGACACACAGACAGACAGACACCGAAATCATCTTCTAAGTGTGCCGTACGGAACACTAATTAGCTTAACCGTCTGGCAATGAAATACTTTCCTTATAAAATTTGCTAATTTTGTTTCTATATTATTGAAAATATGCTCAAAGGTAAAATCAAAAGAACATTTACAAAATTCCGTTTTTTTTTTTCGAATATAGTTTAATTTTTCAAGCCTTCAATTCTTTAAAACTTTTCATATTATTGAACTATTTTTGTATCTCTTATAGGTTTCATTGGGAAACACTATATACTTAGTATACTTTTTTAGTAAATTAGGAGTTTTATAAATTATTGTTATTGACTTGCTTTTAAATGAACAATTTGATATATTACATTTTCAATATCACAAAAATTTGTATATTTTCTTGGAACAGTTTTGAAGGTATCTTCTGCTCTACGTCGAGTTACCTCTGTATGGCTTCAACAAGAACGACAATCATTATTACATTAATGCAATGTATATAGTAGTTGTCAATCGTTTCTTACAAATTATTTCCTACTAGGTTAAACAGAATTTATTAATTTTTATTTAATATTTTTCTAAATTGCTTCAGAAAACAAATTAAGGTAATAAAATTTTAACTAAATTATTAAAGTGAAAGTAAAATACAGCATTCCTACAATGAAAAGTTCCTAAAGACTAGAGAGACCCATAAAAAATTAGTATTATTTTAAGAGTAATATTCTGCATGATTTTCTTAAAAATTAATAACCGTTTAATTTTCATTTATTATATGTTAAATTAATTTTATGTTTAATTTAATATATATTAATTTTTTGTTATAAGTAATAAAAAATACCAGGGCATTTAAAGTACATCAAACACTGTATTGTATAATTTGTATAGAAAAGCTCCGTTTGTTGTTTCATGTAAAAATAATGAAATTGGTTACATTGTTGGTTGGGTTGTTCAATTCATCCTGTGTAATCAGTGGCAGAATCAGAAGGAGGGGCATTTGTCCCCTGACCTTATAGGAAAAAAGCTGCCTCTCTATAAGCCTTAGTACACAAGCGGTGCAACAATTGCGAGGATGGATTGAAAAGTTCGTGACCTCATCAAAAAATAATTATATTTTATTACAGTACCCTCAATAAATTCATATTTTCTTTAGTTGTCACAGTGTAAAATTTTGTTGTTGTAAAATTTGTGGTTTTTAGGTTAGAACGAGTTTAGTGAGATCAAGTTCAGCGTTTTTGGAAAAATGGAAAAAATTGAACAACGTGCGGTGATCAAGTAGCTGTTTAAAAAAAAGATTAACACCAAAGGAGATCCACGATGATATGAAAACAACACTAGGGGAATCTGCTCCGTCATATACCACTGTGAAAAAATGGGTTGCAGAATTTAAACGTGGACGAGAGAGCATCGAAGATGACTCTCGCTCCGGCCGGCCCACGAAGTCCATGACTGAAGAAAACATCGGCAAAGTATGTGATCTCATATTGAAAAATCGTAGATTAATTATCAGGGAAATTGCTGACACTATAGGCATCTCGTATGAACCAACACAAAACATCATTGCCAACGAACTCGGATTTTCTAAGGTTTCCGCTAGGTGGGTCTCCAGATTGCTTTCAGTTGAGCAAAAACGAATTCGACTCACAATTTCTCGCGACTGTTTGGAGATGTTTGAGGTTGATCCGCAAGATTTTCTTAACAGGTTTGTGACAATGGACGAAACCTGGGTTCACCGCTATACTCCAGAGTCAAAACAACAATCCAAGCAGTGGAAAAAATCTGGTGAATCGATACCAAAAAAAGCGAAGGCAATTCTGTCGGCTGGAAAAGTGATGGCGTCAGTTTTTTGGAATGATAAAGGTATTATCCTGGTGGACTACCTTCCGAAAGGCGAAACAATAAATTCGACTTACTATTGCACCCTTCTGCGTCATTTACTTCCACAAATTAAAGAAAAACACCCAGGATTACTGAGAAAGAAAGTTTTGTTCCATCAGGATAACGCTCGCGTTCACACGTCTGTTGAGTCTATGGCTTAAATTCGTAATTGTGGTTTCAAATTGCTGCCCCACAGGGCTAATTCTCCTGATTTGGCACCTTCGGACTTTCATCTGTTTCCAAACCTAAATAAACACCTCGGTGGCCCGAAATTTTCTTCAAATGAAGAAGTTGAAGCTGCAGTTAACCAGTATTTTGAAGACCTGGAGGAATCTTTTTTTCAAACAGGTGTGGAAGTTTCGGAAAGCAGGTGGAAGAAGTGCATAGAGCTGGTGGAGATTACGTCGAAAAATAAAAATATTTTTGTACGTATTTTATTTTGTTTTCTTGACTAGGCCGTGAACTTTTCAATCCATCCTCGTATCTTTAAAACGGTATGAACGGCAAAGTCGTTTAAATTAAAACAAAGTTGTCATTTTTGGGATTAACTTAAAATATGTTTACGGTGTTAAGATTTTTTTTAGCTTCTAAGACATTGAAGAAAATTTAAAAATCGCCAAAATCTAATTTCCAAAATAATTCAAAAACTATAAAAGGTATAAAAATTTCTAAATACAAAAATTTCATAATTCAGTCTTCTCTTACAAAGAACATACTCAGATTTTACACCCGACGTTTCGTCTACTAGTTCCCATTATCAACTTCATTTTTTTAAAATACCGATTAGGATGTTTTATTTCACTTTGGAATAATTTTTTTCCTTCAAAACAACGATGTATCGCTCGACTCTATATCCGAACGTTTCGGTGTCAAATATCTGTCATAAACCTGATTTTCTAAGTGGAGCCTAGAAGATTTTTAAATAGAAAATGATAGAATATTTCCTATCATGTGTTAAAATAATCGGTCAAGTGCAAGTTGGACTTAACGCGATTAGTGTTCCGTATCATGATTACCTTTAAAATAAAAATTAGCTTTCTAATAGCCAATAAATTAATCTTTCTCAATCTAGAGTCTAGTAGTAAAAGTTTAAAATAAATATTTACCACCTAAATATTTGTTTAATTATAAACAAATAAAATACAGGTCTTCGGTACCTACCGTTGGTCACCGGTTATCATGATATTACTGATTACACCGAATACGTGTTGATATTTCGTAGTTCTTAGTCTCGGTTGAATTCCCAACTATCATGTCACATAGTTTTTTTTTTTTACCAGAAAAATTATTAAACGTAATGCACCCATGATAAATTTCGTTCATACACTTTATTTAGATTATTCCAGAATTTGTTTTTGATCAGTACATTTCGAAATAGGATGGGGGACAAAAAGTGGAGGGACAGAGAATTGGCGATTTTTTTAAAACAATATAAAGAAAAGTGTGCGCAAGTATTATATCATATATATTTTTGAACTCGTGTTTTCACAAGCTTTTATTTGACACCCCACCCGATGACCTGGTTAAACTTCCGATTTTACCCCCCTTAAGTCAAAACCTAACTTCCAAAACTACACGACTCTGATTGGGCCCTCAATTTCTATATGTGTGCCGAACTTCAACTTTATATGTCAAATAGTTTCGGAGAAAATGGGGTGTGATAGACGGACAGTCGGGCAGACCGACGGACACCGAAGTGATCCCATAAGTGTTACGTATGAAACATTAAAAATGGGTCTCTATTGGACCGAATGTTTCATTTAAATAATTTATGACCTTTTTTGTTACCAAGCAACAAATTTTCTATTTTTTTTATAATAAAAAGTTATAATTGAAAGTCCTATATTAAAAAAATGCTTTAAGTTGAGTTTTAATTGCGGTTTGCAATTGTTACTGCAGATTCTGTAAAACTGGAACCCAATAGAACACCCAAGTCTTGTCGCCTGCGACAATTCGCGCAGAATAACTGTCATCATTCTCTAAAGCGGCCAAATGTCGTTAAGAATTCTTTTTCCAAGCCAGTTTATGTTTTAATAGGCACAATCCTGAAAACTGTCGTTTCGGATATTCCAGCTTTTTTACCAAGCACTAGAATCTCTGTTCGTCGATTTGACAGCAGCAAATCCTTAAAAAGGCTAAGGATTTGCTCAGTTCTTGCCTCAATTGGTCTTCCTGATCTGGGGTCATACTAAATTAAGTCTTATCCCATCAAAACTTTTTAAGCCAAAATATTAACTACGGTGGGATTTTAGAATCTTTGGCGCAGACACACGGCTTAGGCTGCGTGGAGTTGCTTAACGTTTCGTGGCTGTGCCGATATCCCCGGATTGTGGGACCAAACAACATGATGAAACCCTGGATACAAAAAATTCCAGAGGTAACATAGCCCTCTGTTCGGACCTCCGGGTGGGTGCTGATTCAGGAGCGTCAACATTTAGAGATCAGAACTTTAAAATAGATTTTGGCAACATTCAAGTTTTAAACTCGAACATAAATTCAGTGCACCAACACCTGCAATCGAATAAATATCATGTCCTCGCTCTCTGTAAAACCAAGGTCAGCTCATCGACCAGCACAGTCAACTTTCTCTATCCTGGGAACGACTTTTATTCCCGGTTAAGGTGTAACTTTTGAATCTGTATTTTTATCAGAAGCGACTTGTCTTGCCAACGAGACGAAGCTCTGGAGCCACGACACCTGAAGCCTCGAAACTTTGATGTTATGTGGTTAAAAATAACGACTCCACAAACCACAAGATTTATCTGCTGCCTCCATCGACCACAAAGTGAAACTAACTTTAGAACACTTTTCGCTTCTCTTGCAGATACCATCGATCATTTACAGATTAACTGTCGAAATGCTGAAATTGCCATCCTGGGCGACTTTAATGTCCACACCATCAACCATCAACTGACTTAAATATTCAAATAATACCGACGAACAAGGTCGTGAATGTGAATCATTCTCATTCAGTTGTGGCATAACTCAGCTTATCGAAGAATCAACACGGATCTTTGATCGAGAAGGAAAGTTCGCCAGTCGTCTTGATCTGTTTTTAACCACTACTTCAGAGATTTGCACTGTCACCGTAAATCTGTCGTTAGGTTCTTCCAATCATAAACTGGTTTCAACATCGATTATCCTACCAATCAGTGACAGAGAGGCGCCTAAACCGTGTACGATTTGGGCACTACAAATCTATTTATTGGGAAGAACTCATGGCATATTGTCGAACTTTCCCTTGGTTAGACGTTTGTTTTAGATCCGACGACCCATCTGACTGTGATGTTATTTTGGCTGGTATGGACACTTAAATCCCTTTTTCGAAGAAATGCCCTTCCAACGGCAAGCCTTGGTTTGACCGAAAATGTAAAAAAGCTGTGGCTTCTAAACATCTTGCCTACCGACAATGGCATGAAAATCCTAACGTCATAAATCGTAACATCTTTGTTCGTGTCCAGAACAAATGCAAAGAAATTATCAACGAAACCAAGGAGGTACACAATCAATAAATAAGAAATAAACTTCTTACTTGCCCCAACAATTACAGGTTCTTTTGGTTAGTCGCTAACGCCGTTAGTCAAATTTGACCAAAAGGTTCCATCACTCACAAGGCCAAATAATTCTATCGCAACAATACCTATTGAGAAAATGAACTTGTTGGCTGAACTCCTGGCTTCATATGTTACTGTCGATTTCCAAGATAAAATACCACCTACTATGCCCATAGTGCAGTCAAGGATACCCAATATTGTCTTTAGATAGGGTATCATAAATTTTTTTTGAAGAATTTTAATAAAGCTAAACATCAAAAAAGCTTCTGACGCTGACGGAATACTCAAAAACTGTGCGCGAAAAGTTTTCTGTGTTTTTTTAACATATTCTACAGAAAGGGAATATTTTCCTCCTGCTGGAAATGAGCCATAGTTCAGCCGAAACCCAAAAAAGGCAAGAAGACCTTGCCAAACAACTACCGATCCGTCGCACTGCTTCCAATAATATCGAAACTTATGGCAGCATCTTCTAAAATCTTGACGGATTCAATATTATTAACGACCATCAATATGGCTTTCGTAAACGCAATTGAACACTTTGGAGAATCTCGAGCGGTTGCTCTTGATATATCCAAGGCATTCGACCGTGTTTGGCACGATGGATTGTTGGCTAAGCTACGCTCTTCTGAAAAGTTCTGTTTATGTTTCCTGAAAGAGCGGTCTTTACAAGTAGCAGTCAACGGATTTCTTTCTAGCACCTTTACTATCAACGTTGGTGTGCCCCAAGATTCCGTACTGTCTCTATTTCTCATTAACATTAATGATCTGCTGGAACAGACCAGGAATCCAATCTACAGCTTTGCAGATGACAGTGCGCTTATCTCTTCATTCACTTTGAACATTCGAACATCGGCTACACACGCAAATATCCGCAGACATCAGGAAGCCGTTCAACTTAACAAAGGTCTAGAAGAAATTCTATCTTGGGATGATAGCAACCAAGTAAAATTTAACGCTACAAAAACCCAGGCGGTAGTTTTTTCTAAAGAAATTAACGTTGCTGTACGCGACATAGTTATGTCGGGGCACTTTATCCTCTAAGATCGTCATTCAATTTGCTGGGCGTTAATTTGGAAGCAAATATGTCTTGGCTAAATATATTGCAGGCATAGGAAAGAGAGCTTCTTAAAAGCTGGGAATATTATTTCGAACTAGAGATGTTTGCACTCCACAACTGTTAATTCTGTACAAAGCTCAAATTCGACCAACGATGGCATACTGCTCCCATAATTGGGGCTCTACTGCCAAACATATACTGCATTTGTTGGATTCTATTCAGAGGAGAGCTGCTCGCTTCACTGGAGACCCGGAACTGGCCAGCAACCTTGATTTATTGAAACATCGAAGAACGGCTGGGAACGTGAATCTATTTTACAAATATTGCCTTGGAAAGTGTTCAATGGATGTAGCCTGCTTAATTTCTCCTAAAGCGGTGGATGCTAGAAATACACGTCACGCTAATACTTCATATTCGTATGAAGTTCATCTTGTTACTCCTCGTATAACCCTTTTCAAGCAGTCTTTTATATAGAAAACCTCATCCCTTTGGAATAATGTACGCAGGACTGTGTTTCCGACCGAGTACAATTTACAGGGATTCAAGACCAATGTGAATCGCTTTTTTCGCACACGTATCGCCCCTGTAACGCTTTAAGAATTTCCCTGCAGCATGTGTGCTGTGCCCATAAAAAAAAACAATGACGCTACACAGCAGTTATTACCACTACAAAAACACTTTATGTTAAACCGATAATTAACTTCCAATTATCGCTTCTAACGAAGCTAACATGGTTAGCGAAATGCGCGACGAGTGCAAAAATAAAGTGTTTGGCTCAGTGGTAAAAATTTTATTTGAAAATAAGATGCATTGCGGTACACCTGGGACATTCTCTTATAATTTCTATCTAGAGTGCGACATTTAATTATTGTAAATTAATAACTCATTTTTCAGAAGAAAAAATCGTAAAAACTGCAAGACGGACCAAATATATAGGCCAGGAGGTTCATTTCTACCACTAACGATAACTACGTCTCCATAACCTACTCTAAACGAAAATCGTTAAACGAAGCTGCTCTAAAACCAAAATTTTAGGTTCGGTTCTTCAGTGACATATTTAATATATGGTCCTTTGTGAAAGACGAACTCCACAAATTCTTAGATCATCTAAACTTGTTATACCAGAAAATTTAATTCACATTGGAAATAGAAGAAAACAACCAACTACCTTTCTTAGACGTACTCGTGCAACAGACGGCAGAAGCACACCTGAAGAGTACAATGTAGAGAAAGTCCACACACACACACCAACAAGTATTTGCACGCCATTCACATTACCATACATCATATCAACTAGTAACCAACCCTTGATATTAATATTTTTCCATCTAACCGATAACAGGAGATAGAAGGAGATAAACAGCACTAAAAAACAAACTGGATACAGACAATCAAAAAAGCAAAACAAGATAGCACATAAGCAAAACCTCAGGAACCACCTCAAAACAAATCTAGAATCACAGTTCCCTATCTCAAAGGAAATGGACCGTGCCGGACGACTTCTACGAAAACAAAATATATCACCGCCTACAAACCACATAGAACAATAGGATCAAGACTTAGATATTCTAAGGATAAAATAAAGTTAGAAAACAAGGGCGTATACGGCATTATATGTAGCAATTGCAATGAGGCTTAAATAGGACAAAGCAACAAAAGGGTATCTGCAAGTCTCGAATACCAACTTAGCATCCGCAACAAACAAACCAACACCAGCTAGCGCAAAATCAATTTTAACATTTGCAAACAAATAGCCACCGTCATATAGTCGAAGACCCAAGCCATCATGTTCACCAAGGCTCACATCTCTACGCCGACAAACCTCACTCTCCACGGCACCAGACTCCGATGGTAAAACAGCTTCAAGTACCTGGGCTTCCACTACGACAAGCGGCTAATATTAGTATGGAAGGACCAGGTTACCGCATCCGCCAAGAAAGCAAACCAACTCTTCGGAAAATTGTATCCACTCCTGAACAAGTCCAGCAAATTGTGAATTCGCAACAAGTTGACAATTTACAAGACGATCATCTGAGCCGGAATAACCTACTCCAGCCCAGCGTGGTGTCAAAAACTACTCAATAAATATTAGTATATCAACGTCTAGATTAGTCAACGAAGTTAATGTTGCCGGTTAAATAGCCCATTTTATGCTATGCAACACAAGGAAAAAACAATGATATTTTACTATGATATGTGTCAATTATTTCTATAAATGAAGAAGAGTTTAAAAAAAAGTAAAAATATTATATTCTTATCCCCCTAAATTTTCCTATTGTGAAATATTGAAAATATATCATGAATTATGATTTGACTTCCCTGGCAAAAGAAAGGTATCGTATTCATGAAAAATTTCTTCTTCTACTTTTTTATTTCGCTTCACGTTTCAAGATCTCCAGGTCACGAAAAACAGCTGCCCATTTTCGACGGCCTGTCCATCTGTTTGTTGATCTGTTGGCATGATAACTGTTGGATGAAACAAAATATTCATTTTAAATTAATACATATGTAATACTTGAGATAAGGATGAAGGACATACCCGCAGATCCACCCTCCAGACCATCCAAAACAAGGCTCTCCGCATCATCGCCAAAGCCCCATGGCTCGTCCGCAATACTCAGCTTCACAGAGACCTCAGATGCCCACAATCCGGGAATTTATCAGCAACGCCCAGCTAAAAATACTGGACAAAGTCATTCACCCCAAACCCCACAGTCAGGACCGCTTACCACCCCCCTCCATGCCAAGTCTGCCGCCGTCTGCCGAGCCCTAGCGACCTCTTGCCACCGGATTAGCTTAAGTTAATCTTAATTAATATTAACTTTAATTTTAAGTTTTCTGCTCACGAGATATCTTAAGTTCTCTCAATACATTTATATAAAGTCCTTACGTGGGCTAAGTTAGTTAGGTCCCTGATATGTGTATATCTTAAGATCCAAATAGTGAATCATGTTCTAACCAAATCATTGTATAATAGTTATAGGGTAGAAACTAACTAGTAATCAATAATAGTAATATCATCAAACAGTGTTTTAATATACCTAATATCAAAATCTAAGTGTCAAAGGTAGGAATAGAGCCTTAAAGGTTTCGTTTTTCTGTGTTACCTTATTCGTGCGTAAAAGTATTAAGAGTATCATTAAATCAATCTTGTCTAATATGAAGCTGTAAATCTTAGCACAACATTGGTTGAAGTAACTTACAGTGACACTAGTCTCCAAGCTTATATTAGGATTCTGTTCAATAAGTATCAAAATTGAGTATATATGAAATACTCATTAATTCTATTCTTGTTTCTATTCTAATCTGTATATGGTATAAACATACTACATATATTGTTTTTTGGGGACCATAAGGTCTTTCCTGGAGCATTTTTGTTAACTTAGGTAAACTAACCCTAATGCAACATCGATTTTTAATAAAATTCTCGATTTATGTTTAAAATAATTAATTAAGAAACATCAGTAATACCATGTAGACTGAGAAGTTTTTGGTCTGACACATAGATGTCGCCTTGTTCAAAAAAATCCATATGATTTTTAGAAAGTACCAACCTTCAAACGATACATGTCAAAATTTCATGACATTTTGATGATAAGTTTACAAGTTACAGTGGTTTTAGTAACGCTACTTTTGATATTTTGAAAACAATGGAAAAAATCGAATTTCGTGTGTTGATTAAACACTGTTTTTTGATGGTAAAAATACCGTTCAAGCAAAGCAATGGCTTGACAAGTGTCACGGGGACTCTGCTCCTGGAAAATCACTCATCCTTTACTGGTATGCTGAATTTAAACGCGGTCGTACAGATACACGATGCTAAACGCTCTGGGCGCCTAAATGAGGTGGTTACACCAGAAAACATAAAACAATCCACAAAATTGTTTTGAATTACCGTAAAGTGAAATTGCGTGAGATAGCTGACACTCAAAGATATCAAAAGAACGTGGTGGTCATATTTTGCATGAACATTGGGTCATGAGAAAGCTCTGTTCGAAATGGGTACCGCGTTCACAGTAAACCAAAAACAACAACGTGTTGATGATTCTGAGCGCTGTTTGGACCTGTTTAAGTGCAATAGAAAGGATTTTTTTCATGCGACATTGGATGAAACATGGATCCACCACTACACACCGGAATCCAATCGGCAGTCAGCTGAGTGGACAGCAACCAGTGAAAGTCGCTCAAAGTGACTAAAGACCCAATAATCGGTTCGGAAGGTTTTGGCCTTTGTATTTTGGGATGCGCATGGAATAATTTCATCGACTATGCTGAGAAGGGAAAAACCATCAAGAGTGAATATTATATAAAGCTACTGGTGCATTTTAAGGCAGAAATCGCAAAGAAACGGCCCCAAATGAACAAGAAAAAAGCGCTCTTTCATCAAGACAATGCACCGTGTCACAAGTCAATGGTTACGATGGCAAAATTGCATGAATTGAAGTTCGAATTGCTTCCTCATCCACTATATTCTCCAGATTTGGCCCCCAGAGACCTTTATCTATTCGCAGACCTCAAAAAAATCCTCGCGGAAAAGAGATTTGGCCCCATTGAAGAAGTTATAGCCGAAACTGAGGCATATTTTGAAGGCAAAGACAAATCCGTCTACAAGAAAGGTACAGAAATGTTGGAAAAGTGTTGGACTGAT
This sequence comes from Pachyrhynchus sulphureomaculatus, assembly GCA_019049505.1. NCBI lineage: Eukaryota > Metazoa > Arthropoda > Insecta > Coleoptera > Curculionidae > Pachyrhynchus > Pachyrhynchus sulphureomaculatus. The sequence continues at coordinate 135,379,918 of CM032447.1, forward strand.
TGTATCGCTCTTGAAGGAGACTATATTGATGAATAAAGTAGAATTTTGCAAAAAAAAAATGTGTACGTGTTACGTATAAAGAAATAAAGAATGATTGGTTTTTGCTATTTTTACTTATAACCGGCCCCACTGTGTGTAGGTAGAATTTAAACAAAATTATTAGTGGGCAGTAATTATAATTACAATAGATCCCTTTCCAAATAATCCCAAATGTTTAAATTATCTGCTGTTTTGGTGCCAAAGGTATAATACTGTTCAAGTATTTATATTACTCAGTAATAAATACCTCATTGAATTTTACGACAACTAAGTACCAGGTCACTTTCTCTAACTTTATTAATTGCAAATTTTAATGCAGGTACTGAAAAATATTTAAAATTTCTATTGTAGTGACGCCAGACGTGTTATAGGATTCACAATTGCCTAAATATACAGAGTGTAACAAAAATTCGACTCTCAGCGTTGGGATCTCAGAAACAGCAAGCCAATAAAAATACCTTTGGATCAGTCAATCAACGATTTTCAAAGAAAATCAGAAACAGATAAGAGAGTAATATTGAAAATTTTCAATTTATGTGCATTCGTCGAAGCACATTTATCCAAAAACTTGTTAAGTTTCTTAAAATCTTTATAGACAGTTCTTAAATGGAATCCAATAGCGTTATTTGGCGTATAGATATTCAAACCGACGAACAAGGACGTGAAGCTGAATCATTCTCAATTAGATGTCGCTAAATTCAGCTTATTGACGAACCAACTTCTCGCCTGTCCTAACAATTCCAGGTCCTTTTGGACAGTCGCTAAGGCAGTTAGTCAAAATTTCACCAAATCCACCATACCACCACTCACACGGCCAGATTCTATTGCAACGACACCTGTCGAGAAAGCCAACTTGTTGGCTGAACTCTGCTTCACATTCTACTGTCGATTTCCAAGGAAAAACACCACCTACTATTCCCATATTGCGGTCAAGGACGCCCGATGTTGTCTTCAGACAGCGTATCATAAAACGTATTTTAATGAAGTTAGACACCAAAAAGGCTTCTGGCGCTGACGGAATACCTCCCATAGTTCTCAAAAACTGTGCGAGGGAACTAACACCAGTTTTCTGTAGACTTTTCAACCTATCCTACAAAAAGGGAATATTACATTCCTGCTGAAAATGTGTTACAGTTCAGCCGATACTTAAAAAGAAAAGAAGACCTTGCCAAATAACTACCGACCAGTTGCACTGCTTTCAATAATATCGAAAGTCACGGAAAAGGATATCAATCAGCATCTTCTAAAATATCTTGAAGGGTTCAACTTTATTAGCGATCACCAATATGGCTTTCGTAAACATAGATCAACAGGAGTTCTGACTTATGTAACACATGTTTGGAACAACGCAATTCACCACTTTGGAGAATATCCAAGGCATTTGACCGTGTTTGGCACGATGGACTGTTGGCTAAGCTACGCTCTTATGGTGTGTCTGTTTGTGGCCCTCATGTTTCCTTAAACAGCGTTCTTTACGAGTGGCGGTCGACGGATTTCTTTCTAACACCTTCACTATCAACGCCAGTGTGCCCCAAGGCTCCATACTGTCTCCTACTCTCTTTCTCATTTACATTAACGATCTGCTGGAAAAGACCGGGAATCCAATCTACAGTTTTGCAGATGACAGTACGCTTATCTCTTCATTCACTTTGATCGCTCGGACATCGGCCTCTCAGGCGAATATCCGCAGACAGCAGGAGGTCGTTCAACTTAACAAAGACCTGGAAGAAATTCTATCTTGGGGTGACAGTAACCGAGTGGAATTTAACGCTACAAAAACCCAGGCGGTAGTTTTTTCTAAAAAAGTTAACGTTGCTGAAACCGACATAGTCATGTTGGGGCACTCCATTCCCCTGGCATCGTCACTCAATTAGTTGGGCGTTAATTTGGGAGCAAATATGTCCTGGCATGAACATGTTGCAGGCATAGCAAGGAGAGCTTCTCAAAAGTTAGGAATATTATTTCGAACCAGAAAGCTTTCCCTCTACAACAACTGCTAATTCTTTACAAAGCTCAAATTCGACCAACTATGGAATACTGCTCCCATGTTTGAGGCTCCGCTCCCAAACACACGCTGCATCTGTTAGATTCTGTTCAGAGAAGAGCTGTTTGTCTGATTGGAGACCCGGAACTGACCGGCGGCCTTGATTCACTGGAACATCGAAAAACGGTTGGCCACTTGAGTCTGTTCTACAAGTATTTTCATGAAAAGTGTTCGAAGGATGTAGCCTGCTTAATTCCTCCCAGAGCGGTGCATGTTAGAAATACACGTCGCACTAATACTTCACATCAGCTTGTTACTCCGCGTGCAACGCTTTTCAAGCAGTCTTTTATATGGAGAACATCATCCCTTTGAAATAATTTGCCCAGGGCTGTGTTTCCCACCGAGTACAATTTACAGCGATTCAAGAACAACGCGAATCGCTTTTTTTTTCCGCACACATGCCGCTCCTGGAGCGCTTTAGGGACTTCCCTGTAGCACGTGTGCTAGACACATAAAAAAAAAATATTTGGTATTGGTTATATTTTTTGAATGGAATTTAAGCTGCATAAAACCATATAATATGAGACGTATTCGAAAAGTAAGGGTCATAAAAAAGATATATGCATTAGAAAAAGCTTTTAATGACGGTTTTAGTTTTCTAAAAACCTACTTAACTTTTCCTCGTAATCGCCGTTCACTTCTAATCACTTTTCGTAACGCTGCACCAGCTTCTTTAATCCCTCTGCATAGAAGTTCTCCGCCTGGGAATTGAGCCAGCTGACAACGGTAGTCTTGAGTTCATCGTCGTATTTAAACCATTATCCACCAAGCCACTGTTTCAAGTGCAATCGTCGATCAGATCGCAGCTTTTGGTTCACTTGTTAAACGATTTCATCGGTCTGAATACTGTGCCTGCCACTCCGCTCTTCATCATGCACATTTATGCGGCCATTTTTGAAGTCTCGACATCATTGTCTAACCTTTCCTTCATTCATTACTGTAGGTCCATAAACTAAGCGCAACTCCCGATAAATTTGAGCAGCTGATGATCCTTTTGCACACAAAAATCGAATCACAACACACACTTCGTAAATGGCGGGAGTAACTATTTTCGCGAACATTGTTGTCTGCATTAATCGACAGACAAATAACTACTGAATTAAAATAATAACTTCAGTGGCTTCGGAAAAAAATCAATACATGTACACATGTGTACAATTTTGTTCAGACCCGCCATTATTTAAATATAAGCAAGCGGCCCTTACTTTTCAAATACACCTCGTAGTTAAAAATTCTTCGTACAGTGAATATATATTTTAAAATATTTAGATTTCAGATCTACTGGGCGGTAGTAATATACGATATATAAAAATAGAAAAATTGATTTTGACGTAAAACCAGCATTCAGCAATTTTTTGTACTGAATTTAATTTTTATTCTCCTTTGTAATTTTTAGTTTGGATTTCTTGACAATGTAAGTAAATTTATGGAATTCATATTAAAATAAGTAAATATTTACATTTTTATTTATTTCATCGCTTAGAATCAAAATCAAAAATTTTAAATTATATATTTATTTTTGTGATCCACAGGTATATATTTTTATCCTGCTCAAAAACATGTATATCCCAAGAAGCATTAGGCGAGTACCATATTAAAAAACCTGCCAAGTGCAGTCGGACTTGCCCAATTAGTATTGCGTACGATGATCGCCTTTAAAATAAATTAAAATTCTTACCTAGGCTAAGTTAATTAGGACCCTGACATGTATATATCTTAAGATCCATATGTATTTTCACGTTGTTTTTTAGTCAATAATGTATAATAGTTATAGCATCTTAGCTACCTAATAGCCAATAAATCAATCCAGCTCAATATAGAATCCAGTAATAAAAGCGTAAAACAAATATTTACTACCTAAATGTAAGGAGTACGAAAAAGTATATTAAAAAACCTCCACCCTAGTGTTAAGGCACATAGGTCTTTTTATATACTACTTTTATATATACGATCAAACATAATGTACTCGTGATAATTTTCGCTCAATCTACACTTTATAAAGACTATTCCAAAATTGTTTCAAACTTTTTTGATCAATACTTATCGAGATAGGGTGGGGAGACAGCGATTTTTAGTTACTTTTTAAAAATAATACAAAGAAAAGTGTGCGCAAGTATTACATTATATATAGTTTTGAAATCATGTTTTCACAAGCTTTCATGTAACACCCCAGTCGAAAACCTGGTAAAATTTTTTCTTCACTCCGATTTCACCCCCCAAAAATGTACCTCTTCCGTATGGAACACTAAAAAACAATTTCAACTAATATCTGAAAAACTAGAACCGCTGATAACTGACTGCGCCATGGAATTTTATTCAGAAACTGTATTAGCATCTGTAATTAAACATCATCGGCATTTCACAACACTGGTAATAAAATAACCGGTCAAGTGCAAGTTGAACTTGCGCAATTAGTGTTCCGTACGTTGATTGCTTTTAAAATAAAAAAAAATTTTTCGGAGGTATAAAATGATCAGCAACTTCACAAAACACACCTCAACTGAGTTTTTCAACAGAGTTTGTTTCCAATCTTTACTGAAAACTGATGACCTTGAAATTTTTGTTTTTTTTTATATACCAGATAAATTATTGAAGGTAATTCACTCGTGATAAGTTTCCTTCAATCCACACCCCGTGAAGAATATTTCAGAATTTTTTCAAAATTTTTTGATAAGTACTTTTCGAGATAAGGCGGATGGATAACGATTTTTCGCGATTTTTTTAAAATAATACAAAGAAAAGTGCGCGCAAGTATTACATATATATATATTTTTTACTCGTGTTTTCACAAGCTTTCATTTGACACCACACTCGATGACCTAGTAAAATTTGTTTTCTCTTTTCCGATTTCACCCCCCAAAACTAACCCCTTAAGACAAAATTTAACTTTCAAAACTACATCGCTCTGATAAGGCCATCAATTCTTATGTTATTACCAAATTTCAACTTTCTATGACAAATAGTTTCGGAGAAAATCGGGTGTGACAGACGAACAGACACCGAAATCGTCTTATAAGTGTTCCGTATGGAACACTAAAAACGCATAGAAGATGTGTATAGCAACTAGAATTTGGTGGTACTAATTATCTGTTTTGATTGGAATTGTTAGTCTCCCAAGTTCTAGCTTTTATTGACAGTTGAAATTAAAGAGATCACCATTTTGCAACACCGTAAACAAAAAAGTCCATAGACTGGTATTGTTAATCTAATAATTCTGGTTATAATAAAAATCTGCTCTGCGCTCATTCGTTTGTAGTGTTGTAAAATTATGTTTTTTCTTAACTACAATTGCCCATAAGCATCTTGCGTGTGCTCTTTTATCCACAGTGGTGTAATTACCGTAGGAACTTGCAGAGCCTGGGTCCGGTGGTTTTAGAAATGTACGGTCCTTTTTGAAGGGGTTCCGTTTTTTAGAATGGTCTGTGTTTACTTGTTGTCCCCTCCTTGATTATCAATTTTTTTACCGTTCTGAGGAAGGGCCGAATCTTGAAAGTCAGAGAGGGACATCAATTTGTTGTGAGTTGTGTTGAGAAAGCTTTAATGTTTGGAAGGAATGTAGTAAGGGGTTTTTTTCCGTTGCCGAAAGCTCCAACTTATTTTATTATAAGAGAATATCTTTTGTCCAGAAGTTGAGAAGGGTTTAGGTTTTGATAATTTTATTGTAAAAGAGATCTTTTTTAACAAGAAAGATCTTTTTAATTGTTTTTGAAAAGAATGAAGTTTCCAAAGTTTCTCTGTAAAAATAGTTTTTTTAGAGAGGTCTCCCCTCGGTTAGCAATTTTAAAGTTTCAATATAAGAAACAATTCTTTTGAGAGGGGCCCGTACTGGTTCGCATCCTAATGTGTGCACCCTAAAATTGAATCCCTTGTGCTCGAATTATCTGAGAAAAAAGAAAGATGCTTAAAAACTGAAAATCTTTCATTGCACCTTGTAATAACTAGAAGTCCCTCTCGTTCATTGTAAATGTAATACCAGATGTATGCAATGGAATTTTTGTAAGCTTAGAAATTTAGATGGGAATATTTTACAGCTAAAATGAATTTGCTAATTAAATTCCACCAATCACTGAGGCTACAACCATTTCTAAATACTGACTTATAGTGATGATGAACAATAGGTTGCACTACCACGATATTTCTCGAATCATATGACAGCGTTGTTAACTAAAATCAATAATTATCATTATTTCAATCACTTTTAGACAGAAAATTGAATGACGATGTTTCATAGTTAGTACTGGTAATACTATCAACTTAAAAATCTCGAATGGCAAGAGTGGTGATCTAATATCTGGTTTAAGCGACCGATGCAAACTTATTTTTGAAATTCTGCAAATGGTTATATGATAATATAAGAACACGTTCCTCTAAACAAAAAATTCATTACTCTTAATTAGGTAATTAAATGAGAGAATCTTACAGACAAGGTTGGATAGAGAATAACTTTCAAAAGCCTTATTTTATATAAGCTATTTCCCTTCTAAAAATTTAAATAATTAACATAGGTCGTGTGGTAGTTCATTTGAAAAGTATTTTAATTATACTTTCATTTTAAAATTTGGATAATGAGTTACTGAGTAATGAGTAATTAACTGTGTTCTAGGTAAATTCTTTTTTTCTTTATTTAATAATTGTCAGAATTTCCAAGGTTAGATATTACAATATTTTTTTACACAAGATATTATATGAGCGACCCTTATTGTCAAAGAGTAGTATCAATCCTACTATTAAATTTTAAATTTACCCAATATCCCAATATATCACACAAAAGTTAGCGATGGTGAACTGTAGAAGCATCAGGAACTTAAATCTCTTATAAATCGAGACAATTTATGGAAATTATGTCTGATAAGTCATTTGAAGCAGTTTATTACTAAAACTGTTAATCGAGTTTGCAAAGATTATCGATTAATTATCATCCATCATCATTTCAGTAAATAGGATACACATGGGTCATTACCTCAGTTATTACCCATTTTCGTACTCAATCGAAATAATCCATAAATAATTAATCTTTTCCTACACTTACATTTGTTTCACTAAAGAAATATCAAAACTACTTGGGAATAATAAAAAAAAGTAAATTATTCTCGTTGAATAAAACACACACACAAGGGATTTAATATTATTAGCGACCATTAATATGGCTTTCGTAAACATAGATAAACAGAAGATCTTCTAACTTAACATGTAGGTTGAAAAGATCTTGGTCTAGCTACTTAAAACACTTTTTTTTTGCAAAATTCGACTTTATTTATCAATATAGTCTCCTTCCAGAACGATACAATCAGTCCAACGTTTTTCTGATATTTCTGTACCTTTCTTGTAGAATTCCGTAGAATGCGCTTTCAAAATAGGCCTCAGTTTCGGCGATAACTTCTTCATTGGAGCGAAATCTCTTTCCCACGAGCATTTTTTTGAGGTCTACGAATAGATAATAGTCGCTGGGAGCCAAATCTGGAGAATACGATGGATGAGGAAGCAATTCGAATTTCAATTCATGCAATTTTGCCATCGTAACAATTGACTTGTAACACGGTGCATTGTCTTGATGAAAGAGCACTTTTTTCTTGTTCATTTGAGACCATTGCGATTTCTGCCTTCAAACGCACCAATAACTTTATATAATCGCCATTGATCGCATAGTCGATGAAAATTATTCCGTGCGCATCCCAAAATACAGAGGCTAAAACCTTCCCAGCAGACTGTTGTGTGTTTGGTCGCTTCGGGCGGCTTTCACCGGCAGCTGACTGCCGGTGTGTAGTGGTTGATCCATGTTTCATCTGTTGTCACATATCACAGGAAAAAAAACCTTTTTATTGCGCTTAAACAGGTCGAAACAGCGCTCAGAATCATCAACACGTTATTGTTTTTGGTCCTCTGTGAGCAAACGCGGTACCCATTTCAAACAGAGCTTTCTCATGCTCAAATGTTCTTGCAAAATATGACCAACATGTTCTTTTGATATCTTCAGTGTATCAGCTATCTCACTCAACTTCATTTTACGGTCATCCAAAACAATCTTGTGGATTTTTTTTTATGTTTTCCAGAGTAACCACCTCATTTAGGCGTCTAGAGCTTTCAGCATCATTTGTATCTGTACGACCGCGTTTAAATTCAGTATACCGGTAAATGATGAGTGATTTTCCAGGAGCACAGTCCCCGTAACACTTATCAAGCCATTGCTTTGCTTGAGTGGTATTTTTCCCATCAAAAAACAGTGTTTAATCAACACTCAAAATTTAATTTTTTCCATTGTTTTGAAAATATCAAAGGAGTGTCACTAAAACCACTGTAACTTGTAAACTAATCGTCGAAATGTCATGAAATTTTGACACGAGTCATCTATGTGTCAGATCAAAAACTTTTCAGCCTATGTAATATATAACACATGTTTGGAACAACGCAATTAAAAACTCTGGAGAATCTCGAGCGGTTGCTCTTGATATAACCAAGGCATTCGACCGTGGTTGGCAGGATGGATTGTTAGCTAAGCTACGCTCTTCTATGTCTAACATGTTCTGTTTATGGCTCTCGAATTTCCTCAAAGAGCGTTTTTTACGAATGGCAATCGACGAGTTTCTTTCTAACACCTTCACTATCAACGCCGGTGTGCTTCAGGGCTCCATACTGTCTTCTACTCTCTTTCTCATTTACATTAACGATCTGCTGGAAAAGACCGGGAATCCAATCTATAGCTTTGCAGATGACAGTACGCTTGTCTCTTCATTCACCTTGAACGCTCGGACATCGGCTGCTCAGGCGAATATCCGCAGACAGCAGGAGGTCGTTCAACTTAACAAAGACCTGGAAGAAATTCTATCTTGGGCTGACAGTAACCAAGTAGAATTCAACGCTACAAAAATCCAGGCGGCAGTTTCTTCTAAAAAAGTTAACGTTGCTGAACCCGACATAGTTATGTCGGAGCACTCCATTCCTCTAGCATCGTCACTCAATTTGCTGGGTGTTAATTTGGGAGTAAATATGTCTTGACATGAACATATTGCAAGCGTAACAAAGAGAAATTCTCAAAAGCTGGGATTATTTCGAACTAGAAAGCTTTACACTCCATAACAACTGTTAATTCTGTACAAAGGCCAAATTCGACCAGCGATGGAATACTGTTCCCATGTATAGGACTATGCTCTCAAACATACACTGCATTTGTTAGATGCTGTTCAGAAGAGAGCTGCGCGCCTGATTGGAACATCGAAGAACGGTTGGCGATTTGAGTATATTGTACAAGTATTTTCATGGAAAGTGTTTGATGGATGTAGCCCGCTTAATTCCTCCCAGAACGGTGCATGCTAGAAATACACATCGCGCTAATACTTCATATTCGTATGAAGTTCAGCTTGTTACTCCTCGTACAACCCTTTTCAAACAGTCTTTTATATGGAGAACCTCATCCCTTTAAAATAATTTGCCCAGGACTGTATTTCTGACTGAGTACAATTTACAGCGATTCAAGACGTGAATCGCCTTTTCCGCACACGTGTCGCTCCCATAGCGCTTTAGGGATTTCCCTGCAACACATATGCTAAGCTCATAAAAAAAAACATAGAATATACAATTTTAATGAAAACCGCTGTTTGGGTTTTTGTCACAAGGCTTGATAAAAACTTAGGACTGATCTGACTCAAATACCCAATAATAAATTTTATAATTTTTAATAATTAAAAATAATGGGTATTTCTAATTAAGAAAAAAGGCATTTTTGAACACTCTAAACAAAATACCGAGAGGAATATATTTATAGCAACTAGAATTTGGCGGGATTAACACATTAATCCAAACAGACAATTGATCCCGCCAAATTCTGGTTGCTGGAAACATCTTCTCTGCACTCTTTTGTTTATAAGGTCGTCAAATAGTGGTCCCGCTAAATTACAAACGCAAATAGGAATAAAGGGGTATTACGAGGCATGTTTTTTAAGTAAGTACCGTTTTGGAATTAAAAAAAGACGTGCAAAGATATCGCTATAATTTTATTTTTACATGAAAGCCTGTACCTTAATCTACTTTTCTACATAATTTCCGTGAATATTGAGGCATTTGTCATAACGTGGCACCAGTTTTTGAATACCCTCCTCATAAAATTCTGCCGCCTAATTCAAGTTCTCGGTCACAATGCGATACAAAACACTACGAGAATATTGAGGAAAGCAGTCGCACAATGATGAAATTGTAAAGCGTCTGTTTTCTCTCACCTTTTCGTCCACTTTCTGCACCAAATCTTCATTAACGACCGAAGGACGCCCACTCCGTTCTTCATCATGCACATTTGTGCGGCCATCTTTAAATGCTCTCACCCATTTCCTTACCATTCCATCACTCATAATGTTTTGTCCGTAAACTTCACAGATCTCACGATGAATATCGATCGGTTTTACGCCTTTAGCACTAAGAAATCGTATAACAGCCCGTACTTCACAATCGGCGGGACTCACGATTGTCGGAGGCATCTTAAACACTCAGTAAACAACGTATACAATGAAGAATCAGACTGTAATGGCGTCAGTGCGTAGACATGAGATGTAGGTTACCAGCGCGCATGCGCGGAACGCTGACCGTATCGCTGCGGCGGCGGAATCGCAAAACGGTACTTACTTAAAAAACATGCCTCGTATTATGGTATTAAATTTAATAAAAGGAGTTTTACGAGAAAAAATTGAAAATTTTAAAATACCAAAAAAAGCTATGGTATGCAACGTTCCAATGTGTTACTGATTTTTTTAAGGAACAACTACGATATCCCGGCCTTTTTAACTTTTTTAAACGTATTTATTAAAAAACATAATATACATTTTTGAATTTTGTATGGAATATACTATACGATGGGTTCGGAAACAACAAAAAAAATGACCATTCCTAATTAGTTGTTACATAATATTTATATTTGATCTATCGCAAACTGTAGCTGGGTCAAAAATCTACTCCCTCTAACAAACGGCCTACGAGAAAAAACTATGCCTGACAGACACAAGTTAATTGTGCAAGTGTAATAAAATTGTACAGGGTGATAAACATTGGACACTTTTAAAGGTAAACTCCTTTATATAAAGGAGATAGACGAAAACTGATGTCGGTGTCTGAGGCTCAATTTTTATGATAAACTCAATGGTGAAAACCACATATCGATATCTAGTACCGTTTCAGATATACAGGGTGTTTTTCAAAAATCTGCATTTTAGTAAAATGTTTGTAATTCTTTTCCTATTGAAAATTTTTGATTTCTGTAAAAACATTCTCAAAGCAGTTTTTCAAGTGGATTTCAACAGTGTAAGTTACATTTTTTTACAACTAATATTTTAATAGTTATTAACGCAAAAATATATTTTTTAAATGGGACACCCTGTATATTTTTCCTTATCCGAATAGAGCTTTAAATTACCATTCTAAAAATATAGCACACTTTATATTTTGCTTAAATCTATTTCAAAATATAAAGGTTTTCAGTTGAATTCCACATGAAAAAGTGCTTTGAAATCAAAAATTTTCAATAGGAAAAGAATTACACAACATGTTACCAAAATGCAGATTTTTGAAAAACACCCTGTATATCTGAAACGGTACTAGATATCGATATGTGGTTTTCACCATTGAGTTTATCATAAAAATTGAGCCTCAGACACCGACATCAGTTTTCCTCCTTTAGATAAAGGGGTTTACCTTTAAAAGTATCCACCTTGTACTTTCATAACCAAGTCACAAAGAAAGGCACAAGTTTTATAAAACAAACTTGACTTAACCCTTCGATTCTAAGTGTCAAAAAGCGAAATGATGTCATTATTTTTAGTCCATTTAATCTCACAACCGTAGGACATTAAAAAACCGTATTCGAGTGTTTCTTGTCAAATTAGGTCCTTGATTTTAATACTGAAGCCATTTTTATAGTTTAGACGATTTATTTTGTATGACAAACTGTATATTCTCAATAATGAAACTATTTTTTCTATATAAAAAACTCTTCATCTATATTCTACAGTTTTTAAATATTTTAATTAATTATTCTCGAAGTGATAGACGCCAATAATTGTTTTTTTCCAAATTTGTGTAATTTTCCTCTGTTGGGTAAGGATAGTTTTGAAGGGAAACAATTATACAATTTTGAAATCAGTTAAACATGACGCGTTGATCAAAATCTCCCCTGTGTTTATCCAAGAAAAAAATTTATGTATTTCCTCAATTTTTTTTTCTTTAATTTATTTTTAATATTTTTGTCAAAATTAGAAATTTATTTTACATGTACACTCCATATTTCAGCAAACTCTGTGCTGGGGTTATGTTTAGGACAGATCAGCACCAAAAAGTGTTCGACTAGGAAGATTACGGTTTTGACGGAACTTTACAGTCTTCAAAGTCAGATAATTTTAAAATATATGTTGCCCATGGGTAACCAACCCAAGAAGCTTCATTTATCTGTTTTCTTCGAACATGTTTTATTTTAATCTTGGAAAGAAAATAATTGAAATACTCGTAGTAAGGTGAAACTGAAATGGTCGAGAAATTAAAGTTAGGAAATGATAATGAACGAAATATTTTTGAATTTTATTCTCAGTTAGTTCATAAATTAGATTTAAAGAAAATAAGTCCGCAGTTAATATTGAATCCACAAATATTTAGTATAGGGTTAGGAAAAAGCTTCATTCAGAAAATTAGATATTAATTTTTCCATATAGATCTTAAAATCGATTACAGTGTAATTACAAGGAAATGAGGATCATGTCATAATTAAAGGGTCAAGGTAAGAGAAGATGCTACAGGTAGTTCAAGTAAACCCGTCCTCAACGCTTAACCCCACCTTTCTATATAAACAGCAGTTTATTTATTTGTTATTACAGTGTCGTCGAATACTCTTCCGGTAAGTTTGTTATTCTTGCTTTTATTTATTTGTTTTGGCTAATTACCGTGTGTTAAAGAAATTTGGTGAAAATAATTTTGGGCTATAGTGAAATATAAGGTAGAAAATATTTTATTAAATAATATTTTTCCAAATTATTAGAAAGAATTGCTTGGTTAACTCTACATTATTTTTTTTTTTGAAAGTACTCAAAAACTAGCTCTTTTTCCTTAATAGTATTCAATTACGTTAAAGGCATTAGTGCTAGAAATATTTTCTCTGCTATGACACCTTAGTTTTTATGATTTTTATTTTTTGAATGTCGTTAATTAAATGCAATGACATGAATGTAACAAATCTACACCTGGAATCAAATTAACCATGGCGTAATTGTAACTTACTCTTAAAAAAGCATCTGAATTTTAATTTAAAGTTTATGCTGATTTTTTTTTGTTTAAAATTTTATATCTGAAAATAGTTTTATACCTTAACATTAATCTGTATAAAAATTTTAACAAAAATATCTAATTTCAATTACACATTTTTTAAACTATAAGAATACAAGGATATTTTGGCGAAATTAGAATTTACTCTTAACACTTTACATCTGTAAAAGAGTTTTGAATTTTGAATCCAATTAAAAAATTAAATAAAATTACTATGGAGTTTAACTATTAAAGACTTATTAAAAATAATAAATAATATTTTTACATATATATATATATATATATATATATATATATATATATATATATATATATATATATATATATATATATATATATTTGTGAAAGTTAATTAATTTTAATTCAAATTTAAACATAAACATTCAACTTTAAAAACCTATTTGAAGCTTTCACTACATGGTAGTAGTGTGGCCAACCAAGCTAATTTTATGTTTAAAAAAAAATCTTACCTCTTCCATATATATCTGGGGAGCCTATTTTTTAACGAACTAAACAAAATTGTGCATATTTGTTTTGGACTAATATCTTCGTCAATAGAACTAATACTTCAATTTGTTAGGTTTTGTCATTACATTAGAGCTTTTACATTTTTCCATCACCTAAAAAGAATATCTCTGATCCAATTGAAGGGCTTGAAATCTGGTCGTTTCGAGGAGATTTTTTAAACGAAGTTGAAAAAAAATATTAATTTTTTTTTCAATGCAGTTTGAAAAATAACAATTGTGCAACTATACGAAAGTCATTTTTATCTAAATAAAATGATAATGAAAATTTTTACTAAACTATAAAATTACATGTTTTTGGTGGCTATATTTTCCTTGTGCAATATATTTTTAATAAAGATAACTTTCTCATACTTAATTGTTATCTTTAAAACTGCTTTTTTAATGTATTTTTTTAGCCATCCAATGCCTTTTTCACTTTTCTTGCTGAAGAAAAGCCTTGTATTAGTGAACAAATTATAATTCGAGGTCTTTGCGTTCTTTACGTTTTAGAGTTCTTAGATCACGAGAAACATTCACTTATTTCCGTCGGTTTGACTACCGGTCTGTTGGCAAAAACGAAATAAGGTATCAGTTTCAAATTTGGCATATATAATTATTAATAGGGGGATGAAGCCTATAGTTTTTGAGTGGTTTCGCTTAAGGCGAAGGGAGTGAAAGAGGTAGGGGGTAGATAATTTTTTTTATACTTTTACTAGTATATAGTAATATTTCCTGTTTTTTTGTTGAAATACACGTTCTTTTCAAGGTTTGGAGTCGAGGTATTAAAAGGTTATGTTATTTTCTCATTATTTTCAATTTAAACCCAAAAAAGGGAAGAAAGGGGTGGGATCGTTAAATATTATACGAGGCTGGTTTGAAAAGTCCGTGCAAAAATAAAAACTACTTATGTGTTTGGGGTAAACCTTTTTTATTTTTCGACGTAGTCTCCTTTTAGGCTTATACACTTCGTCCAACGATGTTCTAGTTTGTTGATCCCTTCCGAATAATAGGATTTGTCCAAGTCTGCAAAATATCCATTAGTGTCTGCAATCACCTTCTCGTTTGAATAAAATCTTTGTCCCGCCAGCCATTTCTTCAAATTGGGGAACAAATAGTAGTCCGAAGGAGCCAAGTCTGGAGAATAGGGGGGACGTGAAACAAGTTGGAATCCTATTTCCATTAATTTTGCGACCACAACTGCTGAGGTGTGTGCTGGTGCGTTGTCGTGATGGAAAAGGACTTTCTTGTGGGCCAATCGCAGGCGTTTTTCTTGCAGCTCGGTTTTCAAACGGTCCAATAACGATGAATAATATTCACCTGTAATAGTTTTACCCTTTTCCAGATAGTCGATGAGGATTATCCCTTGCGAATCCCAAAAGACAGTCGCCATAACCTTTCCGGCCGAAGGAACGGTCTTCGCCTTTTTTGGTGCAGATTCCCCCTTGGTAACCCATTGTTTAGATTGTTGTTTGGTCTCAGGAGTATAGTAATGTATCCATGTTTCATCCACAGTGACGAAACGACGCTTAAAGTCCTCCGGATTCTTCTGGAACAGCTGCAAACCATCCTTGCAACACTTCACACGATTCCGTTTTTGGTCAAGCGTGAGCAATCGCGGCACCCATCTTGCGGATAGCTTTCTCATGTCCAAATGTTTATGCAAAATATTATGTACCCGTTCAGTCGAGATGCCCACAGCACTAGCAATCTCACGCACCTTAACTCTTCTGTCATCCATCACCATATCATGGATTTGATCAATGATTTCTGGAGTCGTAACCTCCACAGGCGTCCAGAACGTTCAGCGTCACTTGTGCCCATATGGCCAGTCCGAAAATTTTGAAACCACTTATAAACTGTTCTAATCGAAGGTGCAGAGTCATCATAATGTTTATCAAGCTTCTCTTTAGTCTCCTGAAGCGTTTTGCCTTTCATAAAGTAATGTTTAATCACCACACGAAATTCTTTTTCATCCATTTCTTGAAAATCACTCGACTTCCTTGATTCACACGAATGCCAAACACAAAGAAATAGACCAATATGGTTGAAACTTGGTGTGCGTTCATTCAAGAGATGCTACTAACTAAACATGACCTCGATACGCGCCGGTGGTGCCATCTCTCGGACTTTGCACGGACTTTTCAAACCAGCCTCGTAGAGTTCCAATAGTATTTTATTTAATTAACAAATTTTAAGCATATAATTTATAGTAAAATATATAACGAGTTAATGAGGTGGGGTAGGGGGTTCGAGGGGTTGCTTCATATATATCCTGCTGTATGCCCTTTTCAGAATTCTTGGACTGTAGGAGTATGAAAATTAAGTTATTTTTTCATTGCTATTAATTTTAATAGGGGAAGGGGTGAAAGAGATAGGAGAATCTTATATAGTTTTAAGAGTTTAAAGAGAATTTTTCCAGGAATGGAAGAATGGGCAAATTTTAGACATAATCACTTATATTAAAAGAAGTCAAAAGGGTGGAGAAGGGAGGCAAAAGAGTGACTTCGTATTACATTTTTTCATTATTTTTATTGTTAACACAGAAAGAGGGTGAAAGGAGTGCGGGCCATGATATCGTTTCAACAGTATTATAATATTTTTTCCTGGTTTTTGATTGAGATATTGGATATTTAATATAAAGCATTTTTTCTATATAAAATATATACGTGGTGAAAGAGAGAAGGTATAGAACTGAAAGGGTGATTTTCTCATTATGTCTAAGCTTAACAAAACTATTGGATTGTAGTTTTTTAATCATTAAATACTTTTTATCATTATTTAAACATTTCTAATTTGTTTTATTGATATTTCATTAAAAAGTGAATTTGATTAAGTTAATCTTTAGTGTGAGATAGTAATAGTTGTTATATTAGAACTGCATGTTTGCAAGGAAAGTCAGGGGTACATCATTTGATCATTTTTTTTTATTAGCTATCCTCAACTTTTTATAAAAAGATTACGAAATTAATTACGTGATGGTGAGATGTGGAAGTTAAAAAATATATAAAATCATAAAATTTTTTGGATATTGCAGTGGATCACCCTATGTTTGGAGTCCCCGCCATATTCCTAACTTTTTGGGATATCACATATCTTACCTATAGTCAATTATTCTCAAGATGGTCACGTATAGAAATTTTTTAAACTTTGACAGGCCATAACTTTAAACGGCGAAAGGAATAAATTAAATGAAACTACGAGATTTTAAAATTTTTGAGTTGTTTATGAAAAGATTCTTTTAACTAAAAAGAAAACTAAAACCAACTACTTCAAATCAACAAAACACACATATTTTCTGGAAGAAAAGATGTTTACTGATTTTTTACAAATAAGCGTAGCGAAATAAGGCCTTAGGATTTACATGCAAGAGGAGGAAAGTAATTAATTTTTTATTACAACTATATCAGAAAATAATTCAGAAAGTCTTAAAATCAGTTCGTTTCACCTGACAACTCCTAAGCTTCAAACACTGAAATTAGCCAGTTAGTTTGATTATTAATCATTGCAAATCATTTTTCTGTTAATTTTGAAGTATTTGACATAAGGGATTTGGAAATATACGCGGATGAAAACGGATACGGAAATACGGATATGGAAATATATGAGAACGAATAGGTCACATGTATAGTGTTATCAAGAGCTGTTCGTCTGATTGGAGACCCGGAATTGACCGGCGGCCTTGATTCGCTGGAACATCGAAGAAACTTGGCGACTTGAGTCTGTTCTACCAGTAATTTCATGGAAAGTGTTCGAAGGATGTAGCCCGCTTAATTCTTCTCAGAGCTGTGCATGTTAGAAATACACGTCGCGCTAATAATTCACATCCGTATGAGGTTTAGCTTGTTACTCCACGTACAACGCTGTTCAAGCAGTCTTTTATATGGAGAACATCTTCCCTTTGGAATAATTTGCCCAGGGCTGTCTTTCCCATCAAGTACAGTTTACAGCGATTCAAGACCAACGTGAATCGCTTTTTGCGCACACATGCCGCTCCTGGAGCGTTTTAGGGACTTCCCTGTAGCACGTGTGCTAGACCCATAAAAAAATACAAGTATTGAAAAAGAACTATTACGTTCTCACGTTAATTATTGACCTTAACTGCATTTATTATAAATTTTTATGTGATATTAATTATCTTTAAATTAAAATTTAAAAAAAAACTCGCAGACTAAAATTTTTAGATATGTTTCAAATGAGACACTGTATACTTCCAAAAAATGATAGAACATATTACAGTGTAGCTTTGAATAAGTTATTTTATGCTGTAAAAGAGAGATATATTGATAGCATATACAGTATAAGAATTTGTTCTTGCTCTTGCTTTTTTTTAGAAAATAGTATTCCTAGTAAAATTGTCGCTATCCTGCAGTTATTCATATGTAACATTATAAAACTACAGCTGTTATGGGAAGTACACAGGACGCTGCTGTTAAGATAATAGAGTTGTCCTGCATAAACAAATAAAAGTAATGTAGCGAAAATGCTGCCAATTTATTAGAATTATCTAGGCAAAGAGTATTTTAATTTCGGAAATCTTCTTCTTCTTTAGCCCTCCGTCATCTAATTTTGGACATTTGGTCACTTCCAACTCATTTGCCTCTATTTTGAGCCATACGCCTCCAATGCAGGCCTCCGACTTTTTTCAAATCATCGCCCCAACGTATTTGAAGTCGGCCTCTGGCTCTTCTTCCCAACCAAGGTCTCCACTGTTGGCTAACCATGTTCCATCGATCATCCATCCGTCTGGCACTGTAGCCAGCAAAACTGCATGTAAGCCTAGCAATCCGTTCTCTCACATCAGACGCCTCTGTAGTATTCCTAATCCATTCATTTGTTTTTCAACAGACAACTTTGTGGTCAATATAGCTCCTTCCATGGTGGTCTGGGTCTTTGTTACTTTATCCATATTTGCTTTAGTGAGGATCCATCCTGTCGTCAAGAATTGTGGTATTCTCGGACCTCTTAGAACCCAACCCACCTTTTCAAATCCTGCCCACGCTAGTCTTGTTTATTTTACTATCTCAGCTGTCTGGTTGTCTTTGCTCAACTTCAGGATCTGTCCCAGTTATATATTCGTTGATCATGTCTAGTGTGCAGCCTTTCACGATGATGTTTTTTGGGTCCTCAGTGTTTGCGCTCTTCGTCTTTTCCTTGTTCACCTTTAAATCGACCTTCTCCAACTTCTCTACCAGCTGTGTTAACATAGTCTGAAGGTCTTCAAAATTTGGGCTAATTAGTACGACGTCGTCTGCATATCAAAGATAGCTGAGTTTTTTGCCATTGATGTATCTGCCAATTTTTCTCCAGTCCAACGATCTAAACACCTCTTCTAAGGCCAGCGTGAAAGTCTTTGGAGAAATTACAACGCCTTACCGAACTCCCCTTCTAATGGGTATGGAAGTTGTTTTCTGTTCTAGCATTTCTATATATATTCTGTATAAATGTTTGTAACTGTAGTCGATTCTGCAGTTATTCATTGCTTGTTCCAAGGCCCATAATCCAATTCTGTCAAACGCCTTTTAATCAAAGGTTGTAAATTGTATTCATTTGCTTTTTTTATTAATGATCTCATTGTGAGAAGATGGTCAGATGTACTATACCCTTTCCAAAATCCAACCTGTTCGACCGGTTGGTGTGATATGGTATAATTTCGGAAATATTAAGAAGAAAATAAATATAAATGTAGTTTGAATTATAATTTAAGGGAATTATTATTAGTTTAAAGAAGTTTTTAAACTGATTATTAACGTTAATCGATATTATGTCTTGTCCTACGGTATAGCCGAGGGGGGACCAGGAGGCATATGCCCTCCTTCCTATGTATGTAGAGAATAGTAACCTCTTCAAAACAGGGCTTTTTATTGGAGGTTCTATTTGTAAAAATTTTTTTTTTAGAGTTCCAGTTCAAGAGCGTATTTTTTCATTAAGAGGTATCGCCTCTTGTTATCGTTTGACCCTCCTCCTTCTATAAGTAGCTCCGCTTTTAGTTATCTCTTTTTTCCTAAAGAAACACCTTTTTTATCTATATGCCCCACCTCCGCCCCTAACACCTGGCTACACCACTGGTCTTGTCCAAAACAAAGTTATCTTGTGATGTAAGATAAGAAGAAGAACTCTTAGCATAAGGAGCGTCTAAATAATGGCATTATTTATTTAAATATTTAAAAAAAACAAATACATATTTATGTTGCTTCTGTTTATAATAAAAAATTCTAAATTTATTCTAAAGGTTGTTTAAAACGTATTTAAATGCGAATTAAACAGAGCTGATAATATTCGTATAATTCCCAAAATATTAACTTCCGTGTGTGCTAATTAGAATCAATTTAATTAGCAGTATATGTCCTTTATTTCTCTAATATTATTAAATAAATAACAATTGGTCTAGAAATTGAAATAAAATCAATAATATCGTTACAAAGTGAGTTACTCATACGATAGGTTCTATTGACATTTAATGTGTATTCAAAAACAGGGCAAAAAGGAAAGTACGGGTATTTTATATGCCAGAATGCAATATTTTTCAAATACAAAAGATATAAGATATAAGGTCGTGAAGCTGAATCATTCTCAATCAGTTGTTGCTTAACTCAGCTTATTGACGAACCAACACGGATCCCTGATCGAGACGGGGAGTTCGCCAGTCTTCTTGATCTGTTTTTAACCACCAATCCGGAGATTTACAAGGTCGCCGTAAATCCGCCGTTGGATTCTTCCGACCATAAACTGCTTTCGACACCGGGTGTCCTACCAGTCAGTGACAGAGAGGCGCCTAAACCGCGCAAGATTTGGCATTACAAATCTGCTAAATGGGAAGATCTAACGGTATATTTTCGAACTTTTCCTTGGTTAGAAGTTTGTTTTCGATCCGACGACCCATCTGACTGCGCCAGGGAGGTTTCCCATGTTATCTTAGCTGGTATAGAAGCTTACATTCCATTTTCGAAGAAATGTCCTTCTAACCGCAAGCCTTGGTTTGACCGAAAATGCAAAGAAGCTGTTGCTTCTAAACATCTTGCCTACCGGCGATGGCGTGAAAATCGTAATACCTTTGTTCGTGCCCGGAACAGATACAAAGAAATTATCGACGAAACCAAGGAGGCACACAATCAGCGAATTAAAAACAAACTTCTCGCTTGTCCCAACAATTCCAGCACTTGTGCTAGACCCATAAAAAAAAATTAAAAAAAAGTGGTAAGGTTCTAGTATATTATTTATTGACAATTTTTATCCCTTAATTTTTTAGAAAAAAAAGGAAGGACAACGAAAGAAACAAATAAACAAGATATTTCAAAAAGAATATACAATTAATTTTTTCATCCAGAATTTTTTTACTGAGAGAAAACATTTTTGAAAGTTATTGGCAAATTTTCTATACTTTTTGTATTTCCTAGAAAGTTAAATAAAAAACTTTCGAAAAAAATGCAAACAACAAGATTCTAGATAAATGAATTTGGAGTAACGAACTTAATTAACTGAATTTTAGTATTTAAAATACTACAATAAAAACACCCGTTCAACTGGCAGTATGATTAGTCGTTCGTTTAGCTTTTTAAAAAATTAGAAAAGTAAGAGTGTTACCCCAAGAAATTATTTGTTATTCGGATTTCTTCATACAAATAAACATTACCAGAATACCGCCCCCAAATTCCGGCTACATTCAGCGGCAGATCCAAAATTTTTCTGGTGGGGGAAACACTTCAGAGGTATACTCACAATTTCGACAAAACAAATCCTCTTAGCTCCAAAAAAATCGATGACTAGGAGGGAGGCGACTTTTAAAAAAATCGAAGACCCGGGAGGTGCTTTTCGAAGAAAAAAAACCCTTTACCTTTTTCGACAAAAACCTCGGTTCAGGGGGTCCCTTTTAATTCTTCCGTACCAAGCGTCATACCTGTATTATGATCCTGGTATAAGGCATCTTAATGTTAACCACAATTCAAAAACATTATTGCCAAAAGAGCGGATTTACAAATTGATCTTGCATTTGCAAATTGTAACGCAGTTCTAACTTTATTACTTTTATTTTTTCAGAATAAAGATGTTGAAGTACGGACTACTAGCTGCCGTTTTGGCTATTGCATCAGCCGATTTGCCGGTTGGTAGAACTCTTGAAGCTCCAGATGTAAATCTCTGTAATCAAAAAGTAGTTCACGAAGTTGGACCTACTGGTAAGTAAAATTTTAACTCTTTTAGAGTGAGAAAGTCGGCTGATTCAGAGTTCAGTAGAACAAACTCACTATTAAGTTCTATAAACTGGAAATAGCTAAAGGGCGAAATAATTTGTCAGAGATAATCTGACTTACTTGGCAAAATTATTTAGAAACCATTTATTAACTCCCTACATACCTGTACAAACACCAACATTTGCTTTCTAGAAAATTTCATATTAAAGTTCAGAACAGTATTTTTATGGCTGGTTACTCACATAGACTCAATCTGAAATCACCGTTCTTGGGGTTAGACGTAATCTTTACTATTCGAAATTAGAATGCTAAATGTGCAACTACAGGCGAATTGTAGAATTATACAATTTAACTATGATTTCTAATCTAACCAAAATCATGAAAAATTCTATTTCATGTTACACACAACCTACAAAAAAGTTAACCGAAAGGAAGAAGAACCCTTTCAGTTTCTGGTTACATTAAAAAATGTTTATAATTCGAGAACCAAAATAGATGAGAAAAACGAGCTTCATATTCAAATTCTTTCGATTCGAACCTAGACGTCTCTTTCACTTCTATGTTTCGGTTAAACTTGAAATTTAGTTATAATCTTTATATTGCCATTACTGACTCCCTAATTAATGATTTCATATTTGTAATTTTATTTTTAAGTTAACGAGTATATGTTACCAGCAAACTATATATAATCCGGCATTCTATAGCCGTTCAGGCAAAATATAAAATATCCTTTATTTTATAGTTTGCCCAGGCATTCTATAGAATACCTACCGTACATCCGGCAATGTGATATTGAAAACAATAAGCATTAACCGTTACTCGTGTTACACATGGCGGGGAGAGCGGCGGGCTGGAGTCAATACGTTAGAATATTAACTAACCTGAACTAACTTGAATTAATCTATTTTAAACTTAAAAAAAACAATAGGTATTTCTTTGACAGAAAAAAACCAACGTTTCGTTTTGCAAAGATTACTAAAGTCTCTATTTTCATTTCCCTACGCATTCTTTTTATAGACAGTTGCTAATCTTAGTATCGTTAATTTTGAATAAACAAAAGATATGATTATAGTAACTTGTCTTTTATTTTGTACTTATTCATTGCATGATGTACTGTTATGACACTTGAAAGTACACAGAACCTTTTTTTTAAGACATAAGCTCCTGTTAGTTCAGGTTAGTTTAAGTTAGTTCAGGTTATAACGTATTGACTTTACTCCCGCAGCGCACCTCGCCACCCGCAACACGAGTAACATTTAATACTTATTATTTTCAGTATCTATTACACATATTGCCGCCTGTATTCTGGTAATTTGTCTAAGACAAATTGTCTTTCATTTTATACTTTACCTAACCTCTTATCGGCATTCTATAGGCTACCTAGGTAAAGTACATATTAGTTCTAAACGATCCCGGCATTCTATAGAATACCTAGGTATTCTATAGAATGTCTAATAACTTATATACTTTGCTTGTAACATATATACAAACAATAAAGGAAAACATATATATGTATATCGATAATCCTTTCAAAATTAGGCATTCCATAAACATGTCCCCTTTGTGGTTTAATTATTTAATATTAATATGTAAGAATTTAAACCAAGTGAATCAATACAAGAAACAATTATTGAGAATTTATAAGTGAAATTTTTGCGAGACGTGACTTAAATTAATTAGGTATCGTAAAATGCTGAAATGATTACATCAATATTTGTTTTAATGATAGTCGTAGGTCGCCTATTGATTCAGGGACATCAATACTATTGTATTTATTTGGTTCTAGGTGACCACACATTCCAACAGTGTTACATCGTTCTACCTGTTTTACAAAACATTATTTGGATTATTTCTTATTAATTAGCTATAAATAATATTTTCATATTTGATGAGAATTCGTGGTCTGAATATTATTTTTATTTAGTTAGTTTACTCAGTTAAGCATTTCAGTGATGGCATAGTCTCAAGCGAGAAGTATCTTTGCGGGTCACACGCCTGTTTAGCTAACTTTGAATTGAAATTATTGAAGTTTCATACTAGTATTTTTTCTTCGGTGGCACTACTTTATCTTATTTAAAGTATATGTAATATGAATTTAGGGAAATATTTTTAAGAGCACAAAAAACTTTTTGTATATTCTTGAGAAGGCCACAGTAAAAATGCTAAGAGAGTTTAGTTACGAATAGATGCCCATATAGGAGTATGTAGAATTGGTGGGAAGAAGTTTCTGAAGATGATCTAGTTTTTCTTAGCAATCACTAAACTAAACTAACAGGTAGGCGCCGGTAATTGCATTTAAAGTGTATTTGTTTGGAATTGATAGGAGAATTCTCTCATTCTAGATGCATATATATGTTGGGGTGCATCCACAAAAAAAGATTTCTCATGCATTTTACTGGTTTTGCTACTTGTTTTGAATTATTTTTAAGGGTTCACCCTATTTTAGGCAAAAAATCTCTGCTATACAATAGAGTCATAAAATGTAAATGAGGGTCCATCGGTAGCATAGCCGTTCGAGCGTAGCCTGCTTTTGATGTTTAATAAATACAATTATCTTAAAAATAAAGTTACAGAAATATAACATTTATTACCAAAAATTTTTTAATCTATAGATCTATGTATATATACAAATTCACGATATATAAGTACTTTAATTACAGTCAAAAACAATCATAATCTGAAGACACCACTTCTCTTAAATTGACTGAGGGTTCAATTTTCACAGTTTCTTCAATGTATTCGTCAAGTTTTCACATTTTATTTTCTTCTTCTATAACATGTCGAATGGCATTTTTCCAATTATCCTCTTTGATCCCCTCTTTTCGGGCGAGTAACAATTGCCTTACATCTTGAAGTTTGAACGTGGTGTTTTTCCTTGCAACGAAACCTTTTATTTGTGCCCAAATTAGCTCTATGGGATTCAATTCGCAGTGATATGGAGGTAATCTAAGCATTATGAGATTCCGATCCTTTGCTATCTCATCGACAACGTATTTCTTGAACTGAACTTGAATGTTCCGCTTTTAATATACCGTCTTTATGTTTGAGATTTTTATCTCTTATCCATTGAAAAATATTCGCTTTCTTCTAGGAATTTGTCGGAAGTCGTTCTAATGATCGATAATGGCATGGGACATTCTCTAATACTATAAGTATGAGTCTGCTGGTATACATTCAATCATTTGTTGGTAGTACTCCTTAAAAACATTCGCCGCCATCTCCTCATGGTAATCTTTAGTTGACTTTGATTCGAATTCCAACAAGCCACCGTCGAGAAATCCGTTTTCACTACCAGTATGTGCTATAATTCCTGCGATCTTTTCCTGAAGGGGGTTGTAATCCAGTTAACTAACTGAATTTTTTCACTGTGTCCCTCATTAACCCAAGTCTCATCTAAATAAAAAATATTTCTTTCTTCAGCTCGAAATTTTCTAATTGCTCTTAGATATTCTCTTTTCTAACAAATTATTTCTGTTTTATCGATAAGAACAGATTTTCTATTGTTTTTTTTCCCAACGAAAATTCAGGTTATGAAGGGGTTTCCATTATTTTCATTTTTTAAATCTGACAAGTCATGGTCTTCTCTGATTTCTTTCAAAACTTTATGTAGTGTAGGTATTTCTTTCTTAATAAAAAAAATTGTGTTATTTTCTTCTTATTGCGTTTTTAAAGTCTTCATCGACCTCTAAGGGCTCCTTTCCTTTGTGATTCTGAGGTTCGTTGCAGGACCGCGTTTTCTTTCTTTTAGAAATTTATAAATAGTTGCTAATTCAAATCCAGTCATGTTGGCACATGTTTCCATAATTTCACGGACTTAGCTTGTTGGCTGTTGATGTACTAGGGCATCGTGGCCGTTAAGTAGCATTGTTTTTTCTGGCAGGGAAATGGCAGATTTACAGACTCCGCAAAGTTTAACCGGGGCAAAACTGAAAGTTGAAGCCACCGCTGTTCTGATTTAAACTAAGCATATTATAGGTTTTTGCTTTATTTTCATACTTACCCAGAATATTTTTTATTGTATACTTAGGTACTTAGGTACCTACTTACCGATAAGTACTTTGGGTAATTATATTCCAATAACTGCTAAAATCCCAAATAATTTTATTGTACTTATTATCATTCAGTTTTATAACACTCTAGATTTCTAGTTCTTAAGGATTGTTAATTGTACTCGTTTAGGCCTTTATCATACAAATAAGATTTTAGTTTCATCATTTACTCATTAAAATAAACTTTGAAATGCGTTGATTTATATGGCTTATTATAAAGTTTATAAGGCATGTAATAAAATATTTTTTTAGAAAAAGGTCGCACTGTTGTATAGAGGTAGAAAATAAGGGTGATTAAAATGCAAATAATTGGTAGAGAAATTTCGGACGCTTATGGTTAATGACATTTTAATGGTTTTAACCTATGTTGTTGCTATCAACTCCAAACAAATGGACTATAATGGCATACTACCACCAACTTCCGTCCCGAGGTATTATTCGGTTTAGAGGCACCACTGCGTTAAGCGAGCGATTAGAAATTGGGCCCAAGATCAGGTATAAGGATTAAAAGACTATGAAATTGGACCCAACAATAAAACTGGTCCCTTCAGTTGTATACGAAATTGGGCCCAGAGATTTATGCTACGTAATTAGCCAGGTAATTGATAGATAAAGAAACATTTCATTTATTTAATTGAAATTATTATGTTAGCATCGCAATATACATACAAATACTACATTAATTATTACAATAATTATATATATTATACAATTAAAAAATTAATTAGGTACATGCTTAGCAAACTTAGCAATAAAACTTATTTCATACATGAGAATAGTAATGCGATGCTAGTTTCACAAATTGAATAGCGTCAATTTACTTTTCTCTATATCTAGTTTTGACTTTGCAAATAAACATGTTGCTTCTTAGAAGTGGCATTTTGCAATTAATATGGATGATGAACACTATTTATTTTAATACTAGTTTTAATTTGACATTGTAAAAGTATGTCAACAAAAATAAACAGTGACGGGTGGCTGTGGTGAAATGCCTTACTGGGTTGCAACGCACATAGGTCAAACACGAATTCATTACTAACATTTTCTGTTTCCAAAAATATTAATCCGAAACAATGTTCTAACTACTGCCCTATTTCAGAATTTTTATATTTGTAGATCGTTGTTAATCCTAAGTGTTGGATTTTGCGCCACCCTGCTTGAGTTAGGTGAAATCGACATCAGTTTTGCTTGTGGCCATACGTCCTTAACTGCGACATGTTTGGCTTGTTCAAAGTCAACTACAACGTATTTTGGATTGAAGCTTAATCACACCTTTCTGCATTTTGTATTATGTATTGGAAGCACGTGTTGTAGGTATATTTGGTCTTGTTAGGTAACAAACATAAAAGCAGCGGTATATAATGTCCATTGAAATAACCGTGCAAAGTAAATCATTGTTTGAAAAATTTGGTGCAGTAGTTGAATGTTTCATCTGCACATACAATATCTGATGTACACAACCATTGGAAGTTTGTTTCCGTATCGAAAATAACGATATTGTCGTCGGCATTATTTTGCACGAAAAACTATTCCTCTCTGTTAGTCACTGGTTTCAAAGTTTCTAATGCCGAATGCACTTCGTGTATGTTTTTTGGTAGTACTGGAACTAATTTTCGCCTAGCGCTATACATGTTTTCTTTAATACACTTAATATCATTTATCTTGAGGCAGTCATTCTCACTTTTTAAAATCGAACACAATACTTTAGATGGCTTGTCACAAATTTCATTGGTAGCTTTCCGCTTCGCTATACTTGACACTTTTTGCCTCTGCAAAATATTTTCCTCGATTTGATCGTGATTATGGAAGTTGTTGCCGGAACACAGAGTTCGCTTACTGCCTTCTTCAACTGTATATAAAAATGCCTTACATGACTGTTGAACACCTCCACCTGGTTTCTTCCGCTGATGACAGGCGGTGAAAACAAAATTTATAATTTTGGTGTACGACTAACATTTTTCCTCGCTC
This sequence comes from Pachyrhynchus sulphureomaculatus, assembly GCA_019049505.1. NCBI lineage: Eukaryota > Metazoa > Arthropoda > Insecta > Coleoptera > Curculionidae > Pachyrhynchus > Pachyrhynchus sulphureomaculatus. The sequence goes on from CM032447.1 coordinate 135,407,999, forward strand.
GCTAATTATTTCACTTACCTGCGACATAGATCGGTTTGAAGAAAGTACTACAACAAACTAAACAGCGTGACAGTAGACTGTCTCATTGGATATAGGTAAAGTTTCTAAATTAATGGTGTTGTAAAAAGCTAATTTGAAGGGGCTCCTGGGCCCAGTTTCATAAAGAGATTAAATCTTAAGGTTTTATAGATGCCCGTAATAAAAAGATCTGGGCCCAATTTCATGATACCCCGTCAAGCTATGTACAAATAGACTATTAGTACACAATTTAAATATTTAATTTTAAATAACTGACTGGCTGAAATTGATATGTCATTGAACAAACCTCTATTATTGTTCTGCGACGTCTGAACAGATTGCAGTTACACAGGTTATAATACTATATAACCTATAACTGCCACATTTACTAAAAGGGTCTAGTCTTACTTGACAATTAGGAGTTTAAATTGACAAGAACATTAATAACTAAATTCAGGTTATGGTACAATTGTGGTATTGGTCATTAAACCGATAAAGAAAGAAATTTGTGTTAAAATTCTAAAAACATCGTTCCTATCAGTAACAAAGTCTTACCTCTCGATTTTTCTTCTAAATTTTCTTATAAAAAAAGTGTTTTTGGGGACATTTACAATATAAAGTTGAATTGGAAACAACGTCAATTGGCAAGCAAGAACTTTAAATTTCATAGCAATGTTTCAGACCCTTTTAGTTTTCAAAAAACATATCAAAATGTATGCAGGTGACTTCTGGGCGACAGGCTCTCTGTGGTATTCGAAATATTTTTTGAAAAAAGAACAGTAAACGTGTCCAGAAATTTGTCGGAGTGGCTGATATTACAGCTTCATATTTTGCAGGTCAAAAATTATAAATCTAAAAAAATATTATTTGACCTTTTCTTGTTATCTTCTCAGTTCTCTAATATGTTTAAAAAATATCCTAACCCTGAAACACTTTTGTATAAATAAATATTTGTCATTATATTATAGTGGTAGGGATAATGAAATTATCTGCAAGGCTCAAACCATGCCAAGGCACGTCCTTTAAACGACAATTATAAATGCTCCCTAATAAATGTTAAAACATTATGAAAAATTAAAAAAAAAACTAAAAGATATGTCGAGAATTATGATAATGACAATGGAAGTATATTGGTATTCACTATTGATGTTTTTAGTCAACTTTTTGGGAAAAAAATTCTGTTTTTATTAGTAAAAAGCATTTAGATAATTGTGGTAAAATTCATGCCCTTTAGTAATAGAAAAAGATTCCAGTTATCAAGGTAGAGATATTTTTTCGTACTTCGTGATAAATTTCTTTAAGGCTGGTAAAAGGACATTTTAACATTTATTTTAAATTTTGTTAAAATGTATTTAAATATTAAGGTTAGTTCAGGTTAGGTCAAATTGTATCAGAAATGAGAATAAAAAAATTGTAAGAAAGCAAAGCGAGAAACGAAAAAGAGGGTTCTAAAGGATGTCGATAACACTATATTTTACTTCTTATTCTGGAGCTGACAAATCACTAAAAATAAACTGATAATATTTTTAGGGTTCAAAAATTCTAATTTTTTAATTATTAATTTAAATAGGTACACTTTAAGACAAAGTTTAGGTTTATCCTAAAAGAAAAAAATGTTAGAAATATATAAAAAGTTTAGAAGATTTTCAAGTGATTTTGCCAGCAGGTATATTTTAAAATACTCAAATATTTTGTTATTGCAGGCAAGCGTTACTTCTTCAGCTGGAGAGACCCCGCTCTAAAAGATGTTCAGTATGACTGGCTTGCTGCACGTAACTACTGCAGAAGGCGCTGTATGGAAACCGTTTCTTTGGAAACTTCAGTTGAAAATGAATGGATCAAGGAGCGTATTGTTAGAGAGAACGTAAGTAGTACAAGCATAAACTAAAGAATTATGGTACATGGATTATTCACTCAAATAGGGACTACTCACATGAAGGCGTCTATTTTATTAGCACATTTTCTTACAGATTCTACATACTATATTTTACATCGTGTCCTCTGTTGTAGCCGTTTACCCACATTGATTGTCTAAAATTTTTATTCTCTGGTCTATGGTACAAGCAAGGGGTTCAATGACCATTTGTATAATTGAGGTGTCCGTTACTTTGTGACAGTACATTTTAAATTTCTAAATGAAAGCTTGACAATGTAGAAAACCTATGAAACTGCAGTAGCAGATAAATAAAAAATAAGTGACAAATAACAAAATAATTCGTTTCATTTCATTTAGAAATTTCGAATTATTTTGTTATTTGTCACTTATTTTTCATTTATCCGCTACTGCAATTTCGTAGGTTTTCTATATTGTCAAGCTTCATTTCATTTAGAAATTTCAATGACCATTTATTTTTAAAATGTTGAAACGACAGCTTCTTCTTCTTACGACGCCGTCTCCTCACAAAGGTTGGCGATCTATATAGCTAAACGAACTTTAGAAACTGCTGTTTGAAAAATATCACTCGAAGCACATCCAAATCACCTTCTCATGTCCTTCAGCCAAGAATTCTGTCGTCTTCCGATCGATCGTTTGCCCTTTATTTTACCTTCAATAACTGGACGTAGCAATTCGTTCTTTGGGCTCCTCATTATATGTCCGAAGTATTGAGTTTTTCTTATTTTTATGGTTGTTAGTAATTCCTTCGTTTTGTTCATTCTTTCTAGTACTTCTGTGTTTTTTTTTATTTTCTGTACCCAGGAGATGTGAAGAAGGCGTCTATAAATGTACATTTCAACAGATTCCAGTCGTTTCTCTGAGCCAGGGTCAAGGGTTCAGCACTGACATCTATACACTAGCACGGAGAATACATATGCTCTCACTATTCTCATTCGGAGTTCGAGACTGAGACTTGTGCGATGGAAAAATTTATTCATATTCATATATGTTACTCGGGCCTGTTCAATTCGGGAATATATTTCCTTTCTTGGGCCTCACTTGTCATTTATATTGGTTCCCAAATATTTAAATGTGGAGACCTATTCTACGGTGTTTTCTCTGATCTCGATGGATTCTGGTGGTAGATTTTTCTTTGTTATTACCATCCACTTAGTTTTTCTTATATTCATAGTTAATCCAAATCTTTCGCTGGCTATTACAACTCGATCGATCAGTTGCTGGAGATCTTTGATATTATGTGCTAATAGAACAGTATCATCAGCATACCGTATGTTGTTCAGTGTTTTTTCCATTAACTGTTATTCCTTCAATGGATTCATAGATGATCTCATTAAATACAACATCAGAATAAAGATTGAATAAAACTGGTGAGAGAATGCATCCCTGTCTTCCTTGGGTTATTTTTATGCTCTCGGACTTTTTCAGCCCAATTTTAACTTCCACTGATTGATTCCAGTACAGATTTTTAATAATATTTAGATCTCTTTTGTCTATATTTGTTATTTCTAGAATTTTTATTAATTTTTCACACAGTTGAAAGCTTTGTTGTAACCTATAAAACATGCATATACATCTACATTCACTCTTTACAACGCTGGACATTTAATGAGAATAAAGCTTCCCGTGTACCCATGCCTTTTCGTAATCCGAATTGTGTATTATCTATTTCTGCTTCACATTTTCTATATATTCTGGTATGGATGATTCTCAGGAATATCTTGAGAACGTCAGACATTGAACTTATCAAGCGATAATCGTAACATTTCATTGATTTTCACTTTTTGGGAATTAAGATGAAAGTCGACTTTAGCCACTCAAGAGGGATTTGTCCAGTTTCATAGATCTTGTTAAATAAGATTACCAGTAGATTAATAACCGAAAATATTTTGAGGATTTCTCCCTTTATGGCATTTAACGTCAAAATCACACTTTACTGCGTGACAATATCAAACCTTTAGGGACATTAACAGACTAGAAATCGGTTCCAAAAATTTGACCTTGATTTAGAATATAAAAAATATTCTCTAGTACATAGCATATGAGGTAGTAAATTATTTTTTACCGAATTTAATCCTCTTAGTATTTACCGAAATGTTTAACTTTAAGAACATATCACATCTAAGCATTTTAATTATTTCAGATAAAGTATATCTGGACCTCTGGAAGAAAATGTGACTTTAACGGATGTGATCGTCCAGATTTAGTGCCCACTGAAGTTAATGGTTGGTTCTGGACTGGAAGCCTGGAGAAATTGGCTCCAACAACTCAAAGAGATCAAAATGATTGGTCTCCTACTGGTGGTATCGGTTTACCCCAACCTGATAACCGTGAGGTAAAACAAGGAGGTAAGAATCTAACATTTCTTTATTTTATTCCGATTCAGTACCGACTCACGGTGGATACGAGCTGGGCAGTTTGTCTAGGGCGCCAGATGTAAAAGGGTGGTGTACGGATAGATAATTTTTTAGATAATTTTGCCTAATCAACGGAGCGACAAGAAAACTCTTGCTCAGGGCGACAAGAACCCTTTCAGCCAGGGCGTCAGTTGACAAAGCTGACTCTGCTTCAATTAATAGGTTATTTTTATGTTAAAATCTATCTGATTTTGAAATGTAACAGATTAACAAACACATAGATTTCTTTTTGCAATGATATAAATCTGTGCTGAGAAAAAGGAAAGGAAAAGTTCCAATCTTGGGAGTAAATGACAAATATAATTTTATTTTAGGTGCCGAAGAAAACTGTTTAGCTGTTCTCAACCAATTCTACAATGACGGCGTTCATTGGCACGATGTTGCCTGTCACCATGTGAAACCATGGGTATGTGAAGAAAATGAAGAACTATCCAAATACGTGAACTTCTTGCACTGATACTCCTGTAAAATGCATTATTTCGACTGTAAACATAATTTAAATATTTAATAAAAAATAATTCTTTAAATAATTGTGTTGATAATTACCAATCGTTCATAACCCCGCACTAGACCAGAGGTTTCCAACCTTTTATGGACCACCGCCCCCCCTTTGCAAGAAACAAGAAATCCACAATAGTTAATTATACCAATATTAAAATATTGTTGCATATTATCTATACCTATTTCATCTGTCTATCTATCTATTAAGAATCACAAAGTAGAAATTAATTAAAACGACCATAATGTAGTAAAAAATTGTTTATTAAAAATTTAAAAATAAATACACAATCAATAAGAAATAAAAAAATTTATGAGATGATTGAGGCTGATGGAGTTTTAACAATTTGTTATTGTCGGGTTCCAGTTTCGTTAACATCAGTCCCAAATTGCCACGTTCAGTGATGTGTAATCTGTTCCTTTTCTTACACAGTAAATTAGCTACTCTACTGAACCCACGCTCAGCCAAATACGATGAAGGAAAAGCAATTAAAAATTTCTGTACTCTTGCCTACAATCCAGGGTAGAGAGCTGGTATTGATTTTTGAAACCAGAACTCTTGGTACCGATTTCTGAATTTTCCTTTTAGTTCTTCGTTAGTTGTGAGTTCTACGAGTTCCTCTTCTAAATTTGAATTTTTGAATTTGAAAGGATCTAAAACCCAACTCGGTATATTCATGTTTAAAATATCCTGAAATCGCTCCGTAAAATCAGCATGAAAAACGTATTGGCAGTAAGTAAGTAAATATTCCTGTTTTGCAGAGACTGCTGATAATGTGGGAAAGTGGCCGTATTCTACCTAGATTTCGTTTGAACAGAAGAAGTTTTCCAACAAAAGCAACTAGTACGTTTTTTGTTTTAATTAAATTCAACTCATCATCTTGCAATTGTAAATTGACTTCATTAAAGTTGTGGCTTAACTCAGCTTATTGATGAACCAACACGGATCCCTGATCGAGACGGGGAGTTCGCCAGTCTTCTTGATCTGTTTTTAACCACCAATCCGGAGATTTACACGGTCACCGTAAATCCGCCGTTAGGTTTTTTCCGACCATAAACTGCTTTCGACATCGAGTATCCTGCCAATCAGTGACGGAGAGGCGCCTAGGCCGCGCAAGATTTGGCACTACAAATCGTTTTCGATCCAATAACCCATCTGACTGCGCCAGGGAGGTCTCCGATGTTATTTTGGCTGGTATGAAAGCTTACATCCCTTTTTCGAAGAAATGCTCCTCCAACGGCAAGCCTTGGTTTGACCGAAAATGCAAAGAAGCTGTTGCTTCTAAACATATTGCCTACCGACAATGGCATGGAAATCCTAACACCATAAATCGTAACACCTCTGTTCGTGCCCGGAACAGATGCAAAGGAATTATCGACGAAACCAAGGAGATGCACAATCAACGAATTAGAAACAAACTTCTCACTTGTCCCAATAATTCCAGGTCCTTTTGAGCAGTCGTTAAGGTAGTTAGTCAAAATTTTACCAAATCCACCATACCACCACTCAGACGGCCAGATAATTCCATTGCAAACATACCTGTTGAGAGAGTGAACTTGTTGGCTGAACTCTTTGCTTCACATTCTACTGTCGATTTCCAAGGAAAAACATCACCTACTATTCCCATATTGCAGTCAAAGATGCCCGATCTGGTCTTCAGACAGCGCATCATAAAGCGTATTTTAATGAAGCTAGACACCAAAAAGGCTTCTGGAATACCTGCCATAGTTCTCAAAAACTGTGCAAGGGAACTAACACCAGTTTTCTGTAGATTTTTTAACCTATCCTACCGAAAGGGAATATTTCTGCCCTGCTGGAAATGTGCCACGGTTCAGCCGATACCTAAAAAAGGCAAGAGGACCGACCAGTCGCACTTCTTTCAATAATATCGAAAGTCATGGAAAAGGTTATCAATGAGCATCTTCTAAAATATCTTGAACGATTCAATATTATTAGCGATCACCAATATGGTTTTCGTAAACATAGATCAACAGGAGATCTTCTGACTTATGTAACACATGTTTGGAACAACGCAATTGAACACTTTGGAGAATCTCGAACGGTTGCTCTTGACATATCCAAGGTATTCGACCGTGTTTGGCACGATGGACTGCTGGCTAAGTTACGCTCTTATGGTATGTCTGAAAGGTTCTGTTTGTCCCTCTCATGTTTCCTCAGAGAGCGTTCTTTACGAGTGACGTTCGACGGATTTCTTTCTAACACCTTCACTATCAACGCCGGTGTGCCCCAGGGCTCCATACTGTCTCCTACTCTCTTTCTCATTTACATTAACGATCTGCTGGAAAAGACCGGGAATCCAATCTACAGCTTTGCAAATGACAGTATGCTTGTCTCTTCATTCACCTTGAACGCTCGGACATCGGCTACTCAGGCGAATATCCGCAGACAGCAGGAGGTCGTTCAACTTAACAAAGACCTGGAAGAAATTCTATCTTGGGGTGACAGTAACCAAGTGGAATTTAACGCTACAAAAACTCAGGCGGCAGTTTTTTCTAAAAAAGTTAACGTTGCTGAACCCGACATAGTTATGTTGGGGCACTCCATTCCCCTAGCATCGTCGCTCAATTTGTTGGGCGTTAGTTTGGGAGCAAATATGTTCTGGCATGAATATGTTGCAGGCATAGCAAGGAGAGCTTCTCAAAAGTTGGGAATATTATTTCGAACCGAAAAGCTTTACACCCCACAACAACTGTTAATTCTTTACAAAGCTCAAATTCGACCAACTATGGAATACCGCTCCCACGTTTGGGGCTCCGCTCCCAAACATATACTGCATTTATTGGATTATGTTCAGAGAAGAGCTGTCCGTCTGAATGGAGACCCGGAATTGACCGGCGGCCTTGATTCGCTGGAACATCGAAGAACGGTTGGCGATTTGAGTCTGTTCTACAAGTATTTTCATGGAAAGTGTTCGAAGGATATAGCCCGCTTAATTCCTCCTAAAGCGGTGCATGTTAGAAATACACGTCGCGCTGGTGCTTCGCATCCGTATGAGTTTCAGCTTGTTACTCCTCGTACAACGCATTTCAAGCAGTCTTTTATATGGAGAACATCATCCCTTTGGAATTATTTGTCCAGCGCTGTGTTTCCCACCGAGTATAATTTACAGCGATTCAAGAACAACGTGAATCGCTTTTTCCGCACATATGCTGGAGCGCTTTAGGGACTTCCCTGCAGCACGTATGCTAGACCTATAAAAAAATATATTTTTAAACAGGTCTGTCAAATAAGCGGTGTCCTTTTTGTGTGTAATCAGGTTTTCGCGCAGTTTTTCGTCTCTGTTTTCAAAGATGTCCAGTACTGAGTCGAAGAGATTGAAAAAACGATTCAGATAAATACCTTTTGAGAGCAAACGAACGTTTGTGTGCAGGAGCAAACGATTGAAATCTTCATCATTTTCACTACAAAGTTGGCCAAATAATAGTCCAGTACCGAGTCGAAGAGATTGAAAGAACAATTCAGATAAGTACCTTTTGAGAGCCAACGAACGTTTGTGTGCAGTAGCAAGCGAACGAAATCTTCATCATTTTTACTATAAAGCTGGCCAAATAATCTGTCATGTAATGAATTGCTTCTAATCTTATTGAATGGTCTAATAATATAATGGAGTGACGTATGCAGGCGTTTATTCGGATTTTTTTTGCAACCAAATGCTGACGATGCTATTACTGCTTGTTTCAAATGCGCTACGAAACCCTTATGACTCCCCGTCATTGCTGGAGCACCATCAGTAGCATCTGACAAAATAATACGAATAGAAATTTCTTTCTTTTGAAAAAAACTTGTTCATGGTATTAAATATCGATTCTCCCTTTGTATCGGTTTCCAAATAATAACTCTTAACAATTTATTTCTTCTTTTATGAATCGAACGTATGATAAAAGTAGTGTTTCGTTATTTGGTAGTTGGTAGTAGGTTGATTCGAGTTGAATGGAACATTTGCAAGTCTTCAAGTAATTGCATAATGATATTTCAACGTTTTTAGCCATTTCATCTATTCATCTTTGCACCGAATTATTACTCAGAGGAATTTTTCTGATGATATCTGACGGTATCTTATGATGAAGAACAGTTTTTATTACCTCTTTAATTGCCGGTAAGATTAATTCCTCGCCAATTGTGTGTGGTTTTCCCGTTTTTGCGATTAACAATGAAATGAGGCTTGTAGTCCATCATTTTCTTATTTAGAAGACGACGCAAAAATATTTGGTTTTAAATATGTCTCTTCCAGCCTTTGAAAATAAGATAAATCTTTGTCCTTTTTAGCAGGATTCATTTTATTCAAATGCTCTTGTAGCCTAGAAGGCTTCATGGCTGCATTTGAAAAAATTTTTTGGCAAATTAAACACATAGGTAATGACTGATTTGTAGGAGAGTGCGTAAATCCATATTTCAAATACTCAATACTGTACTGCCGGCATTTTTTCTTAGATTCAGACCTTTTTGAAATACAAAATTTGCCACGGTTTAAATAAATTAACTTTTCATCAGATTTATAGATAGTTATAAAAATAATGGCTATAATGACTTCTATCACTTTAACTGATGAGTGTGGATTATTGGCGAAGCACACAAAAATAATGACATTCCTAGAGCTACCTCTGCCCTCTATAGATTTGATTTCGTGCACGCATCAACTTGTATGCCTTTGTTTGTTTGCGATGCCAGTGCACTTGCTCAGTAAGCAAGTAATTACCTCTCCCATATTTCTGTCGAATCATGATTGATTGCGTGAATTGCGTCTTTGCTGAACAACTTGCAAAGACTTGTCACCGACAATACTAAACCGAATTAGATATACGTATACCTAATGCTAATTTAAATTTTTTAATCCCTATTTAAGCGATAACTAAAATATAAAAAATTTAGATAGCTAGATAAAATATTTATTCATGAAAACAGTAGATATTTTCAAAGTATCCCCCCATTCTGGACCCGCTACCGCCCCCATGTAAGGCTCCAACGCCCACTGGGGAACGGTACCGCCCCCGTTGGGAACCTGTACACTCGACAAATAAAATTTATTAGATGTTGTTAGAAAGAGTTGACCCTGGGCGAAGAAAATGATGAATATGATACTAAAAACTAACCTTAAAACCAAAATATATTAGGACTGTCTCCTCTCCGTAACAACTTACGGATGCGAAACTTGGGTATTAACACAAAACCTAAGTTAAAAACATAATCAAACGCATAAACTCCCTTAAATAACAGTAGGTAGGTCATGTTGCTTGGACGAAAAATAAAGGTAAGAAGTTACGTTACGTTACAACGATAGTATGAGGACCCGAAAACACTCGCTGGGTTAAGGTACCAGAAAGCTCAGAATACATGTGTTGATGTGTTGTTTATATACACATATATATATATATATATATATATATATATATATATATATATATATATATATATATATATATATATACATACACATATATATATATATATATATATATATATATATACATATATATATATATATATATATATATATATATATATATATATATATATATATATATATATATATATATATATATATATATATATATATATATATATATATATATATATATATATATATATATGTATATGTATATATATATATATATATATATATATATATATATATATATATATATAGATATATATATATATATATATATATATATATATATATATATATATATATATATATATATATATACAGCAGAATCTCGATTATCCGAAATAATATGGACCAAAGTGATTTCAGATAATCGAAATTTTGGTTAATCCGATTTTTTTTATAAAATAGAAGTTTAGAATGAATACAACGTACAAAGGTATTTATAGAATAGAACAATTAGTTTACTTATTTTATGTATATGTACGGAAAATCGAAAATAAAACAGTTTCATTCTTAACTTTAGTGTCTTAAAAATGAGGTAATTTTTAACAGCACTCGTTTTGCATTAGTTCTGTTTTTGGTTGCGATGTCTCTCCAACGCTTGATAAGCAAAACGTCCGCGGCAGTTGCATTTTCTTGTTGTTCTACATAAGTTAAACGCTTTTTCTAGGGCCTCTAGTCCTTCTGAATGTGACATTTTTACTGGAATATTGTTAATCGCTTCTACTTCGTTATCAACATCGTCATCACTGTCTATTTTCTTAGCATTTTTTCATACACTTTTAATTAATTCTTGGTCAGTCATTTCATCTTCCACACTATCACTGTTTAACCATTCACAAACATCGGTTTTTGTAACACTTTCACATCCTCATATTCTTGTAATAATTTGATGTAAACTTTCATTATCTTCTGTCTCTGCCTCTGAGTAATGTCTCTCCTCTTGTGGAATCAATTTTGACCAAGATTTTTCCAAAGTACTACTCTTTATTTGATACCAGGCTGAAGCTATCCAATATATAAAATTTTTCAAATTTATCTTTTTTAGGCAATCAGTAAGATTGCCATCTTCATCTACTTCTTCTAAAATATGCTCCAATAACAAACGCCTGTAATTGTGTTTTAAATTTTCCAGTACACCCTGATCCATAGTCTGAATGAGAGAAGTTACAGCAGGAGGCAAAAACATTGCTTTTATTTCCCCACTTTCAAGTTGCTCCACACTTGGGTGAGTGGGGGCGTTATCTAGTAACAGAATACATTTTCTAGGATATTCATGTTCTTTTAAAAAAAGTTCCACTTTGTGAACAAAATCCCCAAAAAAATACTCTTTAAATAGAGTCGCGTTTATCCAGGCATTGTGTTGATTTTATACAAAACAGGAAAAGCATTGCGACGAATATTCTTAACGGTTCCTGGATTTGCTGACTTACCAATACATAATAATGGGAGTTTGTGTCTTCCAGAAGCATTACTGCATGCAAGAATAGTAATACGTTCTTTGCTACGTTTGTAACCAGGTGCTCCAGCTTCCGTTTTTGAAGCTAAGGTATTTGACGGCAACATTTTGTAGTTCAAACCTGTTTCATCACAATTATAGATTTGGTTTGGTTGTAAACCATGTTCTTTCATAAGCTGCTCAAAATTCTCTGCAAATATTTTTGCAGCTGATACATCAGCCGACAATTCTTCTCCACAAACTTTCAGTTGACGTACACCATGTCTTTTTTTTCCACCTGTCTAGCCATCCATCCCTTGCAGAAAAATTTACAGGCGCTTCAATAACTGGCAACTCTTCGCTTAAACTCACTGCCTTATGTTTGAAAATTGTTCCTGAAATTGGTATTCCACGTTCTCGATTCTGTGTAAACCATAAAAATAAAGAATCATCCACTTTTTGGTATTCACCGCTTTTCATCATTTTTCGTGTCTGTGTAGGCGATGACAAAACACTACAACATTTTTCAAGTTTTTCGCGATTTTTTCTCCACTCTGAAACAGTACTCACGGCTACACCTAAATCCTTCGCTATATTTTTAAGAAGTTCACCATTATCTAAACGTTGTATTGCTTCAAGTTTCTCTTTTAAAGTAATAACAACACGTTTACGCTTATTATTATGACGCTCCATTTTGTAAAATATCTATCAAAACGAAACTATTACCGCTGCGATAATAATAGACGTAATGAGTAACTTATAACACTCTTCGATTAACCAAAACATAGACAGCGGTGAAATTCTAGACGTCGGGGAGTCCCCGACGCGTTAAGGAAACCACTCATCGTCATCCTAAGAAAACACAACACAGGCATAACATACAAGCTACAAAACACTCTGGCAGACATTCTGGGGAACCCCAAGAGGACAAGATAAAACTGGAGAACCATGAAGTTTACAGCGTCCCATGCGGAGACTGCCACAAACTGTACATAGGGCAAACAAGCAAAAGAATCTCCACCTGGATCCAAGAACATAAATTAGTTATCAAACTAACAACTGCTACTCTTTTTCAGCACCATCAAGTTACTGGTCATACATATATATATATATATATATATATATATATATATATATATATATATATATATATATATATATATATATATATATATATATATATATATATATATATTTATATATAAATGGCTATTTGTTTAGATCTCTAGAAATTGATATTGTGACCAGTATCTTGATGGTGCTGAAAAAGAGTATCTCTATTGTAATAAATATATATATATATATATATATATATATATATATATATATATATATATATATATATATATTACAATAGAGGTTTTCACGGATGGTGGAATGTAATACATTAAAATTCCGAGTTTCAATCCGTTCGTCTAACACTGAATTTGCACAAGGTTTCGCCAAAATCTCTTTGGCATTTTCAAGTGTTCTTGCTGCTGCTGTACTCGATACTGCGATCTTACTGCTGCTGCCGCTCGCTTTAGCTTTGAGCGGCAATAGCAGCAAGATCACAGTATCGAGTAACAGCAGTAGCAAGAGGAATATGTATATGTGTATATATATATATATATATATATATATATATATATATATATATATATATATATATATATATATATATATATATATATATATATATATATATATATATATATATATATTTATATATATATATATATATATATATATATATATATATATATATATATATATATATATATATATATATATATAATATAAAAGAACTCCGAGACATAGAATCTGAAATAGAAAAGTTAAGTGAAATACCAAGGGGGCTAAAGAATAAGTATCTAACTATGGAACAAACACATAAAAGGAAGGAATGGATGAGAGATGAGATTCTAAAACTAATGGAGAAAAGTCGGTTACGCAAAAACAGAGGTAACAGAAGAGAATATACTCGTACCAGACTACTCACACAAATACAGAAACAAATTGGAACAGCTAAAGATAGGTGGAATGGTGAAAGATGTAAAGAGATAGAGGAGTTGCAGGGAAACTATAATAGCTTTAATATCTATTGAAAAATCAAAAACTTATCTGGTGAACGGAGAACGAAATCAAATGGATTATATTTAATAGATCATCAAGGAAACGTTGTTATTGATAAAGAAGAGAAATTGAAAAATACGGCAAGACTATATTACAGAATTATTTTCTGATGCAAGACTAGATCAGTCACAATGCTTAACAGACTTGTTTGGGCCCTGTATTGCCACCGATAAAGTACGCATTATAACAAATCAACTAAAATAAAAAATAACCGGTCAAGTGCAAGTTGAACTTGCGCAATTAGTGTTCCGTACGTTGATTGCTTTTAAAATAAAAAATTTTGTTACAGATGTGTAAAATGATCAATGTCTTCACAAAACACACCCCAAATGAGTTTTCAACAAAGTTTGTTTCCAATCTTTACTGAAATCTGATGACCTTGAAATTTTTGTTTTTTTTTAAATACCAGAAAAATTATTAAAGGTGATATAACTCGTGATCATTTTTGGTTAATCTGCACCCCGTGGAGAATATTCCAGAATTTTTTCAAAATTTTTTGATAAGTACTTTTCGAGATAAGGCGGCAGACAGCGATTTTTCGCGATTTTTTAAAAATAATACAAAGAAAAGTGCGCGCAAGTAGTGCATTATATATACATTTTTTACTCGTCTTTTCACAAGCTTTCATTTGACACCACACTCGACGACCTAGTAAAAAAATTTTTTTTTCACTTCCGATTTCACTCCCCAAAACTAATCCTTTAAGTCAAAATTTAACTCTCAAAACTACATGGCTCTGATGAGGCCATCAATTCCTATATTATTACCAAATTTCAACTTTCTATGTCAAATAGTTTCGGAGAAAATCGAGTGTGACAGACAGACAGACAGCCAGACACCGAAGTGATCTTATAAGTGTTCCGTACGGAACACTAAAAAGGAAAAGCCATCGGTCCCGATGAATTCCATGGGGCATTTCTTAAACTCTTAGATGAGGATGGGATTAAATGGCTTACGGTGATCTACAATAAAATCTATGTTTTAGGCAGAATCCTAGAAAGCTGAGTCCGAGTTTATAACAAGATTTGTCACAAACTGGGTCTTGAATAGATTGATTTTTAGACCAACCTCTCCTGAAGCTTCCTTAAGTATGTGTAGCATAGTTTGTGCTTCTTGTATTTTGTCTGTTATTAAGATAATGTCGTCGGCGAAACTTTTCACCGTCAATGTTAAGTCCCATTCTTTCCCAGTTTACTGATTTTAGAATACTTTCTAGAAGTGTTATGAAAAGCTTGGGTGAGAGCATATCACTCTGCCGCACTCCTCTTCTGACTCGAAATTTGCTGGTGGATTGATTAGTTTGTATTTTAACATGAGCGGTGGCATTTTCATATATGTATTTAATTACATTTTAATATCGATGATCAATACGACACTCAACAAGAGCTTCCAAAAGTCTCTGCTGATTTACAGAATCAAAAGCCTTTTCGAAGCCCACAAATACAAGAAGCTTATTATATTCTATACATTTTCAATGAGGATTTTAACTGTAAGCAGATGGTCGTTTATTTCATACCCCGAGCGGAAACCTGGAAAAACTCGAATTTATTTGCTAGACGTTTAGTAAGTATTTTCGTGAATAACTTGTATACATAACTCAGGAGGCTAATGGGTCGATAGTTTGTAATTTTGAAGTATCTCCTTTTTTTATGGGTCTAGCACACATGCTGCAGGGAAGTCCCTAAAGCGCTACAGGAGCGACACATATGCGGAGAAAGCGATTCAGGTTGTTCTTGAATCGCTGTAAATTGTACTCTGTGGGAAACACAGTCCTAGGCAAATTATTCCAAAGGATGATGTTCTCCATATAAAAGACTGCGAGAAGTAACAAGCTGAACCTCAGACAGATTTGAAGTATTAGCGCGATGTGTACTTCTAACATGCACCGCTCTGGGAGGAATTAAGCGGGCCACATCCTTCGAACTCTTTCCATGAAAATACTTGTAGAATAGGCTCAAGTCGCCAAACGTTCTTCGATGTTCCAGCGAATCAAGGCCGCCGCTTAGTTCCGAGTCTCCAGCAGACGAACAGCTCTTCTCTGGATAGAATCCAACAAATGCAGTGTATGTTTGAGAGCGGAGCCCCAAATATGGGAACAGTATTCCATAGTTGGTCGAATTTGAGCTTTGTACAGAATTAACAGTTGTTGTGGAGTGTAAAGCTTTCTGGTTCGAAATAATCTTCCCAACTTTTGAGAAGCTCTCATTGCTATGCCTGCAACATGTTCATGCCAGGACATATTTGCTCCCAAATTAACGCCCAACAAATTGAGTGACGATGTTAGAGGAATGGAGTGCCCCGACATAACTATTTCGGGTTCAGCAACGTTAACTTTTTTAGAAAAAACTGCCGTCTGGGTTTTTGTAGCGTGAAATTCCACTTGGTTATTGTCACCTCAAGATAGAATTTCTTCCAGGTCTTTGTTAAGTTGAATGACTTCCTGCAGTCTGCGGATATTCGTCTGAGTAGCCAATGTCCGAGCGTTCAAAGTGAATGAAGAGATAAGTGTACTGTCATCTGCAAAACTGTAGATTGGATTCTCGGTCTTTTCCAGCAGATCGTTAATGTAAATAAAAAAGAGAGTAGGAGACAGTACGGAGCCTTGAGGTACACCGGCGTTGATAGTGAAGGTGTTAGAAAGAAATCCGTCGACTCACACTCGTAAAGAACGCTCTCTGAGAAAACATGAGAGCCACAAACATGCCATAAAAGCGTAGCTTAGCCAACAGCCCATCGCGCCAAACACGGTCGAATGCCTTGGATATGTCAAGAACAACCGCTCGAGATTCTCCAAAGTGTTCAATTTCGTTGTTTCAAACGTGTGTTACATAAGTCAGAAGATGGTGATCGCTAATAATGTTGAATCCTTCGAGATATTTTAGAAGATGCTGATTGATAGCCTTTTCCATGATCTTCGATATTATTGGAAGCAGTGCGATTGGTCGGTAGTTATTCGGCAAGATCTTCTTGCCTTTTTTAGGTACCGGTTGAACTGTGGCACATTTCCAGCAGGAAGAAAATATTCCCTTTCTGTAGGGTAGGTTGAAAAGTCTACAGAAAACTGGTGTTAGTTCCCTCGCACAGTTTTTGAGAACTATGGCAGGTATTCCGTCAGCGCCAGAAGCCTTTTTGGTGTCTAGCTTCATTAAAATACGTTTTATGACACGCTGTCTAAAGACAATATCGGGCATCCTTGACTGCACTATGAGAATAGTAGGTGGTGTTTTTCCTTGGAAATCGACAGTAGAATGTGAAGCAAAGAGTTGAGCCAACAAGTTAGCTTTCTCAATAGGTGTCCTTGCAATAGAATTATCCGTCGTGTGAGTGGTGGTATGGTAGGTTTGGTGAAATTTTGACTAACTGCCTTAGTGATTGACCAAAAGGACCTGGAATTGTCGGGACAAGCGAGAAGTTTGTTTCTAATCCGTTGATTGTATGCCTCCTTGGTTTCGTCGATAATTTCTTTGCATCTGTTCCTGGCACGAACAAAGTTGTTAAGATTTATGGTGTTAGGACTTTCACGCCACTGTCGGTATGCAAGATGTTTAGAAGCAACAGGTTCTTTGCATTTTCGGTCAAACCAAGGCATGCCGTTGGAAGGGCATTTCTTCGAAAAAGGGATGTAAGCCTCAATACCGGCCAAAATAACATCGGAAACCTCCATGGCGCAGTCAGATGGGTCGTCGGATCGAAAACAAACGTCTAACCAAAGGAAAGTTCGAAAATATTCCATGAGATCTTCCCATTTAGCAGATTTGTAGTGCCAAATCTTGCGCGGTTTAGGCGCCTCTCTGTCGCCGATTGGTAGAATACTCGATGTCGAAAATAGTTTATGGTCGGAAGAACCTAACGGTGGATTTACGCTGACCGTGTAAATCTCCGGATTTGTGGTTAAAAACAGATCAAGAAGACTGGCGAACTCCCCGTCTCGATCAGGGATCCGTGTTGGTTCGTCAATAAGCTCAGTTAAGCCACAACTGATTGAAAATGATTCGGCTTCACGACCTTGTTCGTCGGTAGTAGTTGATGTTGTGGACATTAAAGTCTCCTAGGATATCAATTTCGGAATTTGGACAGTTAATTTGTAAATGATCGATGGTGTCTGCAAGAGAAGCGAAAAGTGTTCTAAAGTTAGTATCACTTGGTGGTCGATAGAGGATACAGATGAACCTTGTGGTTGGTCGAGTCGTTATTTTTAACCACATAACATCAAAGTTTGGGGGCTCCAAAGCCTCTTCTCGTTGGCAAGAGAGGTCGCTTCTGACAAAAAGACAGATTTTAAAGTTACGCCTAAATCGGGAATAGAAGTCGTACCCAGGATAAAGATAATTGACTGTGCTGGTCGATGAACTGACCTTGGTTTCACCGAGAGCGAGTACATGAGGTTTATTTGATTGCAGGTGTTGGTGCACTGAATTTATGTTCAATTAAAACCTCGTATGTTGCAAAAATCCATTTTAAAATTCTGATCTCTGCATGTCGACGCCTCTGAACCAGCCCCCACCTGGAGATCCGAACTGGGGGCTATTTTACCTCCGGAATTTTTTGTATCCAGGTGCCTCATCATGCTATTTGATCCCACAGTCCGGGACATCGCCACAGCCACGAAACGTTAAGCAACTTCACGCAGCCTAAGCCGATGCGATGGTACCACACCGGGCGATGCTGGTGGGATCTGGGCATCTACCATCTAGGTTGTTCTTTAAGTCGCCTCTTACGACGGGCAGGTGGCGTCTTTTTTATGCATGATTACGATAGTTGCATTATTCCATTGGAATGGAGTTATTGCTTCCAGGAGGCATTTATTGAATAACATTTTAAGAGATTTCATAATTTGTTGTCCTCCTTGTTTAACTGCCTCTACTACAATATTGTCTTCACCCGCAGCTTTGTTATTTGTCATGTCCTTCAAGGCTGATGTGATTTCTTCTTCTGCGATGTCTGGGATATCCTCTGACCCCTGATTCAGGACTTTTAGTATGTTGATTCCTGTTTTTTTTTTTATCTTATAAGGTATATAATTGTCAATAAAATAATTCGATGATCTGTAAAATATCTCTTTTGCTTGTTATTGCATTAGCATACATGTCCTTAATCTTGCATATGTCTTTCCTTTCCATTGTGTTCTTTTTTCTCAAACTTTTAAGCTTTTATTATGTTCTACAATGTTTTTAATTTCCTCTTCATTTTTTGTCTTTTGTCTTTTCTAATTTCCCTCGATATCTCACTACTTATAGTTCTGTATTCATCTGTAGTCTTATCTACAATTTCTCTCCTTTGCTTCCTTACCTGTTTTACTCTTTGATTTAATTTCTGTTCTTTTTGTTGTTTTGGCCAAGTTTTGTCAATGGCATTTTCTATAATATTTTTGATGTTCTCAAATATGTCATCAACTG
Organism: Pachyrhynchus sulphureomaculatus; assembly: GCA_019049505.1. NCBI lineage: Eukaryota > Metazoa > Arthropoda > Insecta > Coleoptera > Curculionidae > Pachyrhynchus > Pachyrhynchus sulphureomaculatus. Next base: position 135,427,186 of record CM032447.1, read on the forward strand.
CTGTATCTGCATTGTGTTCCAAGGAGCTAGCGATCTCTCTTCTATAGGAATCCACATCCTCTGGGGTTATCTATTTCTTATGGTTCCTTTTACGAATCATGTTGTTTCTTTCCTGTTTAATATTAATAAACACTTTTGCTCTCACAGTGCGTTGGTCACTTCGAACTGAACACTGGCACTTACGTCTTGGATAATGTCTTTCCTGTTATTGATTATGAAATCTACTGCATTTTTTGTTTTACCATCTGGGCTAAACCATGTCCATTTTCTGTTTTTGTTCTTTCTGAAAAAGATGTTCATTACATATAAATTATTTTGATGTAGAAAATTAGTATCCTCCCTCTTTCGTTTCGATCTCTTAGCTCATGATGACCTATTGCAGTTCTCTCTTCGTCATCTGTACTTCCAATTTTGGCATTGAAGTCATCGATCAACATCGTAAAATGCGTTTTTCCGTCTTGTAGAGCAGTGGAAATTTCTTCATAGTATTTCATCCTCTAAGTGGGTGCTCGTTGGTGCATAGGCCTGAACAATTTTTAGATAGTATCTTTGATTTAGTTGGATTATCAGATATATGACTCTCGGACTAACACTGTTGATTTCAATAATTTTCTTAACATGTTTCTTATTTATCAAGAAGCCGACTCCTCTAATCAAAGTTTCTTCAACTGCATAATACAGACAGTTTCCGAAGTTCGATATGATTTGGTCCTCTCCAGTTCTACGGACCTCGCTTAGACCTATGATATCCCATTTAGTGCTTTTAAGTTCCTCTTCCAATTCTATTAGCTTTTCATCTGTTGACAGAGTTCTTACATTATATGTTACTATATAAAGTGGCTGAAATATGCGATTGTCAGATCTTTTGTTTGATGGTAAATTTAACGAGTTTTTGCCTCCCCTAGAATCCATGAGGCAGACCTTTTTCAAGGTGTAGGAAATGTCATTTAATGAGCCACCTACCTGGGGTACCTTTCCAGAAGTTTTATAACTGATTATATTCAGTAAAGGTTTTTGGCCATAATTCGCCACGTTAGCCAAACGATTTGGCGAATGGGTAGGGATGTAGGAATACGGTTTTTAGGTCGTTTTGGGTGGGAAGGGTGAAAAAAAGAACATGATTTCCCCTCAAAAATTGGAGGTGGGAAAAAATCATGGCTTCGCGTTAGGTAGGGTCGCGTCCCTAAAGTAGGCCTGTCTTCTACCGGGATCATAAAAGAGTGTCTACCCGCTACCTTATTTTATTAGGGCATTAGTAGAAAAATTATTGCAGAAAATAAGGCACTGATATAAGCAATAAAGGCAATAATTCATATGAATTAAAGCTTCTTACAAGTTAAATTAATGAAACAGACCTCGAAGCGAATATAGGCCGATGTTACTAAGTAAAATGGGGTTGGTCGCGCTACAATATAGATAATTAATTTTAATTTGGCTGTTACAAATGACGTCTGAACATTATAATTCTAGTTGGTTATTACATTTAAATATTAAGCCCTATTTATCGTTTTTACGAAAGATAAGTCAGTCACGAGTGATTTAAAGTGTTTACAGCTTATTTTAAAATTTTTAATCTTAAAAGTTTAAAATTTTGTTAATAACATAAAATGTAAGGGCAAAGTTCACAACGCGTTAAACAAAGGTTGTCTATAGAAATTTGTGGTTTCATGATTTTATCAATAATAAAATTATTGTATATGATAGCTAATTCCGTCCTGCTGGAAATGTGCCACGGTTCAGCCGATACCTAAAAAAGGTAAGAAGACCTTGCCAAATAACTACCGACCAGTTGCACTGCTTTCAATAATATCGAAAGTCATGGAAAAGGTTATCAATGAGCATCTTCTAAAATATCTTGAACGATTCAATATTATTAGCGATCACCAATATGGTTTTCGTAAACACAGATCAACAGGAGATCTTCTGACTTATGTAACACATGTTTGGAACAAAGCAATTGAACACTTTGGAGAATCTCGAGCGGTTGCTCTTGACACATCCAAGGCATTCGACCCTGTTTGGCACGATGGACTGTTGGCTAAGTTACGCTCTTATGGTATGTCTGAAAGGTTCTGTTTGTGGCTCTCATGTTTCCTCAGAGAGCGTTCTTTACGAGTGGCGGTCGACGGATTTCTTTCTAACACCCTCACTATTAACGCCGGTGTGCCCCAGGGCTCCATACTGTCTCCTACTCTCTTTCTCATTTACATTAACGATCTGCTGGAAAAGACCGGGAATCCAATCTATAGCTTTGCAGATGACAGTACGCTTGTCTCTTCATTCACCTTGAACGCTCGGACATCGGCTGCTCAGGCGAATATCCGCAGACAGCAGGAGGTCGTTCAACTTAACAAAGACCTGGAAGAAATTCTATCTTGAGGTGACAATAACCAAGTGGAATTTAACGCTACAAAAACCCAAGCGGTAGTTTTTTCTAAAAAAGTTAACGTTGCTGAACCCGACATAGTTATGTCGGGGCACTCCATTCCCCTAGCATCGTCGCTCAATTTGTTGGGCGTTAGTTTGGGAGCAAATATGTCTTGGCATGAACATGTTGCAGGCATAGCAAGGAGAGCTTCTCAAAAGTTGGGAATATTATTTAGAACCAGAAAGCTTTACACCCCACAGCAACTGTTAATTCTTTACAAAGCCCGAATTCGACCAACTATGGAATATTGCACCCAAACATACACTGCATTTGTTGGATTCTGTTCAGAGAAGAGCGGTCCGTCTGATTGGGGACCCGGAATTGACCGGCGGCCTTGATTCGCTGGAACATCGAAGAACGATTGGCGACTTGAGTCTGTTCTACAAGTATTTTCATGGAAAGTGTTCGAAGGATGTAGCCCGCTTAATTCCTCCCAAAGCGGTGCATGTTAGAAATACACGTCGCGCTGGTGCTTCGCATCCGTATGAGGTTCAGCTTGTTACTCCGCGTACAACGCTTTTCAAGCAATCTTTTATATGGAGAACGTCATCCCTTTGGAATAATTTGCCCAGCGCTGTGTTTCCCACCGAGTACAATTTACAGCGATTCAAGAACAACGTGAAACGCTTTTTCCGCACTTGTGCCGCTCCTGGAGCGCTTTAGGGACTTCCCTGCAGCACGTGAGCTAGACCCATAAAAAAAAATAAATAAAAAAATAATTAATACAGAATTATTATCAAAATTTAAAGCTGTTAAATGTTTCATTATTTTTTAAAAAATTAGAACAAAGGCATTGATAATATGTCGTTATTTCATGTAGTTTATATAATAAATATTATACAATACAATTTTATAGTCGGTTCCAGATGGTTACAATTTTAGGAAAATATTATCCCTATAGATGGGAATACTATGTTATATTGAAAAGTCACTAGCACAAAGCAATAAATTAGCCCTAATGGTGCAGTAAAAAAGGTCAAAATAATGTTGAGATGGGCATAGTTTAGATACAGCAATATTATGATTTTATCTTCTCTGGAATATCATCAAGAGTATTGTCCCGAGTTTTGGACTTCGAAAAACTGCTCTTTTGTTCATAAACAATTTAAGTTTTCATAACGCATTGCTTAAAATGTGAATAACTCCGATTATATAAGTCGGATCGAGACAAAAAACCAAACCCTTCGTATAAAATTTCCAAAAATCTCGTTGGTTTTAAGTCGCTCAAGTACGTACATAACCTGCAATATTGAAAAAACCGGCAAAAAACTGTTTTTTCTTTAATTTTATTGTACAGGTACCTTTAGTTCTAGCAAAAATACCCTGAAATTTTAGTACAAAAATATTGAACCTAGTGGGCACAATTGAATTTGTTATTTAAAATTTGAATTGTCCATCATTTTATGCTATTTGTTCTACCGGGATATCTCTTTTTTCAAAATTTAGGTCTCAACGCCATTAAAAAAAAAATTGAATTCATTTTAACCGTTTTTTTTTACATTTAATTATTTTTTAAATTAATCAAATAACAACAATGTGTCTTTTCGATCATTTTGAAAAAAAAAACTGAAAATTTTTTATCGCATCTGGTAGAGAATCGCGAGAGTTTTATTTCAAAAGAAAAAATTCATTTTCGTTAACGCGAAAATGACTGAAAAACGCATTGGTTGCTATTTGATTAATAAACGAATGTAAAAAAACGGTTAAAATGATTCCAAAAAAAATTTTTTTTAATAGCATCAGAAAGCTGACGTCGAGACCAAAATTTTTAAAAAAATTGGACCAAATGGCATAAAATGGCAGGCAATTCAAATTTTAAATAACAAATTCAATTGTGTCCACTGGGTTCAATATTTTCGTATCAGGGTATTTTTGCTATAACTAAAGGCATATTTTTCGAAAGTTTCAAGCGGATCGGTTCACTTGGTCGACCTGTACAATAAAATGAAAAAAAAACAGTTTTTTGCCTATTTTATCAATTTTGCAGGTTATGTACGCACTTGAGTGACTTAAAACGAACGATTTGGTGGAAATTTCATTATGAAGAGTCTTTATTGTTTCGATCCGACTTATATAACCTGAGTTATTCACATTTTTTTTATGGGTCTAGCACACTTTTTTTATGAGTCTAACACATTTTAAGCCCAAAAAATACGTTTTCAAATGCTTTTTCTACTGTATTATAATAATATATGAGGCCTTTTCTAAATTAAACTAGGCTATTCGTAGGTAGAATAAATTTTGAGTTAAAAAAAGACTCAATTTTTTAAGCATATTAAGTATTTTATATCCTCTGAAACTTGCTGGTAGATGAGCTGCTGACTCGGCTGAACTCACAGGGATTTTACGTCCAGGGATATTCTGATGAAATGGTACTTGTCCAAGGGAAGCACACCGCCACGAGCTGATACAAAGAGCATTGAACAATGTACAGCGCTGGTGTGAAGGAGCAAACCTGATGGTAAATGCTGTAAAGACTACTGTTATACCGTTCACAAAAAGAAGAGTCCAAGACAATTACAACAACCTGAGTATTTTTTATGGGTCTATCACACGTGCGGCAGGGGAATCCCTAAAGCGCTACAGGAGCGACACGTGTGTGGAAAAATCAATTCACGTTGGTCTTGAATAGCTGTAAATTTTACTCGGTGGGAAACACAGTCCTGGGCAAATTATTCCAAAGGGATGAGGTTCTCCATATAAAAGACTGCTTGAAAAGAGTTGTAGGAGGAGTAACAAGCTGAACCTCATACGGATGTAAAGTATTAGCGAGACGTGTATTTCTAGCATGCACTGCACTGGGAGAAATTAAGCGGGCTATATACATCGAACAGTTTCCATGGAAATACTTGTCGAATAGAATCAAGTCGCCAACTGTTCTTCAGCGTTCCAATGAATCAAGACCGCCGTATCGGGTCTCCAATCAGGTGAACAGCTCTTCTCTGAATAAAATCCAACAAATGCAGTATATGTTTGGGAGCAGAGCCCCAAACATGGGATCAGTATTCCATAGTTGGTCGAATTGTAGCTTTGTATAGAATTAACAGTTGTGAAGTGTAAAGCTTTCTGGTTCGAAATAATATTCCCAGCTTTCGAGAAGCTCTCTTTGCTATGCTTGCAACATGTTCATGCCAAGACATATTTGCTCCCAAATTAACGCCCAACAAATTGAGTAACGATGCTAGAGGAATGGAGTGCCCCGACATAACTATGTCGGGTTCAGCAACGTAAACTTTCTTAGAAAAAACTCTGCTTGGGTTTTTGGAGAGTTAAATTCCACTTGGTTACTGACACTCCAAGATAGAATTTCTTCCAGGTCTTTGTTAAGTTGAACAACTTCCTGCTCTCTGCGGATATTCGTCTGAGTAGCCGATGTCCGAGCTTTCAAACTGAATGAAGAAATAAGCGTACTGTCATCTGCAAAGCTGTAAATTGGATTCCCGGTCTTTTCCAGCAAATAGTTTATATAAATGAGAAAAAGAGTAGGAGACAGTATGGCGCCCTGGGGCATACCGGCGTTGATAGTGAAGGTGTTAGAAAGAAATTCATCGACTGCCACTCGTAAAGAACGCTCTTTGAGGAAACATGAGAACCACAAACAGAACTTTTCAGACATACCAGAAGAGCGTAGCTTAATCAACAATTCATCGTGCCAAACATGGTAGAATGCCTTGGATATATCAAGAGCAACCGCTCGAGATTCTCCAAAGTGTTCAATTGCGTTGTTCCAAACATGTGTTACATAAGTTAGAACATCTCCAGTTAATGTTTACGAAAGCTACATTGATGATCGCTAATAATGTTGAATTCTTCAAGATATCTTAGAAGATGCTGGTCGATAGGCTTTTCCATGACTTTCGATATTATTGAAAACAGTGTGACTGGTCGGTAGTTATTTGGCAAGGTCTTCTTGCTTTTTTTAGGTCGGCTGAACTATGGCACATTTCCACCAGGAAGTAAATATCCCGTTTCTGTAGGGTAGGTAGAAAAGTCTACAGAAAACCGATGTTAGTTTTCTCGCCCAGTTTTTGAGTACTATGACAGATATTCCGTCAGCGCCAGAAGCTTTTTCGGTGCCTAACTTCATTAAAATACGTTTTATACTACACTGTCTGAAGACAATATCGGGCATCCATGAATGCACTATGGGGATAGTAGGTGGTGTTTTTCCTTAGAAATTGACAGTAGAATGTGAAACAAAGAGTTTAGCCAAGCATATTTGGAAAACGGATAAAAACCGTTAATGAGTATGAATCTCCGGACTAGATACCAAATAAAAAACCTTAATAAAGCGAAAATGTGTCTCATGAGATACAGAAGCTTGTTTGAGAAACCCTGAGGCCTTAAACAATGATTGTGTTTTGGTCATACGTTTCGGTCAATAGACGCATAGCTACATATGGAGCTACAGCATGATGAAAACAGAGCAGAGGACGACAACCACGGCGCTAAATCGACTTCTTAAAACAGGGCTATAACAGTGTGATGAGAGAAAGTTTGTCATATTATCCAAAAGTAATAATATATTTGAAGTAAAAATATTCAAATTTTAATTTCAAATAACATTTTCACTTTTAAGTTTTTTGATAGTGTATAGCTGATATTTCTGCGATCTCATTTTATTTTGAGAAACAGATTTTTCTAGAAATGTTTCCAAACATTTTACATAATCTTGAAATGTAAATGAATTTTTAATAACCGACTTCTTACGCCCTTTAATCTGTTTTGTGGCGCATACGTGTGACAATTTCTTCACTTTCCTTATTAATTTTGTCTTTTTCAAACTGAGCTCCTCTTGCGTATAAAGAACTTTACTAGTATACATTTTGAATCGAAGTCTAGCAAAATGTGTCATTTTTCTCCCGTTATGACAACGACCTTTAGAGATACCAGAAATTACTGTATTTAGTAAAATTAAGAATTAAAAATTATTTATGATCTATAGGAAAAGAATCCTAAAACACGTAAAATAGCTTCTCAGCAAAAAGCAAAATGACTTGTATCCAGGTACTATATCACTTCACTGTCTTACTGTCTTCGGAGAGAATATCTACCCGCTACTTATCATCGTCCAACATAAGGGGAAGCCTATCAATAACAGATCTTCTATAGCATATGTTAATATGTAATATGAAATTACTGAGCCTAACTTCTCAAATAAAAGGCTTTGATAACCTACAGGTAATATAGCCTTCGAAATATTAGAAATCTCTGTGTAAAGTAGAATTTAAAAAAAAAAAAATTATTTATAAGCTACTCGTATATAAAATGAATGAAAAGGGTATCCCAAAACACGTAAAACAGCTTGTCAGCTACAAGTAACCTGCATCCTCAGTGAAGATATCTATAGGGCCTAATATATTCTGGTATATGTTGTCTAGCACTATCAGCATCAAATGTAAAGGAAAACCGGTAAATAATAAGTTTTCTGTTCCACTATGATAACAATAGGTGTGATATACATAAAATAAAAAAAAATAATAATAATAAATTAGACAGGCTAACTGCCGAAGTATAAGTCATTAATAACCGCTTTCTAAAAATGCTACAAAAGTAGAATTGAGAATAAAAAATATTTATGAGCAGTATAAAAAGAATAAAAAGTTATCCAAAGATACTTAAGACCGCTTCTCAGCTAAAAGCAACCTGTGTTGAACTCACTTCGCTCCACTATCTTACTGTCCTCAGTGAGGATATCTATAGGGCCTAATATATTTTTTATACCTTTTCTAACACTCATCATCATCAAATGTAAGGGGGAAGCCAAGAAATAATAGGTTTTCTGTCACATTATGGTAATAATGTGTGTAGTATAAACTACAATAATTATGAAGGTATAATAGTTTTATAAATATATTTTAAAGCCATCTAGTCAAAAAGAGGGGTATGTGCCCGAGATTACAAGGCTATCAACTTCTACAAGAAGAACTTCTTTAACGCGGATTACCCTTCCTTCCACTATGCTTGCGAGTTAATTAAATTTCCATAATAAAAAATACCTTCATATCATTATAACTTTTTTATATTATACATACATGTATTTAATAAAAGAAAATACACTTTTAGAATGATAAAATATGAGAGAAAAAAGTTTTATTTAAAAATAAAGTTATTTTTATTGCCTCACAAAATATAAGCCTGAATATCCTACATAACCCTCTCCTCCCTTAAACTTATGTTTTAAAAATAAATACATGTTCCCTCACCCGTCTTAACACATTAAACAAATTTTTCACAACCCCGATTACATATTGTGGAAAAATTTTCCTTCTAGCTCATGCTCTCCACCCTATAAGAACTATTTTTTACTTACTAATATAAAAATATGTTATGTCTAAATATTAAAATAAAATAAAAATTTTAAACCTACAAAAAAGTAGCTTTTTTATAAAATTAAGATAAGTGAACCCCTCCCTCCCATTATAACATCTTTCAAAATTTGACTGCTCCATAAGATAAATATATATTAAAAATTACCGATCGGATTACCTTACATACATATATATATATATATATATATATATATATATATATATATATATATATATATATATATATATATATATATATATATATATATATATATAAAACTGAAACCCCTGAACCCTAAAATAACATCAACAGTAACCGCATTCTTATTCAACTAACTAGGTAAACCAAAACTGGCATTATTAAATTAGGCAATCGCCTTACGAAAGTAACCTGTTTAGTGATGAGGATTTACTTCAACGCATCATGCAACTGCCGCAAGCACACTACTTATATCCTCTTATATTTCAAATCATATTTATATATCAAAAATCTTGAAAGGTTATTTTCGACTTTATAAAACATACTAAATTTTATAAATTATTTTTCATATCGACACATATTTTGAGCAAAAAAAAAATTATGCAGACCAAGGAATCAAAAGTTAAAAAAATTGACATACTCTAACTCCCCCAGTCCACTAAAATTCGAAATAACCTTTAACACGCATATAAGATTGAGGCTTTTAGCGTTAACCCTAAACCACATGCTTAATGACCGCCTTTGTATTAAATTGATGGTAGAAGCCTCAATCTGATATGCGTTTAAAATTTTTATTTTATATTAATATTTATGTTAGATATATTTTTTTATTAGTGAGTAAAAAATGGTGCTCATTACATATCACACACATTGTAACCAGTAGGCTGAAAAGTTTTTGCTCTAGCTACTTAAAACACATCTTTTTTTGCAAAATTCGGTTTTATTCATCAATATAGTCTCCTTCAAGAGCGATACAATCAGTCCAACGCTTTTGTAACATTTCTATACCTTTTTTGAAGAAGGATTTGTTTTTGCCTTCAAAATAGGCCTCAGTTTCGGCGATAACTTGTTCACTGGAGCCAAATCTCTTTCCCGCGAGCATAAGGTGGACGAAGAAGCAATTCAAACTTCAATTCGTGCAGTTTTGCCATCGTAACCATTGACTTGTGACACGGTGCATTGTCTTTATGAAAGAGCACTTTTTTCTTGTTTATTTGGGGTCGTTTCTTTGCGATTTCTACCTTCAAACGCACCAATAACTTTATATAATATCCGCTATTGATGGTTTTTCCCTTCTCAGCACAGTCGATGAAAATTATTCCACGAGCATCCCAAAATACAGCGGCCATAACCTTCCCAGCCGACTGTTGCGTCTTTGGTCGCTTCGGGCGACTTTCACCGGCTGCTGTCCACTCAGCTGACTGCCGATTTGATTGCGGTGTGTAGTGGTGGATCCATGGTTCATCCATTGTCACATATCGCGTGAAAGAATCCTTTTTATTGCGCTTAAATAGGTCAAAACAGCGCTTGGAATCAACACGTTGTTGTTTTTGGTCCACTGTAAGCAAACGCGCTACCCATTTCGAACAGAGCTTTCTCATGCCCAAATGTTCATGCAAAATATGACCAATACGCTCTTTTGATACCTTTAGGGTATCAGCTATTTTACGCAATTTCACTTTACGGTCATTCAAAACAATTTTGTGATTTTTTTTATATTTTCCGGTGTAACCGCCTCGTTTGGGCTTCCAGAGCGTTCAGCATTGTGTCTGTACGACTGCGTTTAAATTCAGCAGACCAGTAAATGATGAGTGATTTTCCAGGGCCAGGGTCCCCGTAACACTTACCAGGCCATTGCTTTGCTTAAAGAGTATTTTTTCCTCTAAAAAAACAGTGTTTAATCAACATACGAAATTCGATTTTTTCCACTGTTTTGAAAATATCAAAAGTAGCGTCACTAAAACCACTGTAACTTAGAAGCTAATTGTCGAAATGTCAGGAAATTGTGACATGTATCGTTCGAAGGTTGGTACTTCCTAAAAATCATATGGATTTCTTGAAAAGGGTGACGCCTATGTGTCAGGCCAAAAACTTTTCAGCCTACGTGTTATATCGCACCTATTATTATCATATTATTTACATTTGGCCATGATAGTGTTAGGTAATATATACAGGAATATTTTAGGTCCTATAGATATCTTCAATGAGGACGCAGGTTGCTTGTAGCTGAGAAACTGTTCTACGTGTCTTGGGATACCCTTTTTATTTCTTTTATACAGCTCAAAAATAATTTTCTTCTTAATTAAACTTTACACAGTGAATTGTATTACGAAAGTTATATTACCTGTTGGTTATCAAAGCCTTATATTTGAGCAGTTAGCTTCGGTAACTTCATATTATGCTTTAATTATACACCGTTTATATATGCAATAGAAGATCTGTTATTAATAGGCCTCCCGTTATATTCGACGATAATAAGCAGTAAGTAGAGATCCTCATTAAGACAGTAGGGTGATGTAATACATGTGTACAAGTCATTCTATTTTTAGCTGAGAAACTATTTTGCGTGTTTTAGGACCCCCTTCTTATTCCTTTTATACAGATCATAAATAATTTTTAATTCTTAATTTTAGTCAATACAGTAATTTCTGGTAAATTTAGAAGTCGTCGTCAAGCATGGGCGTAGCCAGGGGTAGACAGCTGCTCCCTAGATTCTTGAGGGCCTAAAAATTATAAATACATTTTTTCTCCATTATTAAAATTTTGAATTTTGAGAAGCTGTCCCCCATACGCCCATGTTTTCAGGTATTAATTATGATAGAATAAATAATTTCATATTAAGTTTTAATTTCTCATACGCTACACGTATTATCGATTACTGATAGACTTCCCCTTATATTTGACCATTATAATGCTAGAAAATACATAAAAGTATATACGATACGTTCTGCCTGTTATAGAGGACGACTAAAAGAACAACTTCGATGGTAGATGCCCAGATCCCTCCAGGCATCGCCCTTTGGAATACCATCGCATCGGCTTAGGCTGCATGAAGTTGCTGTGCGGATATCCCCGCATGATGAAGCACCTAGATACATACCGTTTCCTACTAACTTTCTTCTTTACATCAACGATCTGCCGGAATCTAATCTACAGATTTAAAGATGACATTATGCTAATTTCTTCATTTACTTTAAAGTCAATACTAAATTTACAACGATTTAAGATAACGTGAATAGCTCTTTCCGCACACGTGTCACTCCTGCCCATATATACATACATATATATATATATATATATATATATATATATATATATATATATATATATATATATATATATATATATATATATGTATATATATACATAATACATTAAAATTGCGGGTTTCAAACCGTTCGTCTAACAATGAATTTGCCAAATTTCGCCAAAATATCATTTGGCATTTTCAAGTGCTGCTGCTGCTGCTACTCGATACTGTGAACTTGCTGCTGCTGTCGCTCGAAGCTATTGTAACATACATACATACATACATACATACATACATACATACATATATATATATATATATATATATATATATATATATATATATATATATATATATATATATATATATATTGCTTATATTTGAATATTGGCGGGTCTGAACAAAACTGTACACATGGGGCGCCATCTATTGATGAATGCAGACAACAATGTCCGCGAAAATCGTTTTTCCCGTCAGTTGCGAAATGCATGCTGTGATTCGATTTTTGTGGGCAAAAGGATCATCAGATGCTCAAATTTATCGAGAGTTGTGCCTAGCGTCCAGGCGGATTAAAAAAGCTGGTGCAGCGTTACGAAAAATGCTTAGAACTGAACGGCGATTATATGGAAAAGTGAAGTAGGTTTGGAGGAAAATAAAACCGTCAATAAAAACTTTTTCTTACGAATGTGTTTTTTTTTACTTACTTTTTGAATATGCCTAGTGTAATATATATATATATATATATATATATATATATATATATATATATATATATATATATATATATATATATATATATATATATATAGCCTTTCTGCATTCACCTTTGGATATAAGCATCCCCTTCATTTTTCCACACTTCTCGATCTTGAGGTAGTTGGTGCCAATTGCGTCCTACCCTCATCTTAATGTCATCCAACCAGCGTTTTGGTGGTCTTCCAATACTTCTTTTGTGCTCTCGTGGCCTCCAATGCACTACGCTCTTTGTCTATCTAGTACTGTCTTACCGACTAACATGACCAACGCATCTCCATTTGACCTCCGCGACTTTGCCCACAACATCCACCACCCCTTTTCCCCTTCTTATTTCCTCGGTCCGGATGTGATCTCTTGAAGAAATTCCCAACAAGGCTCTTTCTATAGCTGTGTTGTTCTCAATCGATTAGTTGATTAGATTGTCATTGTCATCGTTGCCATACCATAAGTCAATACTGGAAGGATACAGCTATTAAGAACGCTTCTTTTGAAGTTGACTGGTATTTGTGGATTTTCTAGAGTTTTCCTATGGCAACCCAGGTCATACGGATCCTTTTCGGAATTTCTGCAGTTTGGTTCTGCTTGCCCAACGTGATTGTGTGTCCCAGGTATGTATAATCGTTTATGTTTTCGATCTTATTGCCATCTATTTCAATATTTAAGTTTAGATCCGTCATTACTTTGGTTTTGGATAGGTTCATTTTTAAGTCAACTTTCTTTGATTCGTTCTCTAGTTCTGTTAGCACTTCTTGCAGTTCTTTTGCGCTATCACTTATTATTACTACATCGTCGACAAATCTAAGATAGTTCAGGTGTCTTCCATCCAGCCTCATACCTTTTTCTTCCCAATTTAATCCTTTAAATATTTCATCCAGTGCAAAGGTAAACAACGTTGGGGATATGGTGTCACCTTGTCTAACTCCTCTCTGTAACTTTGTTTCTGATGTTTTTCTGTATTCTGTTATAGCCTATCCCAAAATATAAGATCCTGATTTTTGCCGTTTTAAGTGGGCAATATAAAAATTCTGATCTTTTGTTTTTGATAGGTTGCAGAGATGGACTTAAGAATTTTATTCATTAATGCAAATAAATAAAATTATAAGTGTTTTTGGAGATGTTTATTTATAGATGCATGTAAAAACAAATGGATCAGAAGTACAAATATATAGTTTGAATGAATGGGGTTTACAAGAGGAGACATATTGTATAAATAAAAATATATTTTAACTTAGGCCTAATTCGGTTTCACAATCACTGTCATCAGCTGAGGTAATTATCAATGGTTTTATATTATTTCCATAAATATATGAATTTTCAACTTTAACAACGTGCTGAATGGAATTCTTTCAGCTTTCACAAGGCTTTCACTTTTTTACGAATTCAACCACTGACACACTTAAAGTAGGAGAAACATTTTGTGCCCTTATTTTTGATTTAACTTGATACCAAACATGTTCAATTGGATTAAACACACAATAATACGGAAGAAGCCGCAAAACAGTGTGTCCCATTTACTCAGCCATACTACCACAAACATATTTCTTTTTCAATTTATAGTCTTTCAAAACTTCCAGAAGATCACTTTTTTTATAACTAAAATCAAAATAAATGTCATTTTCTAATATATATTCCTGTATTTCCGATTTGGTCTTGGCTGCATTAGGAACCTTATTTAGTAAGCGACTATGGTAACTTGCATTGTCCATAACTATAACCAGTCTTAATTTTATTTTGTCTAGTGTCGGCACCAACTACTCTTCATACATAGAATATATTTTTCTTCTGATGACGACTTTTTCACGATCGTCCACATGATGCATTTGAAAATCTTTCCGTTTTTTCCTGTTCCTGAGTGATGGTTTTCCTACAATACCCTTAATCGTAGAAATTGGGGTTTTTGTTAGTTCACTGCTTTCTTGCAAAGCACTTTGTTTATTCAAATTTCTTTTTACCAAACTATCGTAAACATTTTTCACTATTTGTTTAGCGTCAAGTGATAAATGTTTTCTCTTGCGATAGCCACTATTGCAATTTTCCCACGGACGCCACATAATTAAAATAGAATCGTTACGTTGTAAGTTGTAAATAAAACTAAAAATAATAAAAAGTATCTTTCGAATCGTAATGGGGACCTGTGGTCATTAGGCCTATATTATCAAATACTTAAAGGGCTCCAAATCGGGTTGCCAGGTAGTAAATATATAGGTAAAAATAGATCCAATATGATTGCAGGTGAAAGTGAGGGCGGTGTACAAAGCAGGCAAAATAAAAATACGTTTATCGTAATACCTGGCAACTATGCACAACACCTTAATAGGGTCGTTTATTGCCCCATTGAAAAAACAAAAAGGCAGGATCTTATATCCTGGGGTTTACTCTACATTTATTTCAATGACAGTATTATTATAAATTTGTTTTAGGAGTTCTCTATACCTTGAATCAATTATTGCGTTGTTAATTCCTTGAAAGACTGCTCACAATTCTATGCTGTCGAAAGCTTTATTATAGTCCACAAAGGCCAAGTGTAGAGGTACATTATATTAACTACACTTCTCTATCAAAGTGCGCATTGTTTGAAGATGATCTATGGGACTATAGCCTTTGCGAAACATTGTCTGTTCTACTGGTTGATAATCGCCGAATTTGTTGGCAAATCTGTTGGCGATTATTTTCGGTAATAGTTTGTAAGGGTGAGGTAGGAGATTTATTGGGCGATAGTTGTCTAGCTTAAGTTAGTCTGCCTTCTTATGTAGCAAGAAGACCTATAAATTTTGCCACAGATCCGGAACGACGCCATTGTGAAGACATGTATTTATTCATAAGTATTCTAATAGATTCCAAAGTAGTTACACCTCCCATTATCATCATCTCATTGTTACCGCTGTCTTCTCCAGGTCCTTTTCCGTTTTTTATTTGGGCTAAAGCTTTTTGGACTTCCTCTTTGGTGACTTCTGAGCCCACATTTAAAATGTTTCGATCTTTATTAGAATTGGCCTTTGGTGTGACAGAATAGTGCAGCTCTGTATAGTAGTGTTCGACGATTTCTGTCATATGCACTTTTTCATACTTGATATTTCCATCTTTGTCTTTCATTTGGTATATTATTTCTCTTTGTTTCCTAGTGTCTTGATTCGTGTTTTTATTAGTTTCGATTATTTTTCCTATTTTTTCGGTACTAGCTTCTAATATCTCGTCTTGATTAATAAAAGAATTTAAAAATTTATTTATTGATTTCAAGCCATGTTTTACTTCTTTCACAACCAACAATTAAAAAATGATAATGTTTGTAAAACTGCAGTTGTCACACGGACAATTGTCGGATATTTTTACTATACAGCGTGCAATTTGGGTTCTTGTTTTTTAAGGGCCCACTGGCGTCACAATTTTATTGCAAAAAAAGAAAACTAGTGAATTATTATTTTTACTAAAGTTAACAAAGACATTGACTAATACGGCACCCGAAAATAAATAAATTACAGACATGTCACAAATTACATGAACAAAAAACCATAAACTGAAAAAAAAGTATCTAGTTTGCATTTGGAGGTAGCCACAACCTAATTCTATGGAACGCATTGTTCGCGAATGTATTTTTTTTAAAACATTTTTTAACATATTATGCACTGCCTTATTGTATTTTCAAATGTTCAATATTTCTGAAATATCTCTGAGCATAAACTTTGTTTTGAGGTAGCTCCATAAAAAAATCAAGCCGTGTTAAGTCCGGAGATCTCGCCGGCCAAGGATTAGCAAAATAACGTCCAATCCACTGGTTTTCAAATCGTTAATCCAGCCCTTCACGCACTTGTCGCGTATTGTGAATGGAAGCACCATTTTCTTAAAAAATTAGTTTCTTGCGCTGCTAAAGTAGAAGTTCACTAAAAAAATATTTTCCTTTATGTTTTGCAATAAATTATGAGCCTAAAGTGTCATTTAAGCAAAAACCTTAAACTGCAGGTACTTTTAATAGGTTAAAAATATTTGATAACTGTCCTTGCGACAGTTGCGGTTTTGCGAAAATCAGAATTTTTTTAATACTGATTGTAAAACAAGTAAAATATAACTTAAAATCAAAAAATAAATGTTTAAATTCTATCTAACAAATATATTTCAAATTCGAAAAATAAAAATGACAAAATGCGATTTTTATACAATCTATGCAAAATTTCAAATACTTTTTCCTAATAAATGTTTTCGATATTTCAATAAACAGAGTTACTATTGTGCCTTAAACTTTGGAAAATTCAAGTTTCTTCTACTATACCTCTATGAATAGATATGTTACATACACATAACTACACTTTAAGCAACATTGATTTGGAATTCACAATTCTGATCTAGCTAATCTGCTGGCAAAATGTTTTATTTGGTGTAACAGTTCTATATTTGTTATATATTGTGTTATTTTTAAACAAATTTTACCATTTCAAATAGTGTACCAATTCGAACGGTATACCTATTATAGAAATGACTAAATGATACATCTTAAATTTTAAGTAAATGATATTCACATAACAAATCGAACTATGCTTGATTTATTAGTATTTCTTTCTCTAGGAATCGCCATATGCCCCCTTCTCTGGCCCTTAAATCTGGCTACGCCATAATATGCCTTTTCGGTAAGCATCAAACAATCTCAAAATTTTGCCGTTTGTAATAGCTAAAACATATTAAAAAATAATTTTTATCGCTGGTATTTTTTTACAGGATTTAATACCGTCTCTTATAAATGTGATCATAAATAGACACGAAAACCTTAAAATATATTTTTAAAAAATATTATTATGAAAAACTTTCAGTGCGAAAACATAAAACAAAAATTTTAATTCTTAGTATTAACATCTACTGATTACTTATTCGGAAATTCATTATCATTAACATCATCAAAGATAAAGGTGATTCAAAATTAAATAACCAAAATCGCTTCTTGTACGGTCATATTTTTGGAGAGATATTGTATTATTACGCAGAGTTAAGTATAGATGAAGTATGAGTTTTTTTTTTCTTTTCCAATATAGAATATTAAAATGTCTGTGGATTCAGTCATGTTAATATCTGATTTTTGACATAAATATGAAAATATAAGAAAAGCAAATTATAACAAAACGTTCTACGTTAATAAGATGACGATAACAAAGTGGTTCTTGCTAACGCAACAATGCGATTTTGCAGTTATAATGAAAAAAAATCCTGTTATTAGAAAACTTTTGCTACCATTTTCTCTGTGTAAATGATACTACTCCCGATTCACATTTGGATTAAAAGGAACTTACAAATTTTCATCTGGATGTGATCTATTATAAGTTTTTTTTATGAAAGTATGATTTAAAATAATGTTTTATAAAAGAATAAAAAGTTTATAAGTATTATAAATGGATTAAGAATGAAACTGATAGAAAAACACTTAACACAATATTAAGATGTATTATAATTTGTAGGTTATAAAAAGTAAAATATTCTTTTACATTTATATAATATACTTATATAAATGTATATGTATATAGGTATTAGGGGTTCTCTTTTGTGAAAAATCTTCACACTTCGGTCATCAATTTTTAATATGGATGTAAGTTTTTAAAACTCGACTGTAGGTAGGGTTTTTATTGTTTTTCCTGATCCCCAATTTTTAGTTTACTGTGTTGAGAGGGGGTCTAAGCTTTCAGAGTTTCAGTGTAAGAAGTTCCGCTACTCGACTGTCGTTTACGCGTCTATCCATGAATAGCTCTCCCTTTAGTGCTCTTTTTTCTTTATCCATATGCCCCCTTCCCCGGCCTTTAAACCTTTAAGTAAGGATCAAACAATCTCAAAATTTTGCCGTTTGCAAAAATCGACAGATATCGATTTATCTACTACCAACTCTTTAACTTTCAGTTTCATCAAAAATGCCAAACATGATTATGATCAGCCTTTAAAATATCCGAGAAATAGTTGCTGCTTTAAATTTTTTTATTGAATATAAAAATCCAACAATCCTAACTAATGTTATACTCTAGACTACAAAACAATTTGGTGATGGTGGTTTGAATGATGATGAATTAGTCAATTAGGTTGCTTACTTAAGAACATTGACCCAGGTGTTTGTAGAAAGAAGCTATATATAACAATTGTCCCGGTAAACTAGCTCTGGTGCTTTAGATAAGATGACACTGTAGAATAAGGCAAATTTCTAGATTTATTGTTTTAAAAATTTGAGAATATAAGGTTAAAATCACAGGCTACAGTATAGTAAAAGCTTATTACATTTATATTAGGGATCCAAGAATACAAGTCAAATATACTAGTCCATACTTATTAAATATTTTAAGACAAATCAAAACAAAACCAAAACCTATACTTCTTTTTTCCCATACAATATACAGAATAAACCTTTTTATTTTTTTTTAACAAAACAGAGAAATAAAAACCTTCAAAAAAATATCTTATACATTATTTCAGTACAAAAAAATTGGCATGGAAACTAACTTAAGTTACTATCCACGCCGCGATTGTCAACCAATTTTAGATAGCAAAATAAAATTTGCTGTACTAATATAGTTAGAAAAGATGCTCATTTTAGATAGAAAACATCTTTTTATTTTATCAGATATCAACAGATTCTGAAAATCAAATATTTTTTACACCCATTCTTATTTTTATGGTAACTTTTTATGATAGCCCAAAAGAGTTACTATTTCTTATTCTAGTTCCAATATGATATCTAATAAAAAAATTAAAATGAATTTAACAGCGTTTTTCAAATTTTTATATATTGGAATTCCTCAAAATTCAATGTTTTAAATAATTATAGCATTAAAACAGTTGAATTTTAATCTGACAATGTCACTATCTAGAGGCACTTTTTTCTGTTGTGTAACCAATTTTAAAGAAATCAACCTTCAAATAACTACCTTTATTAGGAATAACTCCAAACAGTATAGTACATTTATTCCAAATGTAATTCTTATAAGTGTGCTATGGTTTTGTGAAAAAACAAATCAATGGATAATGTTGTATTGTTGCAAGGTAATATAATTTTTTAGATTTTGTTTCATGGCCTACGGATAAAAAATTATTGGAATCAAAAATAGCTCCTTTGATCTAGGGTGGTAATAGGGATAGTCAATTTGGTAATTAAGAGATCTTTTTTGTGGGTGACTACAACAAAATTAGATGATAAAAAACTGCTTATGGGTAGTAATAGTGTCAACTTTCTAAATTCAACCATTTTAATACTACAATTATTATCAATATGAATGAATCAATGAAATCAAATTAATTTGAATACTTTATTAGATACCATATTTGAGCTATAACAAGAACTGTCAATTTTTTTTTGTGGCCATTATAAAATGTAATCTTGAAAATCAAATTAAAATAAAAATAAAATGATTTTCACAAACCATTTTCCCAGAAACTATTGACGTTTGATATCAGAAATATTAAACAAAAGTCATCTAGACTTTTCTGGAGAATTCAAAAAATTGAAAATATATTGGGTATTTCATTTTGAATAAAAGATATGTCATGATTCTGATAAATTCAGAAGCAACTGTCGATGATTTTACTATTTGAAATGGATATCTACTCTAATTATACTAGTACACAATGTTTCATTTTGCTACCTAAAACAGTTTAAGTATAGCAAAGTTGATAGTAACCGCAGGGCAACTCTAATATATATATATATATATATATATATATATATATATATATATATATATATATATAAATATATATATATAAATATGTCTATATATATATATATATATATATATATATATATATATATATATATATATATATATATACATATTTTTTATATATATATATATATATATATATATATATATATATATATATATATATATATATATATATATATATATTTATATTTATATTTATATTTATATTTATATTTATATATATATATATATATATATATATATATATATATATATATATATATATATATATATATATATATATTTATATATATATTTATATATATTATATATAAATATATATATATATATATATATATATATATATATATATATATATATATATATATATATATATATATATATATATATATATATTTATATATATATTTATATATATTTATTTATTTATTTATTATATATATATATATATATATATATATATATATATATATATCTTTGTTATTTCTTTCCCTCTACCATGATAATATGATAACCAAATTTAGTTTTCACAGGAGGATCAGTGTAAACAGGATTATTAACGTTCGAGATGGGTAATGCGAATGCAGCTTCTTGAAATGGACCTACCATAGAACCTCTGGTCATCCATCCCAAATCACCTCCTGATCTGGCTTTATCCTCACTATAGGCGGCTGCCACTTCTGGAAATTTCTGACCAGCTTTTAATTTTTCCAGTGCCTCCAAACATTTACCTTGCTTTTCACATAGTATATGTCTTACTTTAACTGCAGTTCCACCTTTTTTCTCCTTTCCTCCTGATAAAAAATAATGTACATAAAATTAAATTTATATTTAGTGGTCCCTATCTCCACATGCGAGACTACAGATAAATACTGGTATATAATAAAATATAAATTTACTAAACTGGTAAATAAAATGCTGTAAAAAATATTCATCAAAATTGTATTCAAAGTTTATATTTAAATATATTAAAAAACAGTGTGGTTGTAAAATTACCAGAATTTGGTTGGTTAATGATATTTCATTAAAAATTATTCTTATTTCTGGTGTGTACTATTTAAAATTATATTCCATAGAGATCTTTTTAAATTTATAACATTATATCCGATATTAGTATATTAACTAACAATATTTTGAAAGTATGATCGAACAATGACAAACTAACTGGAATTAATGGCATTAATATTCGAAGACCATTAGAAATGCTTGGATACAGTCTGGCAATTCATGTTCTATTCAGTGACAAAAATGTAACAGAAGTGGCTATAGCCTCATTGTGTCAGTTTTTACCAAAAAGGCAGAAAGTTTTATTTAATTTACTATATAAAGTTTACTCATTTAGTTTGTAATGTATGAGTTGTCTTAGCAAAAATTTTTGAAGAAACATATAACATGGTAGCTGTTTATGCTATTAGGAATCCTGTATTTTCATATCTCTCTAAATGAAATCAGTACTTATAAGAAGACTGTAAATTTTGCGCTGTATAGTGGAGCACACTCGTGTATGGGGATATATATATATATATATATATATATATATATATATATATATATATATATATATATATATATATATATATATATATATATATATATATATATATATATATATATATATATATATATATATATATATATATATATATATATATATATATATATATTTATATACAGTCTGTTAGGGATCAAGTACCGATGTCAATTGTGTTTTTTCTCTATCAAAAATCTATTATCAGAATAATACTTGAGTTCAGGTACTGGCAATCTTGTGGACCGTTTTTCAGGAATTATAAACTGCTTACCATGGTAAGCGTGTATCTTTTTAAAATATCTTGCTGTATTTATAAGGACAAAAATAGTTTGCCATCTAATGGAGACTATCATGAGTATAATACTCATAACAGAAAACAGTTTCACCAGACTTCTCTCATGCCTATTTTAAAAAATAGCCAATTTATGCTGGTTCATACTATTTCAACATGTTATCTTTATTATTGAACAATTAACCAACCCTTTATGTTTTTAAACATGACCTAATGAAGCTCCTCATTGAAAACTGCTTCTACTCCATACAGGAATTCATTCATTATATGTGACATCATTAGTGAATATCATTATCTATTTATTTACTTATCAATTAAGTTAATTAATATATATTTATCACACTGTGATATATGTCTACATTTATTTTTTTCTACACTATTTGATTTAATGTTCTTGTAAATGTTATAAACTGCATGGTTAGTTTTGTGGAGTTATATGTAAAGAAGCATTCGCTACTCTGTGTATGAAATAAATAAAGCAATTTCAAACTAAACTGAACTAAACTATACTCTAAGATGTTTCTAAGTAGAACATTGAACAAGCCGCCTCCGAATTATTGGCAGTGGTAGCAATGGGCTTCTCATGTTAACTAATGCATTTGACCATTAAAACAGTTAATTACTTCACTGCATAAGGTATATATTTGAACTCACCCTTATCTGTAGATTCGTCACTTTTGCCAGCTTTAGCTGACGGTTTAGTGTTTCCCTTTTTTGGAGGCATTTCGATATTTGTTACTAACCTGAACTATCCTGTTTTATATTTTTTAATTTTTTCTTATTAGTTGTGGTAAAAATGGTTAGTAGTTGAGGTTAGAAAAATTTGAAACAAGCAAGTTAATGCTCCGACCGACCGGATAAATAATTAAAATTTAGTTTTCACACGTGGTGTAACGATGAAAGCTGAATTATTTGTTTGATCCATTGATGACATTATTGTTCGATATGCGATTATTAAAATGTCTGATATAGAGTGATAAACCCAGTCGCTTAATTTAAAAGTCCAGGAACTTGCTAACGTGAATTTTATTTCATAAATGCAGAATTTTTAAAATCCTTATTTGATCTATCGCACATATATTTTTCTTTGTCATAATAAATGTGTCAAAGAATGACAATCATAGAGCAATGACTTTACTGGCCGGATTTAAAAACAGGCTTACCATCTTAGGGGTTACATCCCTACAGAGCTAAAAAAATTAATGTTTTTTGAGTTGTATTTTATAATTGCTAAAAGTGAGACAAAATATTAATTACACATTATTTATTTATTATTTTTTTGTTTGTTTATTGGCTCGGATCAATTAAGTCCATTAGCCAGTCGTATTCCGCCTGGTAGTCGACTGTCTGACTCGTAGTCATGCGACTGTCCCAGTCCTTTTCTATATATATATATATATATATATATATATATATATATATATATATATATATATATATATATATATATATATATATACATATATATGCAAATCTATTATGGACGAACACAAACACCCAAGCAGACTGGCGAAATCGAACCGTCAACCACCGGATTCATAGTAGGTTTCATTACCTACTCCTCCAATAGTCCCGCATTACACAATAATTTATTGATTGGTTATATGGAGTAAAAAAATTATTGAAATTTTTTTATCATAAATTGTAGGTGTTAATTGAGACTTATTAAGCCACTGTTGAAAAAACAGAGCTTTGTATGATTTCTTTAGTGTAGGTCCATGGATCTTAAAAATTCAAAAAGATTCCTATACAGTAATATTTTCGTTATAGTATTTTCACATAGAATTTTTAATTTCGACAAAATGAACTTTTTATGACATTTTGAAGACTAAAGAATTTGTTTATCAAAAATTTAGTTCTTTTTTGATTTATAAAAAATGTATTAAATGAAATATATCATGCGGATCGTATAGAAAAAGATAGTTGTGAGAAAAACACGTTTAAAATTTTGAACGAAAAATATTACAAATTGCAGTGAAATTTGTATATTAATTTTTTAAGTTTCTACTGCATGCGTTCCTTCACCTTTATAGCTGCCCCTAAAAATTTAGTGAATGAAAACCTACTGGTTCTAACAAGTTACGACTCTCTGCGCTCAAGCGCCCAGCCGGTCGATTCAAACGCGATCACACTTGTCGCTATAACTTCGTTATTAAAAGGAATTTTCGAATAATTCTTATTTTAAATGTTGATAAAAATATAGAGAATAATAACAAATAATAAAAAAAAGGTTTTTTTGAAAGGTCTGGAGATACGTAACCCCTTTAGGAAAAATTAGTTATTTTGAGTAAGGGTAAAGTAACAACGAGCCGTATCAGAGAGATATAACGGATGGGAGAATGAGCGACATCTAGTACACCGAAATTTGACCATTATTTTGGACCAAATTTCTCTGCAATTTGTTCATTTTGCAGTTTATTATATGTTAAAATCAGCTAACAAAAAATCCAAACCTTCTAAACTAACACCAATCACTTATCTATGATCCAAACAATAACCTCAACTTTTCTGCTAAAGAAAAATTGTTTTAGTGGATCAAAACCGACAACGGAGCCTATAGAGAACATGACTCTATTTGAGCGAAGAATGGAGGACTCAGGAAGTGTCGCCATTTTCAATCAATTTAAGAACAATTTTAAGAACATAACTCTTAATTAGATATGAAGTATTATGTTTGAATGTTTTAAGTAATTCTCTTTTTGTTATTATTAACTTTTAAGATATTATCGAACCTCCTGACTTTTAGAAGTATTTATTACTTCAAATTGGTCAAATTGTTGACCAAATTTTGTATGCAGGTGGTTTAATGAATTATGTAAATTCTTTGAAGGGGGGAAACTATGAAATTTTGAAAAAATATGTAATATTTGTCAGGAATATTCTTTCTTGTCAATATAGTTTAAAATATATCAAGTGTAACGAAACATGTTTAATAAATTTTACGAAACAAAGAAAGCAATCTATAAAACACGAAAATTTATAAAAACATACAGAAGAACTGGAAACGCATAGACAAGAATGAATGGTCATTATGGGAAGTCGTCGTCAAGTATTGTTGGCATTCTTGTTTCTCTGAACTATCTTGGCGTAGAAAAACTAATGCCAGACAACGCCCTGCATTGAATGTAACACATTTAAAGGCAGAATAATACTAATGTTTTTTTTGTGAATGCGAAATATATTGATCAGATATTTGAAATTAACAACGTAATTGAAAATGGCAATCACTTCCGGTGTACTAGACATCGCATTAAAATTAGGATGCTCATTCTGGTATCTCCTCCATTCCTTCGATGAAAATCATGGACGTGAAAAATAAGAAAATATATTATTGATATGTATGTTGATTTGTATATTTCGAGTTGTTAAATAAAAAATGCAATAAAATAATAAAAAAAAATAATGCGGTATACTTTTGGATTTTTATTATCTTGCCTTTTTATACTAATAATGACATATATGAATATTCGTAAATATCCGTACACATATTTCAAGTTAGTTATATAAAAACAAGTGATGTCAATTCATGGTCGAACCCTGGCTCTGAACAGTAGAAATATCTTTGGTTGAAGATAGAAACACAAGCTGCATAAGCAATATAATTCAGAATAATTTTTTTTTGTATAACAATAAACAATGGTTTTCTAAAAATAATAAGGCAGTATCACAGCTCAAACTTGTTCCTAACTCGCGGCCTACTTATTTACTTACATAGCAGACCTTATAATAAATAACGATTGATCGTTTATACCTAAATTGTTATTTTTTAAACCTAATTTCAGACTTTGTATGAAAAACATATGATACGCACACTGTTTTTCATACAAAGTCTGCTAATTATTTTTTTCACTTTTTTAATCATTTTTTTCCACATTGTACAGACTTACTATTAATTCTAGTTGCTATGCAGTGGTTAAAATTGTACAAACTAGTAGATCGACAACTAGTATCTAGTAACACTAACAGACGAGAAGAGAAGGCAGATCGGAAGGATTTTTTGCAGGGCTCGGCTTTTCCATGGGTGCCCGGTTTTCCTGAAACGGCTAGTTCAAAGACACAATCTTCCCAAAAAATACTACACGTGTTCAACTACTGGCTTAAATTATATGACTCGCAGAGCTTGGATCCCCTTTCTGATGGATTATGAACCTCCTTTTTCCAATCCAACGCCAAAAGATGCTCTAACGTCGCCTTCACAATCCAGATTTCTTGTTCATTTCAAACCGAGTAGCCATTTATTTATATAATTTACTACTTGTACTACATAGAATTGCCTACATTTGGAATTCATTGCGTAAGTATTGTAGCAAATATGGTTTAGGTAAATGAAAAAAATGGTAACATTTCCGGCTTTGGTCCCGATCAAATAGGCGTAAAAAGTTGTGCCTACCCTGTACTCTTATAATAATAAGTACAGAATTACTCTTAGATGTACTTTCGACACTGTTTGTTTTTTGCTAATCAATAATTTAAGGATAATCGGAATTTAATCAACCCCAAAATTTACAGTATAGTATTTTATGAGCCAGTACCCCTTTTACTTGAATATGCGAAAACTCCATCCTTATACATAACCACAAATGACAACAAAACATCCTTCACCTTCAGATTAGTTTGGCTGGCTTTTAAGTTTAGATTAAAATTTATTATATAAAGGTGTAAAAGCCCAAAGCTTTTTAAATTCATATTCGTATTTAAAGAGATACTCTTTATGGTGCAATACGCAATATGACTTTCGTAAAGTTACATAATAAAATGAACAATTGGCTCATTATATCTTTGCTATTATGTGTATTTGGTTTTTTAAAAGAAATTAGACCATCTGAACCATTCATCTATGAATTTCTAATTGGAGAATGGAGAAATCTCACAGAGGAACAAGTAAATCAACAGGTATATCCTGTTGGAACTTACAGTTACCTAGTTCAACTTATATTAGTATTCCTCATAACAGATTTAAGCCGTTATAAACCTTTAATAGTTCTATTGGGATTATCTGGCATTATAGTATGGAGTATGTTGTTATGGACAACTAGTTTATTGGACCTTCAGATTCTTGAGGTAAGAATGTTACATAAACTATTTATTAAATTATATGTGTTTTGAGTTTTTTACTCTTTTTAAATAAAGTTGTATCATATAATACCTCAAAAAAATATAAGTTTAAATATATTGATATGAGTTTTGCACCCTTTGAGCTTTTAAATTACATATATTCGAAAAAAATGATTACAAGCAATAAAGAAGTCATGATCAAAAAAATATTAATTTAATCATTAAGTCTTTGTTCCAATTATATTTTTTTGAGCTTGTCTCTTAATTAACAAAGGACAGATTAGATTTTGGGTCTTGGTAATAATATGGTATGGTTTTATACCTTGGTGGCTTGGTAAATCTTGGTATAGTATTTAGTGTCGGTAATATGAAGTATAACTACAATTGATCATAATTTAGAATTTTGACAATGTTGAAATGTTAACAGTAGTTAAAAGGACGCCACACTTTTCTTATGGAAAAGTGGTTTTGGTCAAATTGGCTAAATTTTTCAGATGCTGTAGTTCTCAGCTTTCTGAACAAAAGTGTCCATGGATGCAACCTCCAAAAATGGCAGATTTCCAGTTATTTTCAATTTAAGTACTAATAAAATCCATTTTTTTAAACCATTTTGATAATTCTTAGACACCAAAAAAAAAAATTCGACTTCTGTTTCAACATCACAAAAATACACTGATATTGAAGTCTACTTTTTAAAAAGCTTTAATTTTTTTTTTAACTCAATTCTAGTTGGGTTTTACATGTTTTTCAAGGAAGGGTGAAAATAATGACGTAATAAGTTAATTTAAACCTCAAATGTAGATATGATGGTTGGTGAATAAGTGCGAGACTTTTTTTCTTGTGTCTTTAATTTGATAAACATCAAAATTATCAAAAAAAGGTTGTGCCCATGGACACTTTTGTTCAGAAAGCTGAGAACTATAACATATCAAAAATTCAGTGAATGTGACCGAAACCACTTCTCCATAAGAAAAGTGCAAAGTCCTTTGTCTTTTTTATAAAAGAAACACTGTTCACTGAATTGTCACTAAAATAGTTTATGTACAATGACTTTGAAATGACACAAGTTTTTAAAACTTTTTTATTTAAAAAATGTGAATAAGTGAATTATCATTACTGTAATAAAACTATAAGATATGATATGAACTTTCCATAGGGAATGATTTCTACAGTGGCCTTGAAATGTGAAAAGTGCTTATCTTGTGTATTTTTGGTTGAGTAACATATTCAATGAACAGCTGGAAACCTCAATTTTAGGTATATACTAAGTCATGGAAAAATAAGATTAAATATTTAAATTTTGAATGTGGATAGTAGCCCACAATGTATTGAAGAGGTTTATATGTTGTCGCAGCTTTTTTTTACTGAAGCTTACCTATCTGAAATGGCAGCTCATATGTAAGACACTGTTAAATATGATTTTCTTTTATGATTTTGGCTCCACCTGTTTCAAATGTAATAACTGCCCTTGACTAGCCTAAAAATAGGAAACGCTAGATCTTATAAACATTGTTAAATTAGGCAGAACTGGTGTGTCACTAAACCTGACGTTAAAACAAAGAAATTTCAGATAAAATAAAACATGAATTTATTCCACATATTAGTTAAACCTGTAATCTAGTCTAGTGCTTAAAAAAATTAAATATGAAGACTGTTATTGCTTAAGAATTAAGAGATATATGTAGAATCAAACTACTCTTTGAAAAGGAATCTGATTAGTGTAGATTAGTGTAGGAAAAAATGCTTAAATTTGCTTAGTCAACATTATGCCTTATGTAAACGTTTTAGAACTTTCCCCCAAGAAATATATTGCCTTGTATAGCCATAGGGCCTTAATACAAGGAATTTATACGATCTGTACCAAGACCAAAATACAATTATTTAGTTAGAGAAAATTCACGTTATTTTTTTATAAACTACAAAGTTTTGTAATAAAAAGAGTAATTCTGGTCTTAGAAAGTTTCTTCTTTTGGCATTGGTGGAGCAGCTGTTCTGAACCCAAAGTCTTTTCTGCACTAGACTATTGTCCAATTATATACATATGTACACCTCTGAAGTGTGAGTCCGAGGTATAAAGTCTGATACTTGGAATTGAACCTCAAGAAAAAAAAATTGCAGAGCCAACATGGCAAAAAAAGAAAACAAAGGAAACAGGGAAATGGAGAAAAATGTGGGCAGGCAGGCATATAAAAACCCTGAAAAGAAAATAAAAACATTATACTACCTATAAAAATCTCAGGCTTTTCAAATAATTTTACCTTATCAACTCTACAGCATATGGTCAAAGGTAACTGGAAAGAATGCAAATGACGACATTTGCATTTGTTCCCGATTCTCTAAAATAGAAGCAATCTGTTTTACCGGAAATTCCAGAGTGAGCCGTAAAGAAAACTAACTAATCAAAAAAGAAAACAGGAAATTACCTAATGGTGAGTTTTCTACCCAAATCTATAGAAAATTTTTTAACCTTTGGGTGCTGCGTTTAAAAAAAAAAATGGACAGAGTAAAGATAAAACACCTAGCATTCGACGCTGCATTATTGAGCATTGACTACTGCACAATCGGCCTAACGAAGCCCGTCGTACTGGCCTCGGCCCAAGATACCTATGCTTATGAGAGTATGTCCTATGGTATCATTGAAAATCGAGCAGAAGTAGAACACCAGACAAGGCAAAATATTGATATATAAACAGACCTTCTGACCATGCAGTGGACTACAAAAAGGAAATATTACGCATTATTATGTAATATGGTAAATACAGGAAAGTTTTAAAGAAAAATATATTTGGTGTAGCAAAACGAGTCCTTTTGTGTAGGACCATTACACTGAAGATATAATCAAATCAGAGGTGGCCATGCCACTACCAAATTTCTGTACTAATGTAGTAAAAACCCTGTAGCATAATGCCAAATAAACATTCTGTAAAAAAATAAACGTTACAATGTTATAATTGATAAGAATTTCTCTAATCATATGACTATGAGTTTGCGATGACCTGGAAATACCTTCCGGATTTATTTTTTTATATAAAAGACACTGTTGAGTAACTTGTTGACATTAAGATGGTTCATCAAATTTTAGTTTTAGTATGTATATCAAGGTTTGCAAAGTTTAAACTTGGTATCAAGGTAATTTTACCAATGTTTTTTAAATTTCACAAAATAAAATGTCTTCCTTTCATAACTTTGAACGACTGTTTACAATATTAAAATAGTTAAATTTAAAAAGTCTACCAGCGATAATTAGTTTTATTTAAAAAAATTTGAAGAAATCATAATACAAATTATTGAAAGTTGCTGCCCTTTACATTACAAT
The DNA here is from genome assembly GCA_019049505.1 of Pachyrhynchus sulphureomaculatus. Classification (NCBI taxonomy): domain Eukaryota; kingdom Metazoa; phylum Arthropoda; class Insecta; order Coleoptera; family Curculionidae; genus Pachyrhynchus; species Pachyrhynchus sulphureomaculatus. Next base: position 135,457,787 of record CM032447.1, read on the forward strand.
AGGTAATACTGTATTGCCTAATGTTAAAATTAAAAATTTTGTTTTAAAAAGTCACTTATAAAAGTTGTTAGAATCAAAAGTAACTACTCTCTATTCGAGGTACAAATCTTATGAAAATTTTTTTATATTGCATTTTCTGTAGCGTTTATAGCCCTGATTAAAAGTTTCCACGTGCGCACAAAGTGCGAAATGCCCTGGTTTAAGCGCTATATATATATATATATATATATATATATATATATATATATATATATATACACACACATATATATATATATATATATATATATATATATATATATATATACATATATATATATATATATATATATATATATATATATATATATATATATATATATATATATATATATATATATATATATATATATATATATATATATATATATATATACATATATATATATATATATATATATATATATATATATATATATATATATATATATATATATATATATATATATATATATATATATATATATATATATATATATATATATATATATATATATATATATATATATATATATATATACACATATATATATATATATATATATATATATATATATATATATATATATATATATATATATATATATATACATATATATATATACATATATATATATATATATATATATATATATATATATATATATATATATATATATATATATATATATATATATATATGTACATACATATATACATACATATATACATATATATATACATATATATATATATATATATATATATATATATATATATATATATATATATATATATATATATACGAGGCATGTTTTTTAAGTAAGTACCGTTTTGCAATTCCGCCGCCGCAGCGATACGGTCGGCGTTCCGCGCATGCGCGCTGGTAACCTACATCTCATGTCTACGCACTGACGCCATTACAGTCTGATTCTTCATTGTATACGTTGTTTACTGAGTGTTTAAGATGCCTCCGACAATCGTGAGTCCCGCCGATTGTGAAGTACGTGCTGTTATACGATTTCTTAGTGCTAAAGGCGTAAAACCGATCGATATTCATCGTGAGATCTGTGAAGTTTACGGACAAAACATTATGAGTGATGGAATGGTAAGGAAATGGGTGAGAGCATTTAAAGATGGCCGCACAAATGTGCATGGTGAAGAACGGAGTGGGCGTCCTTCTTCGGTCGTTAATGAAGATTTGGTGCAGAAAGTGGACGAAAAGGTGAGAGAAAACAGACGCTTTACAATTTCATCATTGTGCGACTGCTTTCCTCAATATTCTCGTAGTGTTTTGTATCGCATTTGTGATACAGTGGTTAACAAGTCAGGCGGCAGAATTTTATGAGGAGGGTATTCAAAAACTGGTGCCACGTTATGACAAGTGCCTCAATATTCACGGAAATTATGTAGAAAAGTAGATTAAGGTACAGGCTTTCATGTAAAAATAAAATTATAGCGATATCTTTGCACGTCTTTTTTTAATTCCAAAACGGTACTTACTTAAAAAACATGCCTCGTATATATATATATATATATATATATATATATATATATATATATATATATATATATATATATATATATATATTATTACTAGCCGTGCCCTCGTCTCCGCTCGCGTGGGCTTGATTCACTACTACTGTCACTGCTTATTTTATGTTACCTAACGTAATAAAATATCTCCCATTATCGCTACATAATTTCCATTATATAGGCTTATCTCTGCTCATCTCCCATTATTTCTCCTTATCTCCCATTATCTCACCATAACTCCCATTATCTAGGCTTATCTCTGCTTATCTCCCATTATTTCTCCTTATCTCACATTATTTATACTTATCTCCCATTATCTAGGCTTATATCGAATTATATAGAACATATGTATAAATGTATAAAAACACGTAGATCGGATAAGTGGTTCTCAAGTGATAAGTGCACTAACAGGCAGACCGAGAGACGTTGCATTTTATATATGTTATATTCTTTGCTACATGATATTGTTTCATATTTAATGGTTTAGGCAGTGTATTGCAAGGGAACGCGCTAACGGTAACCTTTTTTCCGACTTGATTCACTATTATCGTCACTGCTTATTCTTTATTGTTACCTAACGCAATAAAATATATCCTATAACCTGGCCAGAGAACATATGTATGTTTTAAAAAAAGCACATAAATCAGATAAGTGGTTCTCCAGTGATAAGCGCACTAACGGCAGACAGACAGACAGGCAGAGAGACAGGCAGACAGACAGGCAGAGAGATGTTGCATTTTATATATATTATAGATCAGAGATTATAGATAACCTGGCCAGAGAACAAATGTATGATTAAAAAAAAAACACGTAAATCGGATAAGTGGTTCTCGAGTGATAAGCGCACTAACGGACAGACAGACAGACAGACGTTTCATTTTGTATATATTATATTTTTTGCTACGTATGCAACGTATCTCTGTCTGTCCATTAGTGCGCTTATCACTCGAGAACCACTTATCCGATTTACGTGTGTTTTTTAGATTTATACATATATTCTCTGGTCAGGTTAGAGGATATATTTTATTACGTTAGGTAATATAAGAAATAAGCAGTGACGATAATAGTGGATTAAGTCGGAAAAAAGATTGCCGCTAGCGTACTCTCTTGCAATATACTGCCTAAACCCTTAAATATGGAAGAATATCATGTAACAATACAGTATTTATAAAATGCAACGTCCCTATCTGTCTGTCAGTCCGTTAATACGCTTATCACTCGAGAACCACTTATTCGATTTACGTGTTTTTTTTTAATTCATATATATGTTCTCTGACCAGATTATACAATAATAATAATAATCTATATAATATATAAAAAACGCAACATATCACTGTCTGTCTGTCCGTTAGTGTGCTTATCATTCGAGAACCACTTTACCGATTTACTTGTTTTTTTTTTTAAATTCTTAACTGAATATTTATCAAAAAAAATCTATAATATGTATAAAACGCAACGTCTGTCTGTCTGTTAGTGCGCTTAGCACTCAAGAACCACTTATTCGATCTACGTGTTTTTTTTTAAATACATATGTTCTTTGGCCGGGTTATAGGATATATTTTATTACGTTAGGTAACATAAGGAATAAGCAGTGATGATAATAGTGAATCAAGTCCACGCAAGCGGAGCCGCGGACACGGCTAGTCAAGACATAAACTTAAGACTAAATTATTTAAGAAACATGTACATCGGCATCAACAGGAAGAGCCAATACACAGAACAGTAAAATACATTTGGTCACTCCTGTTTGCCTCTGGGAATTTCTAACAAATTTTATAACACCGCCAAAGAAAATAATGCTCATAGTTTTTCAGTTTTGATCCATACTAGTAGTTTTTTCTACCAAATGTATTTTACTGTCCTGTGTATTGGCTCTTCCTGTTGGTGCCGATGTACATATTTTTTACAATAATTTAGTCTTAAGTTTAGGTCTTGATGAAAAAACAAATATATCGGTTTCAAAGGCTCGACAAGTAAACAAACTGATTTTTAATTGGCCACTTACGACTGCATCTCCAATAAGTAGCTCCTTCTTTACTAGTCACTCGCGACTACCTTCTTCATATATATATATATATATATATATATATATATATATATATATATATATATATATATATATATATATATATATATATAGATATATACATATATATATATATATATATATATATATATATATATATATATATATATATAGATATATACATATATATATATATATATATATATATATATATATATATATATATATATATATATCTAGATATATACATATATATATATATATATATATATATATATATATATATATATATATATATATATATATATATATATATATATATTGAATGCACGTAAATCGGATCAAGCTACTTCACAAAATATTAAAGATTTTTTAGAAAATTAAAATAATATGCAGGGTTTCGATCTAAAATAAAATAACCAGCCAAGTGCAAGTCGGACATTCGCAATTAATGTTCCCTACGTTGGTTGCTTTTGAAATAAAAATTTTTGTTACGGAGGTATAAAATGATCATTGATTTCACAAAACACACCCCACCAAATGAGTTTTCAACAAATATTTTTTCCGATCTTGAACTTTTGTTTTTTGTTTATATACCAGATAAATTATTAAAGGTAATGTCCTCGTGATAATTTTCGTTCAATCTACACCTTGTGGAGAATATTCTAGAATTTTTTCAAAATTTTTTGATCGATACTTTTGGAGATAAGGGACAGCGATTTTTCGCAATTTTTTAAAAATAATACAAAGGAAAGTGGGTAAAGTATTACATTACATATATTTTTGAACTCGTGTTTTTATAACCTTTCATTTGACACCCCACTCGATGATCCACCAACCATTTTTTTTTTTTAAATTCCGATTTCACCCCCCCCCCCCAAATTAACCCCTTAAGTCAAAATTTAACTTTCAAAACTACACGGCTCAAATAATTTCGGAGAAAATTGGATGTGACAGCCGGACAAATAGACAGACGGACAGACATCTAGAATATCTGCATCCTTTAAGTGTACTACTGTATCATTTAGATACAGATTTTATAGTTTTCGGTATAATAATAACATAAAATTGTCAAAAGAAAACCTTTTCAGGTTATTATCAGTACACGAAATTCAAATATTGAACCCCATTTTTGCACTGTAAAAAGCTAAAATTTGAAATACAGGCTATTTTGGTGATGACGATTCACTTGGTGTTATTTTTTACTAATAATACCTGTTTTAAGCAATTTGTGAAGCTTCATCATCTAGATCGTTTCTGGCTACTACCAAGGCATAAAATTTAAACAATTACCCTTATTTTTGTAAACTCCTGTATATAAAGTAAATCTGAAATTTAAAATATAGGTTAATTTAATTTGAGCAATTCGCCTGGCAATGTTGATTTTACAAAATAAACTTTTGTCATTTCAGGGTCATTGTGGAAGTTGAAGATTTTTTATTTATTTTCATTTTTTATTTTCATTAATTTTTTTATCAACTCTCACAGTCTACTACAACAACATAACGTCATCGAAATAGACAAAATTTAAACATTTACTGCTTTTACAAGCCATTGTTTATAAAGCCGAAATTTAAATTATCGCCCATTTTGTTGGCGAGAATTCGCCGGTAGTATCGTTTTTAGAAAAACATATTTTTAAAACTTCACGTTTCACGGTCATTGCAGAAGTTCAAGATTAAACTATTTGTAATATTTATTCCATCTCCTTCAGTCATCATACCGTTTCATATTATTACCAAGGAACGAAATTTAGACATTTGCCTTTTAAGCTCCTATATATACAATAGACTTGAAATTTAAAATATAACATATTTTAGTGGCGACAATCCGTTTGACAATATCTTTTTTGTCAACAAGACATGTTTTAAGCACTTTTGATAATACAAGGTAACTGTACCATTATAATAGCAACATAAAATCGTTAATAAAATACCATTTCGGCCTGTTACTAAGATACAAGCTTGACCTTACCCTGCATAAACAATAAAGATGAAATTTAAAAATTATTTCAAGGTTACTACCGAGGTTTTTTAGCAGCTGAAGTCGCAAATTTTTGTTCAAACTTTTACAGGATAAGAAGAAGCGCAAGCGAAATCGGATTTTAAAGTAAATTTTAGAATGTACTAGTCGCAAATCGCCTGATAGCAGAACGTCCGGGTGAGACCGGCCGTTCTGAACTTACCAACAATGATTGGTGGAACTTAATAATAGCTAACCTAATTTAAATTTTTAACAATCGCTTTTTGTCCAGATTTTAAAAATACCTGATTTTAGTTATTTAAAATTATATTGCCCATATTAGTTAGTATCTTCAGTCTAAAGCAGGAAAACCCAAAGCCATGGACTAACTAGTGTAGAAGTTAATTAGTTAATATATTGAAAAACTAATAGTTGACTATAAGCACAAGGACACACCTATTGAATCCTTATAATAATTCTGAATATTTTTTAAATATTTGAATTAAATGGTACAACGAACAACAAAACAATTTCAGTTAATAAAGTTAGACGCTGACTGCTGCCTACATGGTTTCGGGCCCGTTCGATAATGAACAATTCAATAATTTAATACCTAATAATAATTTTTTGGTGCACATGCATCTTTGAAGTTTGCGTGATTGTTAAGAATCTTTATTAAGTTTATTGTAATGTTACATTAGTTTTAATGTATCGCGATTTTGTTTCCTTTTTAATACTGGTTATTTAAATTTTTGAAAATCATCGTTCTATTAACGTCAACTCCAAGTAGTAATGATACTAATACCCGTTTAATAAAATAATAAAAATAAAATGGAAACCTAAATATATTCATGTTTGTTGTGCAAACATCTTGTTGTAGTGTAAGTCAGTGAGCGTAGAAAACGACGCTATCGAAATTTTAAAATCTTATTGTTTTGATTTTTAACATGGTGATGGTTTACTTCCAAATATATTTTTTTAAATTAAACTAAATATAATTAGTCCATATTTAGTATGTTATTCGATAGATATCTGCAGTATACTTTATTTTCATTTAAATAAATTAGCCAGAAAGTCTATACAAAATAAAAAATTTAAACATGAAACTTGTAATGCGTACTAATCATTAGTTATCATTAGTGAACATTAAATAATCAAGTCATAAATTATGTTTACTGCTTACTTTCAGGTATATCTATAGATAAACTTAAAACATAGTAAAAGGGAAAATCTAACATTCTAAGCAAAAAGCAAAAAATGAAATGTTTATTGTACGTGGTTTAATGTTCAAAATGTTTTTCTCGTTTTCGAAAGTCTTTAAAATTTATTTTTGGTCAGTATATGTTTTTAGTGTTCTAAAAGAATTAAAACCATCCCAGCCCTTTTTGTTCGAGTTTCTTATTGGTCAATGGAAAAATGTGACAAGTGAATATGTCATTCAAGAAGTCTATCCTTTAGCCACTTATTCGCGTACTGTTTTTGTAATTATCATCGTGTTACTTAGTGCTTACTTGTGCCTTTCTAAATTTTTCTTAGTGTTGTACGGTATATTTGGAGTGATTGTATCTGGACTGTATTTATGGACTAATGACGTTTTGGCTTTATTGATCGCACAAGTAAGTACACGCCAAACAAAACAAGTTTTTAGACTTTACATGAGCAAGGTGCTATAGATACATAAAAGCCAACTGTACCAACAAATTTAGATAATACGTAATCTTAATTTCAATATTACCAATCAGGAAGCTAGATTTGTTGGTATATGTTATACGTTTATTGTAAGCGTCCAATGACATCGCTATATTTCCCTGCTTCCTTACTGCTAATTACATTCTGATAGGATCACAGCTTGTACTTTTTTAGTGTTCCATACGGAACACTTATAAGATCACTTCGGTGTCTGTCCGTCTGTCTGCCCGTCTGTCACACCCGATTTTCTCCGAAACTATTTGTCATAGAAAGTTGAAATTTGGTAGTAATATAGGAATTGATGGCCTCATCAGAGCCATGTAGTTTTGAAAGTTAAATTTTGACTTAAGGGGTTGTTAGTTTTGGAGGGTGAAATCGGAAGTGAAAAAAAAATTTGTTTACTAGGTAATCGAGTGTGGTGTCAAATGAAAGCTTGTGAAAACACGAGAGTAAAAATATATATATATAATGTAATACTAGCGCGCACTTTTCTTTGTATTATTTTTAAAAAATCGCGAAAAATCGCTGTCCACCCGCCTTATCTCGGAAAGTACTTATCAAAAAATTTTGAAAAAATTCTGGAATATTCTCCACGGGGTGTAGATTGAACGAAAATTATTACGAGTGCATTACCTGTAATAATTTATCTGGTATATAAAAAAAAAAACAGAAATGTCAAGGTCATCAATTTTCAGTAAAGTTTGGAAATAAACTTTGTTAAAACTTATTTGGGGTGTGTTTTGTGAAGTCACTGATCATTTTATATCACCGTAACATAAATTTTGACTTAAGGGATTCGTTTTGAGGGGTGAAATCGGAAGTGAAAAAAAAATTTTTTTACTAGGTCATCGAGGGTGGTGTCAAATGAAAGCTTGTGAAAACACGAGTAAAAAATATATATAATGTAATACTTGCGCACACTTTTCTTCGTATTACTTTTAAAAAATCGTGAAAAATCGCTGTCCCCTACCTTATCTCGAAAAGTACTGATCAAAAAATTTTGAAAAAAATCCTGGAATATTCTCCACGAGGTATAGATTGAACGAAAATTATCATTACCTTTAATAATTTATCTGGTATATAAAAAAAACAAAATTTCAAGGTCACCAGTTTTCAGTAAAGTTTGGAAACAAACTTTGTTGAAAACTCATTTGGGGTGTGTTTTGTGAAGTCACTGATCATTTTATACCACCCTAACAAGATTTTTTATTTTAAAAACAATCAACGTACGGAACACTAATTGTGCAAGTTCAACTTGCACTTAAAGCGCTACAGGAGCGACACGCGTGCAGAAAAAGCGATTTATATTGATCTTGAATCGCTATAAATTGTACTCGGTCAGAAACACAGTCCTGGGCAAATTATTCCAAAGGGATAAAGTTCTCCATATAAAAGACTGCTTGAAAAGGGTTGTACGAGAAGTAACAGGCTGAACCTCATACGGATGTAAAGTATTAGCGCGACGTATATTTTTAGCATGAACCGTTCTAGGAGGAATTACGCGGGCTAAATCCATCGATTACTTTCCATGAAAATACTTGTAGCATAGACTCGAGTCGCTAGCCGTTCTTCGATGTTCTAAGGTTGCTGGCCAGTTCCGGGGCTCCAATCCGGCGAACAGCTCTCTTCTGAATAGACGCCAACAAATGCAGTGTATGTTTGGGAGCAGAGCCCCAAACATGTAAGTAGTATTCCATCGTTGTACTGTGGGCCATGAATCTGATCTTTCGTTCAAAATTGTCTAGAGCCCTTAGTTATTAACGATATCAGACAATTTTTTTTAAAAGACTCGTAAGCGAATTCCGGACAAATGTAAGGAAGTCGATTTGCAAAATATAGCCTCAAAATTTTTTAAAATTGCAAAAAGCAGCACGGAACCGGGAGGTGAAATTTCGGAGTTCACGTGTCTTGAAGTTCAAAACTGGTTCATCGGGGGTTTCTGGGGTCGCTGAATCTATTTTCAGTGTCATTTTGATCATATGCACCCTTTTGAATCGTGAAAATAGGGGTTGGAGGGGGAGACATTGGACTTTCCCGTTTAAAACTGATTCCTCGGGATTTTCTGGGGTCGGTGAATCTATTTTCCAACTACCATTTTCACCCCTTAAAAGGGTGCATATGATGAAATGACCCCGAAAATAGATTCAGCGAACCCTGAAATCCCCGAGGAACCAGTTTTGAACGCGATACTCTAATTCAGGAGAATATCGTAATTTCTCCCCCTCCAACCCCCATTTTCACACCTCAAAAGGGTGCATAGATAAAAAAGACCACGAAAATAGATTCAGCGACCCCAGAAATCCTCGATAAACCAGTTTTGAACTCGTAAACTTGAAATCATGTGAACTTCGAAATTCACCTCCCGGTTCCGTGCTGCTTTTTGCAATTTAAAAGAAAAATTGTCTGATTTCGTTAATAATTGATGGCTCTAGACAATTTTGAACGAAAAATCAGATTCCTGACCCACAGTGCGTTGGTCGAATTTGAGCTTTATACAGAATTAACAGTTGTTGTGGAGTGCAAAGCTTTCTAGTTCGAAATAATATTCCCAGCTTTTGAGAAGCTCTCTTTGCTATGTTTGCGACATATTCATGCCAAGATATATTTGCTCCCAAATTAACGCCCAGCAAATTCAGTGATGATGCTAGAGGAATTGGAGTGCCCCGTCATAACTATGTCTGGTTCAGCAACGTTAACTTTTAACATTACGAGGCTGTTATCGAAACTATGAAAACGGTAACATATAAAAAAATTGCTTGTTTGTCAAGTTACTGTCCCTATTCTAAGCATTTTGACGAAACTTTTTACGAATTCCTTACGTTTTGGAGTTTTTCCGATTTTTTTTTTTTGAAAAGTGGATAGTAATTTAGAGCATCGCGCAATGTTAAACTTTTTCATAAAAGACGGAAATGGAACAAAACTTATTCATCAAAGAATGTTCAAAGTGCCACGACAATGACGACCCATATTATTTTCAAGTAAATCTAGACCTAGACTCAATTCAGGATGACCTAGATCAGGAAGATCGTTTCAGGTAGGCTTGTTGAGAAATTCTTGCTGTCAGAATCGATGAATGAAGATCCCAGTACTTGCTACAGAAGCTGAAGTATCCAAAATTTTCAAGATTGTGCAGAAAGATATAGAAATGAAAAAAGTTTCTACACGAAGTTTTAGGAATGAAAAAAGTTTCTTTACGATGGATCCCCAAGCTCTATCAAAGCAGAAACAGGCCAGGAAAGAAATTTCTCAACAACATTCGGCCGCTTAGAGAACGATTGAGAATTATTATTCACGAATCGTTACATACAAGGAGACAGCTGTTCTATCCTTCTACAAAGCAGACGTCGATGCAAAGACTACCAAAATTCAGCTGTCTTCTGGAAAGTTGTCAATCGTTTTTTTTGGAGAGCGAAAGAATTTTGCGTATTAAATGTAAATAAAAGAACGTCTACAATTAATTAAGATTTTAAGTTTGATCCAGAACTTGAAGTAGATCATTAGAGAAAAACATCGGAATTTATGAAGGATCAAAAGTTTGCTTTTGCCCAACTGTAGGGATCTTAAGGCTCGCACAGTTCAAGTCATTATCGAAAACGGCTCTAATTTAGCGCCCTGGAACTTTTTTTTGTGCAAACATCTGAAGAAAGATCTCAGAGGTTGAAAATTGTCCTTAGATGATGAGTTCAAATCCGCCATAGCATCGTTTTCTGAGGCGCAAAACACAATTATTCTTTTTTTTTTTGATGAAATATAATAACTCGAGAAACGTCTTGACTAAGGGTATTAGTGTAAATGGTAGTTACGTAAAAAAATTGTTTTGAGCTATGCGAGTGTTTCTTCATAGCTAGGTAAATAACTTAAAAAAACTCCCTCGACGATACTTTAAAAGTTATCAAAAGTAGTTTAACATATTTCTCAATTTCTGCTAGTATTTTAGTGCCTCTCAATATTACGATATTTGTTGATCTTACCATAAACTAATTGAACTAATGTAGATTACTCACTCAAATTGCCGCTAATCAACATAAAATGAAAATCCCTAAAAGCGTAAAAAATGCAAAAGCGCCTATTTTGTTAGCACATAGTCTGACAAATTCTACATACTATATATTACATCGTGTCAGCGCTGCCTTTTTTGTTGCTGTTTACTCGGTGATGCTTTGGCTACCCACTATTTTGGATGTCCAAAATTTATATTACGTTACATAGTCTTATAACCATAATTCTTTAGTCTACCAAACAATCAAAGTATAAAGTATTGTATAAACTATTCCAAAACTTCATTTTTCAACAATAAGTTCTCTAGCACCGAATTTTTAATCGAAAGCTGTTTGTCGGACTGACAGTGTATTCATTTTTTTTGTTATATGATATTTCAGTTAGTTAGTACCTCTAATCCTTATCAAGTGGAAACAACGAATGAATATAGTATATTAGCCATTGAAAAGACCCTATAAAAACAAAAAAATGAATAAAATAAAAGCATATATCTTTTAATCGATTGTCTAAGCTATAAACAGCGAGGTATTAATTTTGTAGATTTTTTTAATTATTCGTTGAACAACCACCAAGTTTGTGATGTTTTGGATATCGGATATCAAGGTTTACATTTTGTTCAATAAAAACAACTATCCTAGGCAATTAGAAAAATTGTAGGAAAGAGAAGAAGAAAATTCTAAATGTAGATAAGGCAATAGACTGTACTTGCAAAGATCAAGCAAGTTTTTTAATTAGTATTGTTTTCCGAAAAAACATTTTAAAAATTCTTGGGTTATTAAAACAACAAAACAATAAACATAATTATGATACTATTAAATAAAATCGTTCCTGTAAAACTTTTATGATCCAATAAACCTGGACATTTTAAAGACGAATTCTAGAAAATGAGACTACTTATAGTAGGCTGGAATTTCTGTCTGTAGGTAGAGTAGGTTAGTGCTCATCCCAGTTATCCTAGGCTAACGTTCGCTTAATCAACTTGGTTAGCTAACTAGTAAGGAGCGGTATTTTTATGGTTTATGAAACTCAATCCGCAGTTTGATCGTTGAGTAAAAAAATCTAACCTTCCCTTTTTTGTTTTGTCTTACTGTCCTTATTTTTTAAACTACAAATATTACATATTTTTTAATATGACTGTTTATTAAAAAAAATATTTTTCATTATTATTATTAATACAGTTAGGGAGGGATTTTGACCTCGGAATCCAATTACTTTAAATGAATAGTGTAAGACCTTTTGAATTATGTTTGTTAGACAAAATACTAAAAAGTTTACCAATTTTTTTTGTTGCTATTTATTTTTGTTAGTAACCGCATTTTTTCCGTTTCAAGAAAATAATTTCCTTTGAAATTTTGATAGTAGTATGACCGTCATTTAACGAAAATGGACATTAGAAGATATCTTTTAAAGATGCCAGGTATTCAAAAAGGGTAGTAAAAGCAAAAACATAGAGTTGTGTAAAAACATATTACCCTTTCCCTGATAAAGATGTCATTTTATCGATTGCAACCGGGAACAATATGTACGTATAAGTACGGCATAAGTGTGTACGTAGTAAAGGGTGTCCCAAAATTCACACGAGATTTGAATTTGGCGCCATTTGTATGGTAAAGTGTTGCCAACAAAACAAAAAAAACACAGCGTGACAGCTCACAGTTCAGGGTTTTCATTGTTTAAAAATAATGAAAGTTTGGCAGCTACAGTTCGGAATTTTCGTACAAAATATGGTCGGAATAGTGATTTAACCTCATCAACTGTGAAGAGATTAATTGAAAAATTCAGGGAGACTGGATCATTAATCCTGTGTTTTCTTTCAAAATTACTTCTTGCGTGAATTTTGGGACACCCTTTATTTGACAGTCATAAAGAAGACGGTATAAAAGCAGTCGACATATATATATATATATATATATATATATATATATATATATATATATATATATATATATATATATATATATTACTCAGTATATAATATATATATATATATATATATATATATATATATATATATATATATATATATATATATATATATATATATATATACAGTTGACACTCTATATAGTGAAAGACCAAAATGTTGACCGAAATTTCACTATAGAGAGTTTTTCACTATATAAAGAAAAAATCCGTATATACTGCTATGTATGTAAGATATTCTAGGTCTTGAAAAAATTGCACTATAAAGAGTTTTTCACTATATAGAGTTTTTCACTATATAGAGTTTCACTATAAACAGTGTCGACTGTATGTATATATATATATATATATATATATATATATATATATATATATATATATATATATATATATATATATATTTTATTTATGGGTTTAGCACACGTGCTGCAGGGACGTCCCTAAAGCGCTACAGGAGCGACACGTGTGCGGAAAAAGCGATTCACGTTGTTCTTGAATCGCTGTAAATTGTACTCGGTGGGAAACACAGGTAAGCCATTCCGAAGGGATAATGTTCTCCATATAAAAGACTGCTTGAAAAGCGTTGTACGAGGAGTAACTAGCTGAACCTCATACGGATGTGAAGTATCAGCGCGACGTGTACTTCTAACATGCACCGCTCTGGGAGGAATTAAGCGGGCTACATCCTTCGAACACTCTCCATGAAAATACTTATAAAATAGACTCAAGTCGCCAACTGTTCATCGATGTTCCAGTAAATCAAGGCCGTCGCTCAGTTCTAGGTCTCCAATCAGACGAACAGCCCTTCTCTGAACAGAATCCAACAAATGCAGTGTATGTTTGGGAGCGGAGCCCCAAACATGGGAGCAGTATTCCATAGTTGGTCGAATTTGAGATTTGTAAAGAATTAACAGTTGTGGAGTGTAAAGCTTTCTGGTCCGACATAATATTCCCAACTTTTGAGAAGCTCTCCTTGCTATGCCTGCAACATGTTCATGAGAGGACAGATTTGCTCCCAAATTAACGCCCAACAAATTGAGTGACGATGCTAGGGGAATGGATTGCCCCGACATAACCATGTCGGGTTCAGAAACTTTTTTAGAAAAAATTGCCGCCTGAGTTTTTGTAGCGTTAAATTCCGCTTGGTTACTGTCACCCCAAGATAGAATTTCTTCTAGGTCTTTGTTAAGTTGAATAACTTTCTGCTGTCTGCGGATAATTTCAATGAATCGAATTTTATTTTTATTATTTGTAAGAAATTTTTCCTAGCCAATGAGCATATTTGCATCAAACGCGATATCTGCAGATTTATTTTTGATTTTATACTGTCTTTTTTATGACGGTCAAATACTACGTACACATTTATTGTTATAATATTTTACGTGTCAAGCAGAAAATGATGCAGACAGATTGATTGTTGAAACAGCAATTAATTTACAGTCGGCAAATGTTACTATGGTTTTTGCAGACATTGACATATTAGTTTTATAAACTGCACTAACTCCAGAAATTTATTTTCAAAAGCCACCTCGAGAAAAGTTGCTCTGACATTTTTTTCATCCAAAAGCTTAGAGAAATCACTACCGAAATGCAAAGAGCATATTATTTTTTTTATACGCTTTCACTGGTTGTGATACGACGTTTCCTCTTTTAAATAAGGCTAAAAATTTTGAAAAATGCAACGATTTATATGATGCTGCTGAAGTATTAAAAATGCTAATGAAGATCCTGACAAAATTTTTCAAGTTGATGTAGCATGCATTCTGGCTTTATGCGGTGCCCCTTAAAAAATCAAGATTTTAATATTTTGAGATTAATTTCTTTTGTGAAAGGCACAGCCAAAAATATCTGTATTCAATCGCCATCTTTAGTGCCTACATCTGACGCAGCATTTGAATATCCAAAAAGAGTACACATACAAGTACAAATATGGTTAGGTTGATAATATTTCTATTGAAAATTAGGGGTGGAAGTATATTTCTAATATGTTTCTGCCAATAACAATGAATCAAGTCCCATCTCCAGAAAATTTACTAAAAATGCTGTTTTGTAACTGTAAAACAGGTTGTGGATCTGCCTGCCCATGTTTAAAAAGTAGTTTATACTATACTGTAGGGTCTTCACAGTGCTATGATGATAATTGTTTAAATGCATCTCCTATTATAAAAATTAATAAAGTAGAAGAAAGTGATGTAACTGAACAAATTCAATTCTAGTAATTTTTATTAAAATAAATGTTTTTTTACTATTAATTTTCAATATTATCCCTGCAGAAATATATTCGTAACATAATTTTTGTATAGAACATTAACCCTACATGATTCCGAGATCTCTGAATTTTAGTCGATTGAAAACAGCTAACCAAAAGCCAAACTTACTTTTTTTCTTGGTTATTTCGATTGGCGGATTTTTCGGGAGACCGCTTTTTTTGGTCACTTTTGAAATGTAACATTTATGGAACGAAAGCCGAATTTTTGGTTGAGTGGTGGGACATATCGCACGCATTAAATCCTGCCGTAATCCCTTAGTGTGCGAAATGTCTAAGAGAATATTCTATTGTAGTACCAAAAATAATATTTTAAGGTACTAATACTGAAAGATTAATCATGACACACTTTCGTTGTGTCTTGGTGTTATATTTACTGTTAGGGTTTTAATGTTTTATAGATTTATTTCTTTACTATTATTATTTTTAAAACTAATTAAAAAAAAAATAATTAACAACTATTATTCATATCCTTACTCTCATCAATTGTGTTTGTATTAGATTATTACTCCCCATAAAAAATTTACTGCCTTGTTTTTTTAGCAAATATTTGAAACAGTTTAAGATAATTTTCCAATAATTATTATTTTGTTTATCAGTACCGATCAACCTTGTTTTTTTTATGACTAATAGATATTTAACCAGAATACAGGATTAAAATTATATCATACATTTAACATCAAAGTAGTACGACAGATCTTCTCCTTAGTGTGATTATAGAAATAGCTCTGGCTCATAGTCCCCTGTTTGTGGGTATGAAAAAATTTTTGCTTTTTTTTATATTTTATAGTCACAAGTTCTGTCGGTGTATTACCGCGAAAGCATCGACTCAAACGAAATATCCATTTAATATTTAATGTACATAAAGTACTTGAACTGGGAAACGAATCTATAGTTTTTACGCGTATGGCTTTAGGGGAAGGCGGTGAAAGTGATGGGAATTAATAAATTTCGTAGGGTTTCAATTGCATTATAGTATTTTATACAGGTTTTTAGTTAGAGAATATAGATATAAGGGGTGTAAGTAGTTGAGGAAGGGGTAGGAGAGGGTAGCTTGGAATATATCCTCTTACGTGGTCTTTTTTATGCGGGAAAAGAAACTTAAAAGCCATGGAATGTTCTCTAGAAATATCACCCTTAAAAACGTATTGGAAATGGACTGAGACGTGATTGGAAAGATAATTCGTAAGGGTTTTTTATTTAAAATATTTTCTGATATCCAATTCCATCCGTTATTGAACCAGTATTTTAAGTACAATGGGAAATTAACTCCTTTGGTACAGTGTAAGAAACCAAAATAAAAACGTATTCAGTAACTGGTCAATTACCGCTCCTGATGATGGTAATTATGGCAACGCGGGTCGAGTGCAAAAATAAAGTGTTTGGTGTAGTGGTGATAACTGTTGTGTGGGGACAATGACAACAGACTTATCACTTGAGGAAAATTTTCAACTCCTGAGGTTTTTCTTCAGGTGTTTGAACAAAAAGAACTCATAGAGCGCTTAATCAGGGCTAGAGGGTGGATATTGTAACTCGTTGAATCTACAGCTTTCAGAAATGACTTGAACTGCGCCACCTTGTGAAACCTACAATTGTCGTATAACAGCAAAGTTTTGGTTCGTATAAATTCGAACGTTTTTTTTTTCTAATGGCCCGTTTCAAGTTTTGGACCATCCTTCTGTAAACCTCTTCATTAATTGTGGACTCTTTTTCGGTATATTTAATAAGCAGAATTCCTTGGCAGTCTCAAATAATGGTCGCCATCAACATTCCAGAAGGCGAAGTTTTTACCTTCTTTTGAGGTGCATTGCATCGAACCCAAGTCTTGTCATCTGTAACAATTTGGGAAAAAGAACTCTCATCGTTATCTAAAGTGGCCAGATGTTCATGAGAATTTTCTTTCCTCGCCAGTTTCTGCTTTGGTGTAAGGAGTTTGGAGATCCATCATGCACTTTTTTATTCCTAAAACTTCGTGCAGAAACTTTTTTCGTACTTAAATCTTCGTGCACAATCTTGAAAACTATAGGTTTGGGTACCCCTAGCTTCATTAGCACGCACTGAGGTCTTCAGTTCTTGCCTCAACTGGTGTTTCTTATCTGAAATCATTCTGAACTGAATCTTGGCCCCACCGGAATTGTTGAGACCAAAATTTACTTAAAAAAAAAGATGATCGGTCATTGCTATACTTTTGGGAAATTCTTTCATGAACTACACGCGACACTTCACATTACTTTCACTCATTTTTTCGACAAAAAAAAACGTAAAAACTGTAAAACGTAACCTAGCAATTCTTTTGTATGACATCCTTTTAATAGTTTTTTTTTATGGGTCTAGCACACGTGCTGCAGGGAAGTCTCTAAAGCACTTCACGAGCGGCATGTGTGCGGAAAAAGCGTTGTTGTTGAATCGCTGTAAATTGTACTCGGTCGGAAACACAGCGCTGGGCAAATTATTCCAAAGGGATGATGTTCTCCATATAAAAGACTGCTTGAAAAGCGTTGTACGCGGAGTAACAAGCTGAACCTCATACGGATGTGAAGCACCAGCACGACGTGTATTTCTAACATGCACCGCTTTCGGAGGAATTAAGCGGGCTACATCCTTCGAACACTTTCCATGAATATACTTGTAGAATAGACTCAAGTCGCCAACCGTTCTTCGATGTTCCAGCGAATCACGGCCGCCGCACAGTGGGGAAAAACGAAAAAAATCGTGTTTCAAAATTATCTAGAGCCTTCAATTTTGGTTCGATTTGGACGATTTTTTTTTTTAAATTGAAGCTTATTAAAACTCCGAACAAAGTTGTCGGAGCCGATTTTGCAATTAAACTTTTGTTTCAAAATGGCGGACGTCTTCAAAATGGCGGTTTCTGATTATATAGCGACTGAGACACAGAAAACGCTTACAGTTTCAAACCAAGTTGTGCTAAAATGCGTGTATGTATGTTTTTTTTTGTCGCAGATAATATATCTAATATCACAGTTACAAGATTAATAATAATGAACCCAAAATGGCTGCCATGAACAATAAAAGTATTATAAATATGAATAAACGTACCATTATTATTTTATATCCATAACATTTGCATAAATAATTTCTTTAAAGTTGTTAATTATAAATATGTTTCAACAATTGACTTAAAATGACAAATCAAGTATGGCGGATGCCAAAATTGAATCGAGTAAGAAAGTTTCTCTGTGGCATTTAGACTGTGGCAGTCAGATCATTCAAGTTTAGTTGCGGGATTTAAATTTTCATACAGTTATTGGTAGAATATTGCTGCTGTAAATTTTAAGTATCGTAGACAATTTTCTAGCAGATACAAAAAACAGCGATACACGCAGAAAAGGACAGCTCACACAGCTAGAAAATGGCTACAACAGCTAAAACGTTTTGTTAAAATAGGGACAACTAAATATTTTGCTGCACTAGCCACATTGTTTGCTGTTGTAGCAAAAAAGTGGCTGCTATTGCTAAACAGTGGCACAACTTGGTTTGAAACTGTAAGCGTTTTCTGTGTCTCAGTCGCTATATAATCAGAAACCAACGTCCGCCATTTTGAAACAAAAGTTTAATTGAAAAATCGGCTCCGACAACTTTGTTCGGAATTTAATAAGCTTCAATTTAAAAAATCGTCCAAATCGAACCAAAATTGAAGGCTCTAGACAATTTTGAAACACGATTTTTCGTTTTTTTTTCCCCACTGTGCACCGGTCAGTTCCGGGTCTCCAGTCAGACGAACAGCTCTTCTCTGAACAGAATCAAACAAATGCAGTGTATGTTTGGGAGCGGAGCCCCAAACACGGGAGCAGTATTCCATAGTTGGTCGAATTTGAGCTTTATAAAGAATTAACAGTTGTTGTGAAGTGTAAAGCTTTGCTTGAAGCTTGAGATGAGCAATTAGTTGCTGCAACAAATCGCGTCGAGTTGCATTAATGTCCGTACACAAAAATTTCAGTTTTCATTTGGAAATATCTTTAAAACATTTTCTAGGCTCAACGTTTTTGTGATTAATATTTCATCATAAACTATCGTATAAGATATCGAGTTGTAATGCTTGGTTTGTTATTTTTCAATATTTATTTTGCAATTTGTATTTGCAGAAGACATATTGGGTAAATAATTGTACACATTTTTTAGTAAATATTTGAAGCAATTGAAAATATTTTCCAATCAATTTGTAGTATTACGATTGGCGATCAGTTTGCTTCAAACTGAGACATTTCAGCACTGCATTGAAAAATGCCGTGATACATGGCATCACAATTTCAAATTCACAAAAAAAATTTCTAGGTTAAATTTCCTATTTATCGGTATGTCTTCCTTGTAGCTTTATTCCTAGACTGTGTCAGCGGCTTCGCTCTCGATACTGTAATACCAAGTTGTTGTTCTTTTTTCAATTGTTCTTAAAAGGTCTTTTCTATTAGTCTATTTTTCTGCTTTATGTCCCCATTTTTATCTAATAGCCTTATGGTCATGGATATTTATTTGGCATACCTTAGAAAGTAACAAAACAATATATGTGACTTCCAAAGTTTCCCTAATCGATTTTTTTTTAAATAACAAAAATTATTTTTTTCTTTTAACTCTTTAGATAAATTAAATAGATAGATTCACCAATAAAAAATTTTAAATATCCATTTAGTGATGTCATGTGATATCATTTGAATAAGGAACAATTCTTGGTTAGTGAAGGAATTTCTCAAATACGTTCAAATAACTGTTGTTATTATATTTCATATGAGTTATATAACACATGGGCTGAAAAGTCCCGGGCCTAACACATAGATGGCGCTAGTTTTATTACAGTCACCTTTTTTTCAGTTAATACTAACCTTCAAAAGACAGCTGTTAAAATTTCATGATATTCTATTCATTAGTTTGTGAGTTATTGTGCTAAGAGTGACGCTACTTTTGTTATTTTCAAAACAATGGATCAAAAACAATTTCGTGTTTTAATTTTACACTGCTTCTTGATGGGAAAAAATACCGTTCAAGCGAAGCAATGGCTTGAAAAGTGTTATGGGGACTCCGCTCCATCAGAAACAACAATAAAACGTTGGTTTGCTGACTTCAAACGTGGTCGTAGAGACACCGATGATGCAGAAACGCAGTGGACGTCCAAATGAGGCGGTAACACCAGAAAACATCAAAAATATCCATAAAATCGTTTTGAATGATCGAAAAGTGAAGTTGCGTGAGTTAGCTGACATCGTAAAGATATCAAAAGAACGTGTTGGCTTTATATTGCATGAGCATTTGACTATGATAAAGCTCTGTTCAAAGTGGGTGCCGCGTTTGCTCACTGTTAATCAAAAACAAGAACGTGTTGATGATTCTGAGCAGTGTTTGGCCATGTTTAAACGTAACAAACCGGAATTTTTGCGTCGATATGTGACAATGGATGAAACATGGATCCATCACTTCACTCCGGAATCAAAACGATCGTCATCTGAGTGGACAGCAACTGGTGAACCTCGTCCAAAGCGCCCGAAAGCACAACAATCGGCTGGAAAGGTTATGGCCTCGGTATTTTGGGATGTGCGTGGTGTAATATTCATCGACTATCTTGAGAAAGGAAATACCATCAACAGTGAATATTATATAGCGTTATTGGAGCGTTTGAAGGCCGAAATTGCAAAGAAACGACCGCATATGGCAAAGAAAAAAAATTTTGTTTCATCAAGACAACGCACCGTGTCACAAGTCAATCAAAACAATGGCAAAACTACATGAATTGAACTTCGAATTGCTCCCACATCCACCGTATTCGCCAGATTTGGCTCCCAGCGACTACTGGCTGTTCGCAGACCTGAAAAAAATGCTCGCCGGTAAGAAATTTCGCACGAATGAAGAGGTTATCGCTGAAACTGAGGCCTATTTTGAGGCAAAAGATAAATCGTTCTACAAAAGTGGTATTGAAATGTTAGAGCGGAGCTGGAATGATTGCGTTGCTCTTGATGGAGATTACGTTGATGAATAAAGCTAAAAAAACCAAAAAAACCGTGTTTTCTTTGTTAGGCCCGGGACTTTTCAGCCCATGTGTTAAGTTATAATGTCCGGCACGTTGAGGCGCAATTTTATATAGCTGTCTTTATTTTTAATAAATATTTTATTTATTAAATAGAAGCCGTTATTTGCCCCTTATGTATATCTTAACTTTGAGAATGGATTGAGTGGATATTAATATTAATAGACGACAAAATTAAGATATCAAGCTAGCTTGTTTTGTTTGGGGAGATTATGGATAAGAGATAATTTGTGTACGTCTTTTGAGAATAGTCTCTTTAGTTGTACTGTTTTTGGGCACCATTCATTTTAGAATAAAAAGAATCTAAGTTCAGCACAAAAAATGAAAAAATACTGAAGAGTTATTTAGTTGTTGAAATAAATTCATTTACGTACAACCGTTGCGTCCTGAAAGAAAGAGCAGGAGTTCAGTGAAACGCTACACATTTAAATAAAGAAGGGTATATTATTAACAAAATAAAAATTCCTAACGTTATTACACTCTTAAAAAATACTTCTACTAAATAGAAACCCCTTAAGCTAGAAGAGTGTACACTATTACATAGAGTCTTTAAATCAGGATTACTAAGTTTTTAATAAAAGGTGATAAGACACGATATTAAAAGTTTGTGAAATTAACTCCGCGAGTTACACGTGTTGAGTAGTCGTTGGAAACGAACTTGTAGACAGGAAGTGAGATTTTTAGACTGGTGTACTACTGACTTAGGGATTGGTTTCTCCTCGTGGATTTTCCATAAGTTATTTGGCCTCTCCTGGTGAGATTCTCATAAAAATATTATCTGAGCCACTACCATCCTAGTTTCATTTGAGTAGCTAAACACTTTTGGACCCGAAATGCCTGAGGATGAGCAGGATATTTCAAGAAAGGAAAAAGGCCTTAAACTTGAGAGCTAGAAACCGTTACTGCACTACTGCATTACTGAGAAAAAAAAAAGACTCTGGCGTGCTGGAGAAGACAGCCACTACGATCTACTGGCGGAATAAAGCCGTTACTGCTTCATGATGGAAGAAGCCCTTAAAAATGCGAAATGGGTGCTTAAATAGCTTTGTCCCTTCCATGGGCGCAAAAATCCCGACGCATTTAATGCGAACTAAATAAGTCAGGTCGGCAACACGCGTTACACACTGCCGGTTTAAATTAAACTGCTCAAAAATTAAATTACTGTTTTAAGCTACGCTGCTTAAAAATTGAAATCACTGCAATGAATATAAAAATGTAATAAAATATAAATTATAGGAAGAAAAACAGTGTCGTAACATGATCTTAAAATCTAGGAAAAAATGAATATTATAAAGTAACAATTTTAGTATCTGTATTATTTTATGTGGCCCAGTAAAAATTTTCTGTTGGTAAAGGAATTTTTCAATCCTATTTAGTAAAATAAGTATATTTTTGTGAGATGCCCAGTATAAAATTTTAAAAAGATTCTGGTGTAACTCCCGTAGAAAACTAAAATAAGTAATTCTCTTACTCTCTTACCCTTTACCACTACCCTCGCTCTGCTCAAAAAGTAAAAACAGAGACATTTATTTTTCTACAGTGTACATATGTCAAAACTTAGCACGAACTTTTTAAAATGCTGATAAGATCTTAGAACGTTCAAAAATATTGTTGTAAAGTTTATAGACATTGTAAGAAAAATATATCTGATAAAAAGCATGCTTCGTCAAGATGTGCGGTCATTTATACGTGATGTCTGAAGATGACTATTTTGTCTTCCATATATTAGGTAGTTGTACTGAAACTCGCTGTTTATACGTAGATGATTTTCCATTCATATCCTGTAGGCAAATACACCTGTTAGTTGTGCTATTTTATGTCATTCGTTGTGTATACTGGTATTTCTTTACGACCCAATTAAAATGGAATGCGATAAGTTGTTTGTCCAATGTCTTCGCAAAACAAAGAAAAGAAAGTTTGCTGTGGCATATTGTAATGGACGATGAAAAAGAGATATTTCGACAATCTGAAACGCGGAAATCATGGGTTAATCCTTGGCAAACATCAACGCCGACTCCAAAGCGAAACATTCATGCTTACATTTCACATGCATTAAGTGGGATTTGGAGGGAATGGTCTATTATGAACTGCTAAGATCTAGGAAAAGAATCACCTCCAAACGTTATAAAGAACAACTAGAGCATTTGAATGATAATTTGATTCATTATATCGAATCATCGAAAAATGTTCCTTCTTCACGATAACCCTCTGCCTCATCTGGCTTTAGCTGGTAATGAGAAACTGATGGAGCTTGAGTGAGAGGTTTTTACTCACCCAGCATATCCTTCAGACCTGGTCCCATCTGGCAACCACCTATTCTCTCTCGACGCAGTACTCTCTGGAGAATACCATATTTATCTGCACTAGTATTTCCAAAAAAATGGATAGCTGAGCGGATAGCTTCAAAAGACAGAGCCTTCTATCGTTGTGATACTTAACTTCTGCTCTAAAAGTGGGAACAAGTGATAACTTCCAATGACAAGAAAAAAACCTTGACTAATATAAAACATAAACAGTGAGTTTCAATGTAACCACCTAATGTATTCGATAATACATATCTCAGGTCAATATTACAATCAATCACTGTTACGATTTTATTATATATATATGGATTAAATTTCTAGGGTCGAGCGATATTATTGGCACAGTTGGATTGGAATGTCTAAATGAGAGAGAAAGAGAGAGAATATTAAAAGCGTGTTGAAGAGAGACAATTCACCCATCGATGAAATGTCAAAGGCAGTACGTTTTGTTTACGTCTTGAAACCTGCTACAAAAGTAAATATTTTTTCGTGAAATATTCCGAAGTGGTAATGATACAGGCCCCTAAGTGTTTAATTAATGCTGTTGAAGAATAGTGACAGTTTTTAATAGTTTGCTAAATTAAATAAAAACAGTGATATTTTTGTTCTTTGTTAGTCATATCTAATTTCGAACCTGTATCTTTAATCCATTTTTACTATGAAATTTGTAATTGTAAATAATTTGAAATAGTCAGTCGATTACTATATTAGGAAAAGTTAATAGTTTACAATTCACCGTCAGAAAGGCAGGGGTGACGATATTTTTCGATTGAAATTTTTTGGGACCTCGTTTAAGTTAGTTTTACGTGTTATTATCGAGGGGGAGGGGGTGATTTATGAATATTTTTCTTTAACTGCTTTTGTTATAGAAATATGCCAATTTTTTTAGGTCAAGATTCAAGGGGCGGAAAAGCCATATGCATAAAAATGGCGTTTCTTCAAGGAAACATATGAATCGTCAAACAGAGGGTGTCAATTCAAACAGTTGGAGGGAGGACATTTTTCACATGTCAATATATGAACAATTTATTTTAGAAGTAAAAAATATTTTTACTATAAGGGATGAAACTTTATAGTCTAAAATTCACAAACTCAGTATGGAGAATATTAGATCTACAACTTAATTCTTGGCTTCTATTAACATGTAGGCTGAAAAATTTTTGGTCTGACACATAGATGTCGCCCTTTTTAAAAAAATCCATATGATTTTTAGGAAGTACCAACCTTAAAACGACCCGTGTCAAAGTTTCATGGTATTACGACGATTAGTTTACAAGTTACAGTGGTTTTAGTGACGCTACTTTTGATATTTTCAAAACAATGGAAAAAATCAAATTTCATGTGTTGATTAAACACTGTTTTTTGAGAGGAAAAAATACCGTTCAAGCAAAGCAATGACTTAATAAGTATTACGGGGACTCTGTCCCTGGAAAATTACTCATTATTTAGTAGTGTGCTGAATTTAAATACAGTCGTACAGATACAAATGATGCTGAACGCTCTGGACACCCAGATGAGGTGGTTACATAGGGAAACATAAAAAAAATCCACAAAATTGTTTTGAATGACCGTAAAGTCAGGGGATATCAAAAGAATGATGATTCTGAGCGCTATTTGGACCTGTTTAAGCGCAAAAAAAGGATTTTTTTTATGCGATATGTGACAATGGATGAAACATGGATCCATTACTACACACCGGAATTAAATCGACAGTCAGCTGAGTGGACAGCAACCGGTAAAAGCCGCCCGAAGCCACCAAACACACAATAGTCGGCCGGGAAGGTTTTGACCTCTGTATTTTGGGATGCGCATGGAATAATTTACATCGACTATGCTGAGAAGGGAAAAACCGTCAATAGCAAATATTATATAAAGTTATTGGTGCGTTTAAAGGCAGAAACCGCAACGAAACGGCCCCAAACGAACAAGAAAAAAGTACTCTTTCATCAAAACAATGCACCGTGTCACAATGGTTACGATGGCAAAATTGCATAAATTGAAGTTCGAATTGCTTCCTCATTCATCGTATTCTTCAGATTTGGCCTCGGCGACTATTATGTATTCGCAGACTTCAAAAAAATGCTCGCAGGAATGAGATTTGGTTCCAGTGAAGAAGTTATCGCCGAAACTGAGGCCTATTTTGAAAACAAAGACTTGTACAAGAACGGTATAGAAATGTTAGAAAAGCGTTGAACTAATTGTATCGCTCTTAAAGGAGACTATATCGATGAATAAAGTCTAATTTTGCAAAAAAAAAAAAATGTTTTAAGTAGCTAGACCAAAAATTTTTCAGCCTACCTGTTATAGATTGACTACAAATCGTATTCAAATTAAATTTTTCAAAGTGCCATTCTCTAGCTTTAAAACGAAATTGATCTTATATGGACATAACCTGAAAAATGAGTTGTAAGCACGATATCGCATTCGAAAAGCAACATTTGAAGTACTACCGGATTCCAAAATACAAAAAAAATGCAGCATAGGGGAGAGTCATAGTTTGTTAGGCCTTAGATGAAAACGTTTCATTCAGCACGTGTAAAAAGTAGTTTCAGCATTCTTGGAAAGGAAAAAAAGGCATTTGTATGCATTTGGTGGGAACAAAAGGGTAAGATTCAATAAGAGATGCTCCGACCTGATCACTTCTGAGCTCTACTAGAGCTGAGTGAATGACGCACTTAAAGAAAAAATACAGTACAAACTATAACTTTTATGTTCTAAAATCCGACAGTTGTTTGAGAGATGGAAAAAATGTGTAAAAAGGGAAGGAGATTACTTTAAAAATTGAGTTTATTATTAGTTGTTTTTTTTATACTTAGTTATCAACGTTAGTGGCCGATAAATTGATTGGTACCCCTAATATAAACAGATTGAGCTGAAAGTGATGATACATAAAATGTGCATTTTTGAAATATCTAGCTTTATTAAATTTATTTGCGTTGTTGATTTTTCCGTATGTTATGTGCTACATGTATAAGGGATATATCGAGATTTAATTTATTTAAGGGGTTATACCACCTTAAAATTTTCAAAAAAAATTATTTTTTTGGTTAGATTTATTATTTATACTTTTAAGAATATTTCAAGCTTTACAAAATGGAATCACAAATTGAAGGTAATATAAAAAATATATATAGACTTTTAAGACGCGGACGCGGTACTTTTTTTTGCGTTTTTCTCGAAACTACTTTTTTCAAACTGGTGGACAAAATATCTCGAAATCTGCTGAACCAATTTTGATAAAATTTTATACCACATTTTCTTTATAATATTATCTTGAAGTTGGCATATGGTTGTTTCGATAGGGTGCACGGTTCATTTTTTATTAATTTTTAAAGCTCAAAATTTTTGTGAAAAATCTGAGTTTATTTTCGAACGGCTGTCACTTCTACCAAAAAAATTTTAGAATTTTTTCCGTATGTGGTCACTTAGCTATGGCCTTTCTTAACAATAAAAAATGATTTTAGTTTTTTTTATATGTCTAGCACACGTGCTACAGGGAAGTCCCTAAAGCGCTACAGGAGCGACACGTGTGCGGAGAAAGCGAATCACGTTGTTCTTGAATCGCTGTAAATTGTACCCGGTCGGAAACACAGTCCTGGGCAGATTATTCCAAAGGGATGATGTTCTCCATATACAAGACTGCTTGAAAAGAGTTGTACGAGGAGTAACAAGCTGAACCTCATATGGATGTGAAGTATTAGTGCGACGTGTACTTCTAACAAGTCGCCAACCATTCTTCGATGTTCCAGCGAATCAAGGCTGCCGATCAGTTCCGGGTCTCCAATCAGACGAACAGCTCTTCTCTGAATAGAATCCAACAAATCCAGTGTATGTTTG
The DNA here is from genome assembly GCA_019049505.1 of Pachyrhynchus sulphureomaculatus. NCBI lineage: Eukaryota > Metazoa > Arthropoda > Insecta > Coleoptera > Curculionidae > Pachyrhynchus > Pachyrhynchus sulphureomaculatus. The sequence continues at coordinate 135,485,377 of CM032447.1, forward strand.
GGAGTGGAGCTCCAAACATGGGAGCAGTATTCCATAGTTGGTCGAATTTGAGCTTTGTAAAGAATTAACAGTTGTTGTGGAGTGTAAAGCTTTCTGGTTCGAAATAATATTCCCAACTTTTGAGAAGCTCTCCTTGCTGTGCCTGCAACATGTTCATTCCAGGACATATTTGCACCCAAATTAACGCCCAACAAATTGAGTGACGATGTTAGAGGAATGCAGTGCCCCGACATAACTATGTCGGGTTCAGCAACGTTAACTTTTTTAGAAAAAACTGCTGCCTGGGTTTTTGTAGCGTTAAATTCCTTTTCAGACATACCATAAGAACGTAGCTTAGCCAACAGCCCATCGTGCCAAACACGGTCGAATGCCTTGGATATGTCAAGAGCAACCGCTCGAGATTCTCCAAAGTGTTCAATTGCGTTGTTCCAAACATGTGTTATTTAAGTCAGAAGATCTCCTGTTGATCTATTCTTACGAAAGCCATATTGGCGATCGCTAACAATGTTGAATTCTTCAAGATATTTTAGAAGATGCTGATTGATAGCCTTTCCATGACTTTCGATATTATTGAAAGCAGTGCGATTGGTCGGTAGTTATTTCGCAAGATCTTCTTGCCTTTTTTAGGTATCGGCTGAACTGTGGCACATTTCCAGCAGGAAGGAAATATTCCCTTTCTGTAGGATAGGTTGAGAAGTCTACAGAAAACTGCTGTTAGTTCCCTCGCACAGTTTTTGAGAACTATGGCAGGTATTCCGTCAAAAAGCCTTTTTGGTGTCTAGCTTCATCAAAATACGTTATATAATACGCTGTCTGAAGACAATATCGGGTATCCTTGACTGCACTATGGGAATAGTAGGTGGTGTTTTTTCTTGGAAATCGACAGGTGTCGTTGCAATAAAATTATCTGGCCGTGTGAGTGGTGATGGTGGATTTGGTGAAATTTTGACCAACTGCCTTAGCGACTGACCAAAAGGACCTGGAATTGTTGGGACAAGCGAGAAGTTTGTTTCTAATCCGTTGATTGTGTGCCTCCTTGGTTTCGTCGATAATTTCTTTGCATCTGTTCCCGGCACGAACAAAGGTGTTACGATTTATGGTGTTAGGATTTTCGCGCAATTGTCGGTATGCAAGATGTTTAGAAGCAACAGCTTCTTTGCAATTTCGGTTAAACCAAGGCTTGCCGTTGGAAGAGCATTTCTTTGAAAAAGGGATGTAAGTCTCCATACCGGCCAAAATAACATCGAAAAACTCCCTGGCGTAGTCAGTTGGGTCGTCGGGTCGAAAAAAAAACGTCTAACCACGATTGGATTGGACGATTCTTGACTGAGAAAAAATTCCACCGGTAACAAGGATTTTCAAAAGATGGTTCATATCTCCGCCATTTTTTATATTTTTTAATATCTTTCTTTAATTTGTGGTTAAAACTATAATGTATTTGTGAAAAATGAAAATTATATTGTATATACAATACTTGCGTCAAAAAAAAATATATATTTGATGCCTGTTTTTCCGAGCGCCAAGGTGGCGTAACCCCTTAAACCCCTGTTACACTTTACGATATTTACTACATTATATCCAACCGTATGGCATTTTTTCTTAACAGCTAGCAAAGTTATAGTTTTCATTACATTGAAAATCTCAAACGCTTACAACTCGTGACATATATTAATATAAAACATAATAAAGAAATAATTATTTATTTGTCAAAATTAGCACACCAAAAGGTCTGTATCAATATGACGATGTATCAATTCGAAATTATACTGAGATGGTGTAGGTCAAAATTTACGTCATAATTTGGAATTGCGTTCCCAGTAAATTTCAGAGCTAAATCAGAACATGTCTTGTTGGAACAAACCTAAATATAAAATATTTGCAGACACTTTTTCGTGATGGCAATTTCCCAAGAGTACTATTTTAATCTATCTTTTGATTGTTAATCCAGTAAACTATCTAACAAAAAATTCATAAAGGATTTTATTAAATTAACCTAAAATAAAATACACAAAAAAAGGAAATTACTATTTTCATGGTTAAAAACTGTATAATCATGACAACTATCAAAAAATATACTAATAAAACCATAACAATTGAATTTATTATTCTTGCTAATCTAGTCAATTTACTAGCATAACTGTTCAATTTAAATAACTGACTCAGGTTTAATTTATTTAATGAAAGATAAAAATAGCTATTTTTATTATACTAATATGTTATCTAAAAAATTAAATGAAATATAAAAGGCATTTATAAGGCAAATTTAGGAAACGAGGAGATTAGAAAAGTGCTAAAAAAAAGAACTATTATAGAAGAAAACAATTAGTCTGGTACGGACATGTTAACCTCATGGATGGGGAAAGACTACCGAAAATGGTAATGCACTGGAGACCTAAAGACAAACCCAAACGCGGCCGCCCACGAGAAACGTGAATGAAATAATTATTTATTTTTTTTTTTTAATTTTGACTTGGCCAGTTCTGCCGTACAATCAGTGTCTAATTGGAAAACTGAATTTTCTGTATTACAAAAACAATTCGAAGAGCTTGAACTGGTGCTACTTATTATAAATAATAAAAAAAACCCTTCCTTAACAGGAATATAAACAAGTTTACACTCTTTTCGCTTTAGGCCGATCAGAGCATTTTAAAATTAACAGGTAGACCACGGGTAACATAAATTTGGGATTACATGGAGAGTTTTTACAAGCAAGAAAATAGTTATATCCAGAATTCAAAGTTTAATATTGTTTTTGTATAAACAGTACATGACGATCCTTTTAGTTCGAAAATTGTCGAAAGTGTGAGTACATGTAGAAAGTTTAACAGTCTTGGTGTACAGTCGTTTTCTGTTAATTTTGGATATAGATCATTACTATATTTGCTACATTAAAAAAATGATTCAAGTCGCCAACAGTTCCATAAAACTCGTATTAGTCGAATTATATGCGATTAATTTTGAGAAATAACCAGGATATGTTCAACTGACTGTGCCAAAATTTGTTTGGAATTTCTTGATAGATCTGAGCTCAATCTGTATTGTTACTTCTTCTGAACTTTTCCGATCTATTTTACTAGTCTATCATAATTTTCGTGTAATTATATAGGTATCTGATAATTGGTAGAGAAGTTCGATAGATGAGGTTTAGAAATAAACATGGAAAAAACTAAATATATGACGATAGGAGCAAAAGGACGGAACTTGAAAACCGAAAAGGGCACCATTCAACATGTAAATGAATACAAATATTTGGCAGTCATATTAACATCTGACGGGCGAAACATAAGAGACGTACAAGAAAAAATTACACGAGGAAGAACCGTTACTAAACAGCTACACCCTGTAATATGGAATGACAAACTAAAAATAGCTACATAAAAGCGTATTTTTAGTATGTTTGTTGAAAGCACTTCAACGTAAGGTGTGGACCCTTACCAAAAGAGAAAAGGGGAAGTTGAACGCCATAGAAATGATGTTTTGGAGAAGATCTTTCAAGAAAACTATTATGGACAGGATTCCAAACGAAACCATAAGGGAGAAAATGAAAGCCCAAGAGTTTATATATATATATATATATATATATATATATATATATATATATATATATATATATATATATATATATATATACCAGGTGTACAAGTATGAAATGCGGATTTCAGACAACAGATGGTGAACCAATGCAGTTTGTGCTGTAAAGATTTGACACTACGCCATTTTGTTGTGTCATCAACAAGTGTCAGACGCACACGAGTGATAAATTGGAAAAGTGTGTGCATAGTGTTGTGTTGTTGTGCTCAATATGTCGAAATTTATACCGAACAAAGAGCATTTAACTGCTGTTGAATCATACCGATTACTTCGAGAAGCTTATGGTGAACATGCTCCATCGCAAGATACGTATGAACGATGGTTTCGGCGTTTCAAAAGTGGTGACTTCGATGTTGCAGACAAGGAACGTGGAAAACCGACAAAAAAATACGAAGATGTGGAACTACAAGCATTGTTGGACGAAGATGATTCGCAAACACAAAAACAACTCGCCGAGCAATTGGGTGTTAGTCAAAAAGGTGTTTCCAATCGGCTGAGATGGGAAAGATTCAGAAGACCGGTAGATGGGTACCACATGAGTTGAACGACAGGCAAATGGAAAAAGCGCAAAAACAGGTGTGACATTTTGCTCGCTCGGTACAAAAGGAAGTCGTTTTTGCATCGTATAGTTACAAGGGATGAAAAGTGGATTTATTTTGAGAATCCCAAGCGCAAAAAATCATGGGTGGACCCAGGCGCACCATCCACATCGGCCGCAAGACCGAATCGCTTTGGCAGAAAGACGATGCTCTATGTTTGCTGGGACCAGAGGGACGTAGTCTATTATGAGCTGTTAAAACCTGGGGAAACGGTTAATGCTAAACGTTACCAACAACAATTGACCGATTTGAACTGTTCGCTGCTTGAAAAAAGGCCAGAATACCGAAAGAGGCAACACAAAGTCATTTTTCTTCATGACGATGCTCTATCACATACGGCAAAACCAGTTCGCGACACGTTGGAAGCACTCAACTGGGAAGTTCTACCCCATGCGGCTTACTCACCAGACTTGGCTCCTTCCGATTACCACTTGTTTGCGTCGATGGGTCACGCACTTGCTGAGCAGCGCTTTGGTTCGTACGAAGATGTGAAAAAATGGCTCGATGAATGGTTCGCAGTAAAAGGGGAAGATTTTTACTGGCGTGGTATTCACAAATTGCCCGAAAGATGGGGAAAATGTATAACAAGCGATGGAGCATACTTTGAATAAAGCACTTTTTATCATTCTTCCGAATTTAACATGTTTTTTTAGAAAAAAATCCGCATTTCATACTTGTACACCTGGTATATATATATATATATATATATATATATATATATATATATATATATATATATATATATATTTATCTGATAATCCGATTGGAAATGATAAAAATTCGCCGTCAACAATTGCCTCCTTCGCTACTTGGTCAACCTTTTCGGTATGTGCAAGATCAGCATTAGCTTTAACTTACTTAACTTACATAAAGACAACCTCTTTTTTGCTTAGAGTAAGTTTCCTTAATATCTGTCTAATATCATATAGGACGGAGTAAAATATATATATATATATATATATATATATATATATATATATATATATATATATATATATATATATATATATATATATAATGTAATACTTGCGCACACTTTTCTTTGTATTATTTTTAAAAAATCGCGAAAAATGGCTGTCCCCCCTTATCTCGAAAAGTACTGATCAAAAAATTTTGAAAAAATTCTGGAATATTCTCCATGGGGTGTAGATTGAACGAAAATTATCACGAGTGCATTACTTTTAATAATTTATCTGGTAAATAAAAAAAAAATCAAAGTCATCAGTTTTCAGTAAAGATTGGAAACAAACTTTGTTGAAAACTCATTTGGGGTGTGTTTTGTGAAGTCACTGATCATTTTATACCTCCGTAACAATTTTTTTTATTTTAAAAGCAATCAACGTACGGAGCACTAATTGCACAAGTTCAACTTGCACTTGACCGGTTATTCTGTATGCTTTCTTAAAACCAAACTTAGTTTCTGTCCACATTTTGTGATGGTTTAACCACCATTCAAGTCTTGTTTTTATCCGTTTCTCCAGCGTTTTTTGGACACAAGATAGCACATAGGTCTATAGAAAAAGGCATGGTTCAGATATTTTCCAGTTCTTCGTATAGGAACTATAATGATATTTTTCAGTTCATAAATTTCAGCACCTTATGTGTGCTTTTTCTGGTTGTTTTAAAAGGATTTTTCCTATACATTTTTTAACCTGTTTTTACAGATCGGAAGATAATGTGTTTTTATTTAAGTTATAATGCCCCTGCATCCAGCTTTGCCTAGCTTCCTTTTTAAGATTTTTGTTTGTTATGACATTAACCTCCCCCCCAATTTAAATAATTTTCTTCAATAGAAGATTGCTTATATTTTTTCAGCGCTCGTTTGGCCAGGTTGGTGGTGCTCTTGTTTTATTATTATAAGTTTTGAATTGCCCACTGGAGCTATTGATGGCGTTATTTATAGCACTAATTAAAAAAGTATATATCTCCTGAATACTGTTAAACTGTGGAATATTTTCAAATTTTTGAAAAATCTCATAGCTTTAAAGATACCAGTCTGCCTTTTATTAATAATAATAATTAATTAATTACTTCTGATCATAAAAATTTTAATTCCACCGTAGCCATACTATATCTTTAAGTATTATAACATTGATAACAATGAAGAAATCAAAATATGTATGTTTATTATTATTTTTTTTTATCGCTTACCTCCCCGCCTCAGTACCCTTTTTCCATATCACAAGGATATCGGCGAGGATGTCGTAATACCCGTCAACGTTGTCCAGGTGCTGCCACGGACGTTGTTTGCCTTTCTGCAAACCTATGTACGTGACGAGGCCAAATACACTTAAATAAATTAATAAATAGTATACCGACCTGTGGGATTGAACCCTCGACCTTCTGCACAGTAGCAAAGTACTACGCCACTGAGCCACGTTTATTATATATATATATATATATATATATATATATATATATATATATATATATATATATATATATATATATATATTTATATATATATATATATATATATATATATATATATATATATATATATATATATATATATAAAACTAATATGTCTCATAAAAACATAAAATTTTCTAACGTATTTAATACAATTCATTCATTCGTAAATATGCGGGGTCGTGATTGTATTTTATAAATTTTCAAAGTAAGAGGATAATTTTTTGTGAATAGATGGATAGAGAGGAAAAAAATATTTAATTTTAATCAATTTTAAGAGCCAGAAATAATCAACTGCTATGTCGTCTTTTAAACTGAATTCAGGCCTATAGCTAAAAGGAGAGGAGCTTCCTTCCCTATTAGCGTACATAGGGGCCATATCAATGAAAAGAGCAATGATCTACAATTACAAAGAGAAATTGAACAATAATGTCTTAAAATATTATGTCCTCCTACCGACGACATTCAAATTTTTTTTTGGTAGCGCTTATTGAGTCACTTATCTACCCTGGAATTTTGTACTTCCCTATATTCGGTGATTCATAACTAAAGTTTGAAAAAGTTCTGATTTTTCTTGGTTAAACGTTTGAAAATATTGCCATTTTGGCGCAATTGAAGTAAAAATAAGTAATCGGTTTCCGACGTTTTAAAAATTATCGACAAGGAAAGGCACTTTAAAAATTCCAATTAAACAAGAAAACATTTATACATTTGCTTTTATGGAGGGCTGATGATATATTCCTCTTATTCACTGAGGTAGCCGTTACTTGATGGAAATTCATTGTAAATTAATACCGAAGTAAAACAATAGATGTTTTTAGAATTCCACTATATTTATAAACCGTAACAATTGTTTCGACATACAATGTCTTCATCAGACGGATGATAACTTTAAAGTTATCATCCGTCTGATGAAGACATTGTATGTCGAAACAATTGTTACGGTTTATAAATATAGTGGAATTCTAAAAACATCTATTGTTTTACTTCGGTATTAATATATTCCTCTGTTTGACCATTTCTGTCGTACCGTTTTACAAAAGGGCTTTGAATATATTTTTTTGTGTCTTTTGTCACCAAAATAAAATATCAAGTTGTAAAACGATGATAATTTCTGTTGGACTGTTAGTTTTAGTATAATGTGCATTTCTTCCAGTTTTTTAGTGTTCCGTACGGAACACTTATAAGATCACTTCGGTGTCCGTTCGTCTGTCTGTCTGTGTTTCTGTCACACTCGATTTTTTCTGAAATTATTTGATATAGAACGTTTAAATTTGGCACTAATATAATAATTGCTGGCCTCATCAAAGCCGTGTAGTTTTGAAAGTTAAATTTTGACTTAAGGGGTGAGTTTTGAGGGTGAAATCGGAAGTGGAAAAAAAATTACCAGGTCATCGAATGGAGTGTCAAATGAGTTCAAAAAAAAACATAATGTAGTACTTACGCACCTTTTTCTATGTATTATTTTTAAAAAAGATCGAAAAATCGCTGTCCCGCCCCTTATCTTGAAAAGTACTGATCAAAAAATTTTGAAAAAATTCTGGAATGTTCTCCACAGGGTGTAGATTGAACGAAAATTATTACGAGTGCATTACCTTTAATAATTTATCTGGTATATAAAAAAAATCAAGGTCATCAGTTTTCAGTAAAGATCGGAAAAAAACTTTGTTGAAAACTCATTTGTTTGTGAAGTCACTGATCATTTTATATCTCCGTAACAAAAAATTTTATATTAAAAGCACTCAACGTACGGAACACTAATTGCGCAAATCCAACTTGCACTTGACGGGTTATTTATAAGTAGGATTACTCGCTTTCTAGGTTTAAAGTCCAAATAGAAAAGGAATCCAATTACCACGTATTGGTTACGGTTCAAAATTTAAATAATCAGGAATTCAGTTTTTAAAATTACCGCTTGAAGTGTACGTATTTCAAGTAATCCTTTAAGTATATACCATTTTTTGTTATGAACATGATAGTATTTTTTTAAGTACAAAGAATCATTTTAGGTATAAATTGAAACTTGTTATATTTGTATAAATTGAAGTGTTAAATGAATTGTTTTACGTTGTAAAATTAACATAGAGCTGACAGAAACTAAATACCGACAACGAGCTAATTTTATAAAATTATTAAAAGGATACCAGCCTTCACATGCAATATGTAGACTACAAATAGCTAAAATTTTGAATTAATACATCATCAGTCATACACAAATTTTATTCTTATGGGTTAGTTATATTAACATATTAAAGATATATAAAATCAATAGCAAACCTCTTTCAAAGATTGCAATGGTTAAAAAAAACTATTCTATTTATGCTATTACCTTTAAAGAAGATTATATTGCTTTCACATCGTTCTTTCCTTAGCCCTGTATCAGAATCGTAACCCAGCCTATACCACGGCTTGGAATTTTAACGTCACTCCTAGTACTACATGACCATTGATTCAACAATGACCAATTGACTACCTCCTCATACCTTTCTGTACTTGTCTACAGTACAACTTTTTCTCATATGCCAATAATAAATTGATAGATAATATAGAGTATAACATAGTACCTGCTGTTCTTAGATTCGTACTTTGATAATGATTGTTATAAACAAGTATAAACGCAAGTGGTTCTTTATTTCAGGAGCAAAATCATTCTGATGTAATTCAATCCCTGTTGCATATTTGTGCCTGCATGGACTCTCATCTATAAGTTAAAATCTAAGATGAGATTTTTAATCCAAGGGGAAAGAATCTAAGTAAAAGCAATTATCGTGATCGTTACAAATAGTTAATGAACGAGTATATCTTTTTGTTGTTGTTTGTAATGAAAGAAAACACCTTATGAAATATCAATCACATCTTAGATATGTAGCATATATATATATATATATATATATATATATATATATATATATATATATATATATATATATATATATATATATATATTGTGATGAAAAGTTGTACCTCTAGTAAAAAATATTTTCAATTTTTTTTTAAGTGGAACATACTTCTGAATGTTTCTTAACTTATATAGATAAACTATATTGCTTTAAGACTAAAACTAAGATTCGATTGGAATACCTCAACGAATGCCTACAAGTGAAAATTAATGTTATTTCTAAGTAATATCAAATTATATATAGTTGTTTCTATTTTAGATATTACTACAATGGCGCATGTACCATTTTATTTTTTAAAAAAATGTCTAGTCAATTATAATAGTTCTCAAAGTCTAAACACGTAGAGCCTTGAGAGATGCACTACTTTATGTTTTCAAGAGATAAAAATTGTTTTAAAATTTCTGAAACCTACAAACATAACGATTTACAAGTAGGAATCGCGACGTTTGTAAGCTTTTGTAATTTAACAATCATGTTTTATCTTACAGGGCAATTGGTGGAAATGTGGAAGTTATTTTTAATAACTAATAAATTTTTTAAAATAATGTAAAACTAGCTAACTGGAAATAAGATATTTTTGAAAAAAAAAAAAAAATTATAATTTTAAATATAACAAATGAAATATAGCAAATATAATTTACTTGAGGAAGGTTCTGAAAATAGCATGCATTGTGTACAAATTGCTGAGCCAGTTCGTTACTTTGTAGAAAGGAAAAAGTCTTTATCTAAAAATGAAACATTATTAAAATTAAAATGCTTGGAGCACATGATATTAGTTGTAATATGTTCGTATACTAATAAAAATTTATATAAAAAATAAATTTTTACCGTCCTCTTTTATTCAAAAGTGAGAAACTTTGTTTTCTACCTTAAATCGAGTGTTATTTTATTTTTTTCCGCGTAAATATAATATATTATTTAAAGTACTAAATTTATGATGAATTTTATCATTATTATTATTTTAAACCAAAAAAACTATTTAAATTCTAGCACAAATAAATTTTCTCGATGCCGGAAAGTTAGCCACGGTTCTTGATAAAATATTTTACCTTCAGTCGCTCTTTCAACTGACATGCCAAAAAAACAATAATTATGATCCATTATCGCGACTAAAAAATAAGTGTTTTAACTTAAAAGCCTATCAAGACCTCAAAATATTTGCCGACCTTGCGGTTAGACCGAAATTAACATGTCCAAACGTTTTAATAAATGTGTTTCACAGAATAATCTATAATATATATAAAACGCAACGTTACTCTATCTGTCTGACGATGATAGTAAATCAAGTCGGAAAAAATCTAAACAATAATTCTGTAGAACACGCGAGCGGGGCCGCAGGCACAGCTAGTACAAGATAAACACAACAAATTCTAAAAAATGAACTGGAAAATACACACAAAGCATAAAACCCGAAATAATTGTATGGGTTTTTATTTTTGGGCCTTTAACTGTCTACTTTTTAATCTCCAGATTGGATTCCATATTTAATAGGGACTCAAATAGTCGTTCCAACAATATTTAAAATAAAGTAGTGCCATTTATGGTCGATTCTTACTGCATAAATTAACACTAACATTAACGGGATCAACATATGTCGAATTAGACCGAAATGATCACATACAATTTTAAAAGAAGAAGACATGATAAAAAATAATACTTTCCCTAGTTACAGCAACTTAGCCTAGGTTTCTCTTTTTAGTGTTCCGTACGGAACACTTATAAGATGACTTCGGTGTCTGTCTGTCCGTCCGTTTGTCTGTCTGTCACACCCGATTTTCTCCGAAACTATTTGTCATAGAAAGTTGAAATTTGGTAATAATATAGGAATTGATGGCCTCATCAAAGCCATGTAGTTTTTAAAGTCAAATTTTGATTTAAGGGGTTAGTTTTGGGGGGTGAAATCGAAATTTAAAAAAAAAATTTTTTTAGTAGGTCATCGAGTGTGGTGTCAAATGAAAGCTTGTGAAAACACGAGTAAAAAATACATATATAATGTAATATTTGCGCACACTTTTCTTTGTATTATTTTTAAAAAATCGCGAAAAATCGCTGTCCCACCACCTTATCTCGAAAAGTACTGATCAAAACACTTTGAAAAAATTCTGGAATATTCTCCAAGGGGTGTAGATTGAACGAAAATTATCATAAGTGCATTGCCTTTAATAATTTATCTGGTATATAGAAAAAACAAAAATTTCAAGGTCATCAATTTTCAGTAAAGATTGGAAACAAACTTTGTTGAAAACTTATTTGGGGTGTGTTTTTTGCGAAGTCACTGATCATTTTATACCACCGTAACAACATTTTTTATTTTAAGAGCAATCAACGTACGGAACAATGTGCAAGCTCAACTTGCACTTGACCGGTTTTTATGTTTTTCATAAAACAAAAAAAAAGACGATAATCGATTAGATCTTTTTAATTTCCAACAATAATCCAAGCTTGCTTTAAAGTATATGTAAATAAATAGTATTTTAAATGATAAAAAAATAATACAAAATACTTTATTTTTAGGTATTTTATGGTACATTTGCTGCTTGTGAAGTTGCATATTTTACATACATTTATGCAAACGTTGATAAAGAATACTATCAGCAGGTCACTTCTCATACTAGAGCAGCAATTTTAGCTGGACGTGCTATTTCGGGAATTATGGGCCAGTTGTTGATATCTTTTAAGCTCATGAACTACAGGGAACTCAATTATATAACTTTTGGAGGTAACTTATTTTATTAATGATTTGGGTAACTAAAAAGAAAATTGTTTAAAATATTGTAAAACAGTGCACAGAAATGTCAGATGACAATTTAAGATTTAAAAACCCGTGTATTTTTTTTGGTTGGATACCCTTATTCCCATTTAAAATAATACTCGGAGTGATTTTGCTGAGAATATTGCACATTTTGTTGCAAAGAGACTGACTTTTTTTTATAAACACCTAACTCTCCTGTTTTGTGAAGTAGTTCTTCCTTTCCGTATTTTATTGCTATATTACATAGAATTTATGGTTCCTACTATTTGATAGTTAAGTTATTCTTTGATAATACTATATGTATTGTCAATACGAATATTCAATGTAAAAGCAATATCCTTTACTGTAATTCTACGATTATCTGGAATAACACACGTTTTCGGCCATCTTAGCGTCATTTACAGACGCTTGTATCTGATGGTTTCACGTCTTAATTTGCAAAAAATTTAATAGTAATGCATTGTCTGACCCATCACCCATAGTTGTCAAACAAATTGAAGTGGATACAGACGACTCAACTACTAAGTTGCCACTTAATCCCGCGCATCGTTTAATGAATTTCCTCGTTTGTTTGTTACATTTGGGGCAAAACTTTATTTGTAATTTAAATTTGGACACTTCTAGTTGTCAAAATTAATAGTCAACAGGATAGCTAGAGTTTAAATTCTGTGGCAACGTGAATTTGGCCGACATGTTCTAAAACTCATTGAAGACGTATAGTACAAAATAACTAAACTAAGCTTACATATCTGATTGCTTCCCAAAATTGTGTCAAAAGCTTTTACGCACCATTTTACCTCAACTACAAAAATTTACTAATAAGATTGTAGTGGCTCGGTTTATGGGACTTTTTCAACGTCAACTACTCTAAAATTAAAAATTTTCATCATTTCAAAAAAACCTTTTTGGAACAAAGGGCTCAGAAAATGAAAACGCTAGATAAATTTCTGGATGTTGCGGACCTATAATTGGGTGTTTTAAGGGCTGAAAGAAGTTACATCACGTCAATTATTGATTGACTTTACTGTTAAATTAAAAAAAAAGGAAATATAAAATGCATACAAATTTCTTACTTTTTACATATTTTATACTGATCCAGAGACTACTTTAGTTAACCTTGAACACTGATGTAGGATACCGCTTTACGCAAATTAATTGTTAGTTATGTTGATGAGTATCATAGACTTACTATTTGATAGTAAAAGAAATCAGCTATTTATCTTAATTTTCTTCTTTACTTTTGTTTGTTTGCTTATAATAAACTTATTTTAATTTTTTTTAATGAAAAGGATAGTACTAATTCTTTCAGTTAGTTAAACAGAAATAAAATTACTAAAAGCCAGAGGCAATACGAGAATAAACATTGAGGGGTGCCAGTCCTAATTTGTGGTCGATTTATATTTCAGAGATTAATACTATTAGAATCCGACCTAGGCCGAAATCATTGTCCATTTTAACAAGTGAAAACTATTTTAACTCTCGTAGTGTTAGTTCTGAAGTTTGATTTTTCCAGCAGAATAATTTTATAATATAAACGTTCGCCTTTTAAAATTGTACTTCGTTAATGAAATAAAAGAAAGACCTTCATCACTGACCATAGAATACCGTAATTCTCAAGCCTTATTTCCACCCACTGCCTAGCATCCGCAATCACCATTTCCAAAAGTGAATATATTACTAATATATTGTACTATTTTGTTACTTAGTTATGTTAGACTAGGTGGGACGTAACCAAATGGGCTGTAAATATTAATAAATATACGGTTTGGAAATTGAAATTGATTAATAATCGAAAGGTCATGGGGTCAATTCCCACACGATATCAAGAAACTCCTTTAATAAAGAAACGTAGTCTGTATATACAACAATACCCGAGACTTCTTCAACCAGATAGATTTTTTTCAGGATAATATTATATTAGGGCGGACCAATATTATATAATAGTGTGAACAAATACAATATTAATAAACTAATCTGCATTATTTGAGACTATTACTCGTATATTGCTGATTTATGTATTATCATACAGTTTTTAAAAAGATAATGTAGTGAAATCAAAAAAGCACATTTTTATGGTCTTACCTTTTTACATAAATAATAAGTACATATAAGAGTATGTATATTTATTATTTCATGTTATAAATTATGTAAAAAGATAATTGATCTTGGTTTATTTTCGAAGTCGGTGTGTAACGAATATAAATATTCTTTCCTACATGTCATATAAATTCAATTGGTTTTTAAAAACAATCGATTCAGATGTAATCGTAAACTATCCTCACTAACAGCCGTTATTTACTAACTTAGCATATTTTATCTTAGCTAAACAAATAAATAAGGACAATATTTTATATCTAAATTGACATTTCTTAAGTCTATTTGAATACGGCACGTTTCTTTACACAACGTTTATTAATTTTTATTCCCTTTTATAATATGCAAGCATTGTTTTCAGCATTAACTTATTACCTAAATTAAAATTAATTATTCTTTAATTGCATTAAAAATGCACAATCAAATATTACGTGATGTTTAAATGATGTAGTATGATTGTATTTTTATGCATAAGCAAAATGTTGTTAATAAAAATAATTGGTTTTAAAACTCTTCGTTCCGATTAGTTCAAATCATAACTAATATTTTAAACTAAATACATAAAATATATAATTTGAGGTCATCTTTTTAAAATTGGCGCTTTGGAATTGGTTCAAAATTGTGGCCTCTCACGTTCCCTCTGTTCTTAGTTACTGCCCTTTTTTTCCTTCTATTCTTCGAAAATTATGAAATTAGGAAGAGTGTGTTTTTATCAAAGTTGTCCAATTATTTTTATCGTTCGTTAGAGTTAAAAATTAAATTAATAAATGCCCATATTATAATATTAAAAATACTGTGAGAACAAACATGAATTCAAATATTTATTGATAGTTTCCATTATATATATTATATCACATTACAATATTTAAATCAAAATTAATGAACGTAATATCTTCTGGGCACATTTTGCGTATTTTTTGTTATACAAGGACGTCATGCGTTGTAGTAGAGGCAATACTAAACTCCCAATTTCAATAAAGGAATTTGCCTGTGATATACTGAATACTACGAAAAACGCCCCGAATCTGACATATTTATTTTCCAAAAAGCTAAGTATATCTCTTCATGCTAACACCCTTGTATATATATATATATATATATATATATATATATATATATATATATATATATATATATATATATATATATATATATATATTTTTTATTCTAACCTAGTGAAGTAATCCCCATATGATTATGTAGCAGCTAGTATTTGGATACAACAGACTTATGTTTCTGGATACGTGCCAATAGATAGAGCTGATTAACTCAAATTTTATTTCAACGATGTTCTAATGACTAAGATACCCATTTTACTTTCAGTTGAATATAGTGTATGTGTAGGTAGCCATAATTTAATTAAAATTAATATATTCTAGATATTCTATAATATCTAAATTATAAAATCTAATTTTTAGAATTTGGCTATTACAACTACTTTTCTAGAAGCAAATGTTTGTCGTTTATTAAGTCATAAGATTAATGAACTGTCAGCAGAAACTAGTTACATCAGATAGTACCGATATTGTCAAATTTATTGTTGTCCCAACCTTACTGTAGTGTATTATTGATTCCGGTTTTTTGAGTTTTATTTCTGTTTTTTTTTTATTATATTTTTGGTTTTGAAAAACAACAGACTCTTTGGCAAGACGTGAAAAGTAATTTTTTAATTTTCCTGTCAACATCGCAACTGGTTTGTGGTAGGAATGCTTCGGTTAAGTAAACAGCTGGCTGCCAATCACAGTCGCACTTAATTTAGTGAAAATCCTATACATCAAGTATAAAATTATTTATTTAGTAGCGTACACATACAGCTGATTAAATTTGTTATTTTGAAGATAATATATGCATAATTGAGCACCTATTACTACAGTAAGTTTTTATCTTTCTCCGAACTAGATAAATCACGTCTACAGTTTTTATACTTGTTACAACAGGTTGTCATTTTGCAAATCTAAATTAAATAAATTCCAAATATGGATTTAACTATGTATAGCGTGTCCCAAAATATAAGATCCTGATTTCTGCCGTTTTAAGTGTGCAATATAAAAATTCTGACCTTTTGTTTATGATAGGTTGCAGAGATGGACTTAAGAATTTTATTCATTAATGCAAATAAATAAAATTATAAGTATTTTTGGAGATGTTTATTTATAGATGCATGTAAAAACAAATGGATAAGAAGTACAAATATACAGTTTGAATGAATGGGGTTTACGAGAGGGGATATATTGTATAAATAAAAATATATTTTAACTTAAGTCTAATTCGGTTTCACTATCACTCTCATCAGATGAGGTAGTTATCAATAGTTTTATATTATTTACATAAATATATGAATCTTCAACTTGAACAACGTGCTGAATGGAATTCTTCCAGCTTTCACGAGGTATATCATTTATAACTTTTTTTACTAATTCAACCACTGACACGCTTAAAGTAGAAGAAACATTTTGTGCCCTTATGTTTGATTTAACTTGATGCCAAATATGTTCAATTGGATTAAACACACAATAATACGGAGGAAGCCGCAAACCAGTATGTCCCATTTTCTCAGCCATACTATTACAAACATATTTCCTTTTCAATTTATAATCTTTCAAAACTTCCAAAAAAAAAATCACTTTTTTTATAACTAAAGTCAAAATAAATGTCATTTTCTAACATATATTCCTGTATTTTCGATTTGGTGTTGGCTGCATTAGGAACGTTATTTAGTAGGCGACTATGGTAACTTGCATTGTCCATAACATTCTGTTGGGGAAAATTTGGCAAAAGGGAATTTGAAAACAATTTTCTAAAAGTTCTGCGGTCGTGTCTTCGTGATAGTCCAAACTAGAATCCTTTATGTTTTTTTGCAGATAATAGTAGACAATTTGAACCTAGCCCTTTTCGGATCCAGCATGCACGATGGTTGTCCATTTACCTTTATTTGAAGGTGCGTTAGTCTGACATTTTGTACTGCTATCAACCAATCCTTTTTGCACATTGTCATGGGTATCGAACCATGTTTCGTCTAGCTAAATTATTGGCCAATTCTCTGATCGATACTTTTTAATTTCTTGTAAATAATTATGGCGCAAGATTCGTAACCTTTGTGACTCCATTACTACTTGCCTTTTGTTGATTTTCCGGAACGTGAATCCCATTCTTAAGAGAATTCTTTGAAGGGTTGATCGGCCACAATGTATATCGGTCCTGTCCTACACCAGTCTTAATTTCATTTTGTCTAGTGTCGGCACCAACTGCTCTTCATACGTAGAATATATTTTTCTCCTGATGACGTCTTTTTCATAATCGTCTACATGATGCATTTAAAAATCTTTCCGTTTTTTCCTGTTCCTGAGTGATGGTTGTCCTACAATACCCTTAATCATAGAAATTGGGTTCACTGGTTTCTTGCAAAGCACTTTGTTTATTCAAATGTCTTTTTACCAAACTGTCGTAAACATTTTTCACATCAAGTGATAAATGTTTTCTCTTGCGATAGCTACTATTGCAATTTTCCCACGGACGCCACATAATTAAAATAGAACCGTTACGTTGTAAGTAAAACTAAAAATAAAAGTAATTTTTTGAATCTTAATGGGGATCTGTGATCATTAGACCTATATTATCAAATACTTAGAGGGCTCCAAACCGGGTTGCCAGGTAGTAAATATATAGATAAAAATAGATCCAATATGATTCCAGGTGCAAGTGAGGGCCGTATACAAAGCAGGTAAAATAAAAATACGTTTATCGTAATACCTACAACTATGCACAAAACCATAATAGGGTCGTTTATTGCCCCATTGAAAAAGCAAAAAGGCAGGATCTTGGGATTTACTATACATATTTTATTAAAATTTTAAAATGGTTTTATTTTGCATTTTTTTTTTGTTATAATTTACATTCCATACACTTTCACTCTCTATTCCCTATAAAACAATGTAAATGGAAATTTGAGACGATATTGTCATAATTCTATTTTATTTGGAGATCGTTAAAAATGGAATTTGGATAAATATGGCCACGATAATCATATTTTATTGAAGACGTACTATTTCCATCTAATTTTCACAGAAATTGAAGTTTCTGTGGTCAAAATTTTTAATAAAAGATAATCGTAGTTATGTTCCAACAGTTGCAGAAAATTATTTGGCTTTATTATAATTGTTGCTTAAACACCAGCTATTTTCAGGAACACATATATATCTTACAAGCAACACCCCTTAGCTGAAGGCGTACTCATTTCTTAATAGTTCGGCATGTAAGTCAATAAATAAAATGTAACTTTAAATAGAAGTTTTATTGTGTTTGCTTTTTGAAAGTTGCATTTAAATGAAACCGAAAAGCTCGTTGAGAACATCGTCACCAAAATCAAAAATAGTATTAAAAATACGCTATTAACATTTGACTTTCATATATCGACACTCATCTGTCTTTTATTATAATTGTTGCTATTTTTAGGATTTTATATTTTAATAGTTGAAAAGGTAACCTTTATGGCATAACTATTGTAGTTGGATCAAAGTCATAACACAACTAGGAAGTGCGTTAATTCTAAGCTAATATTTCGAAAATTTGTGCATTTTTTAAAAAACGCTCGTGTTTTTGACAAATAAAACGCAAGTCAATAAATACTGATATGAATGTGCAAAGTAAAGACCTCCCTTTAAATAATTCTACAAACAATAAAAATTGGAATTATTAAATCTTTTAGCTTATCTTCGAAACGGTCTATTCTATAACGGGGGCTTTGCACTTTCCAATTTTTTACTCTTTGTTATTTTCCTACTTTTCATTTTAAATTGTTTTATCATTTACGCAAAAATACCAAATAAAAAAACGACAAAAAAACTATTAATAAAAACTCCAGGTTTATTTTTAAGGTAACAATTGCTCAAAATGGCTACCGTTAACAGCGAGGCAATGACCCAATCTGTCATAAACAGCCTGAACAGAGTTTTGCAGAGAATCCGGGGTGATTTGTGCTACTTCATATTGAATTCTTTGTTGTAAATCTTCTACAATTTCAGGTCGATTTCGGTAAACTTTGGTTTTCAAATGACCCCATAAAAAAATCGAGTGGCGTAAGGTCGGGATTCCTTGCAGGCCCTTCTGCCTATCCATCGATTAGGAAAAATCGCATCCAAATATCTACGAACATTGATTTCATAGTGAGGAGGTGCTCCGTCCTGTTGATACCACACATTCGGGGTATCCAAATTATTTTCGTCGGGAAAAAGACCTGCACAAGTTGGAATAACTTGCTCTTGGAGTAACTTTAAATACCGCGGTCCTGTAAGATTTCAATCGATAAAGAATGAGCCAATGATATGACGTCCACAAATCCCTGCCCACACGTTTATCTTTTGTGGTCTTTGAGAATGACTGTCGATTATCCAGTGGGGATTCTCAGTAGACCAGTTATGCCTGTTAACTCTTCTGTGAAGATAAAATGTGGCCTCGTCAGAAAAAACAATATTACGAATTAGGTTAGGATCATTATTGATTCGTTCTATCATTACCTCGCAAAATTCAACGCGTCTATCGTAGTCATCTTCAGATAATTCTTGCAGTAGAATGAGTTTGTATGGATGCAATTTTTCTTCATTCAGTATACGACTTAAGGTACCTTTACTTATGTTGTGGTCTAGGCAAAGCTGACGAGTGACTGCATGGGGATTTTCTGTAATTTCCAATAAAACATCTAATTTTTTTATCATCGCTTGTTTTAACTGTTGGAGGTCCAGATTTAGAACGATCCTTAACATGACCTGATTGTTTAAATCGTTTTAATGTTTTGCTAACTACGGATTGGGTAATAGGTTCTCGATTCGGATATTCTGCGCTAAAAATATCACACACCTCCTGTTGTATTCTCCTACGGTCTCCGTAACAACCATCATTAAGAAAGTGATTCTTTCAGTTCCTGTTAAAGGTAATGTTATGATATTACGCTCAAATTGCAGTTTCACAAAATGCAACAATAAACGTTTTCATCAATACCTCATTTTTTGACGCGTTAAGTCGTTACCTGACAGTAAATGTTTGACACAAGCCAGCTTAATTTTTTTTGAATTTGATCTTCTTAATTTCAAATATCAATAATTCCAAAACAGTTCAACTGAGACATATAGGATGTTATCTAGAACTTTTAGTAGGACTCAACAATAAAATAATATACCGGGGTTTCCATTTAAAAAAATTTAAGATGGAATAATTTCTTCGAACTGACAGTTCAAAATATTTTATTGTCTACGTCAGCATGTGCGCCGTATAACACCCTATAACTTCTATTTAAACATTTTTTCGATTGTTTTTGCATTATAGACTTTTTCTCTGAATTTAGATTTTGAAATCTCAACTTAACAAAATTTAGATTTAGACTTTAAATTTTTAATTCACATAGTTTCTCTGGAATAATACCAGAAAGTCTAGATTTAAAAAAGAAGGCTAAACTTAGCCTATGAAGCCCGATTTCAAGGTGTAATTCTAGATTTAAAATTTTTTTTTTATTATTATGAGACAAAAAGTTTAATATTGACCTTAACAATAAGTATTTCTTATTTTTGAATTATAAATGTGAGGTCAAATATTTTCAATTATTTCGAACAAAACATGTCATTTTAAGTACACCGATACATCAATTTAACTCTTATTTATACATCTAGAGTGCTGCAAATCACCAAAGCATTTATTTTTTTATATAGTGTATGCTATCAAATTATTCCTTGTTCTTTTGGATAACCATATGAGCCACTCTCTGACCATTTGAAAAATTTTCCAGCACCTAACTAAAAAAATAAATGCCTTGACAAAGTTTTTAAGCTCAGAATGGTATTTTTAATTAAAATAAAAGAAACCATAGCTCCTTTAAAGTTCTTGTGAAGTCTCGGCACTTAGAAAGTATGTAAAATTGTTTGACATTGTTAAAAAAGTCTGAATTGCAGAGTGCCTTACTACAGAATTTCTTTTGCAGCATAATTTTTACCAGTTAAATAGCCATATGAAATTTTTAAAAATTATTTTCTATTTATTGTATCACTTTTTTTGCAGCGATGATTGCAGCTACAATTTGGTGTTTATTTTTACCACCAGTAAAGAAATCAATCTACTTCCATCAAGACCCTACTCGAGAAATATCTCTACCAAAGAAAACAAAACTTGCGTTTGGGTTGATGTGGGATCATTTTAAGCGTGGTTATTCCAATAAATATACCGTAAAATGGTCTATTTGGTGGGCTTTGGCAACTTGTGGTTTTATTCAAGTTCAAGTCTATATGCAGCCGCTTTGGACAGCAATTGTAAACGATCCCGATAAACCTATTTATAATGGTGCAGTTGAAGCAATTCTTACAGTGATAGGATTTCTGGGAGCTCTTTTAGCCGGTGTTATGAAAGTAGATTGGAAAACAAGAGGAGAACTTGCGTTGACCTGCTGCTCTCTTCTTCAGGGTTTTATTATGTTAATCTCATCACAAATTGCGTACGTTATGATTAGTTATATTTGTTATATAGTTTTTGGTGCATTATATCACTTAACAATTACAATAGCTAGTAGTGAGATTGCTAAGCACATTGATGAAGACAGCTATGGTTTAATTTTCGGAATAAATACTTTTGCAGCTCTTGTATTTCAAACTGTATTAACTCTTATTGTAGTTACAGATGGTATTGGATTTGCTTTGCCACCTAGGAAACAGTATTTTGTTTATGGAATATTCCATATAGTTATTGGAGTAATATATATTATTATTGGGTTAGCTAGTTGGTTAGCAAGTAAAAGAGATTATAGGCGAGCTAGTACTGTTACTGATCCACCACCACGTACAATAATAGCTAACTAAGAGTGATATAGATTCCCTATACCATTGAGATCTCAAAGTGGTGCTCACTTTAAAATTTCCTATTCCGCTAGTATAAAACTAGACCAAAATTTATTTTTTGTAATTTATGATCTCCTGCTCAAAAGTTTCAAAAAACTACAGGCTATTGACGTTATTTTTGATATAAAGTAATGTAGCAACTGCAAATTTAGCTAAGCTATCTGACAAGTTGATATCACGTTATTTGTTTTTTTTATATCGTTTAATATGTCTATCGAGTTTATAATTTAATATTAAAAAATTGTTACTCTTCTGGGGCAGCTTCATACACACACGAATTAAGAATATGCGCCCTAATTTTTTTATATAAAGTGACGAATCGTTGAATAAAATTTACTGCAATGGGTCAAGGAAATATTAAACCAAATACATGGTACCGTTAAGAATTTTGTCGTTAAATTAAGAATTTCTGCGTTTAAACTGAGCTAAAGTTCAACTTGTTTCTTAATCTAATTTCTTCAGCATACAAACTTTGAATTGATATGATATTTTAGTAATTTAATTATATATTAATAATTAATTTAAATAAGGAACCCGCTACCATTGGCAGCTATAAATTTTGCTCATAGCCTTTTTATAAGCTAGTGTTAGTGTTATTTAAAAAAAAGAGATTTCAATTAAAATCTTTAACTATATAAAAAAACTATAAGACCAAATTTTGCAAATAAAACTCTTAAAGCAAAAGATTCTAAGCTAATACTAAATATAGCCTCCATATAAATTTAATTCAACGAAGGAATGCGAAATCTTTTAAAATTGAGTTTTTTAATACCAATTCGCGGATAAAGGGTTTGATGTCTTTAACAATTTTGTTTCTTTGAAAGTGAAGATTTAAAGGTAGCTGAATTAATATTAAAGCGTCCTACCAACTGAATGGTACCAGTACTAATTGATGTATTCTACGTTTTTTTTATATAAATTCAATCATTGGTAACATATTTCATTATTTCACACTTTGTCAAGACTCTATATTATTTGTATATGTACATCTACCTCAAAAGTGTGTTTACTGTTGAGATATAATTATAGCTTTATAGATTTTAATTTACTAAAGAGCTCCAAATTTGTGGGGTCTGATTAATATAAAGATATTAATATTTACTGTAGTCATAACTCAATTAACTTACTTATTTATCAGTTAAAATCTAAAAGCAAAATATGACCTTATCTAAACTTAGATTACTCTGGTGAATAAGGTTGTTAATTGCCTTTTGTATTTGTTATTATATCTATAGAAGTTTATTTATTGTTAACTTTGTTTTTTCCTTATATTGCAGCCAGAAAGGGCGTTTAAATTTTATAGTCTATGACGTTTTATGCCACAATGGAGTATATATAGTGTATATATATATATATATATATATATATATATATATATATATATATATATATATATATATATATATATATGTGTATGTATATATATATATATATATATATATATATATATATATATATATATATATATATGTATATATATATATATATGTGTGTATGTATATATATATATATATATATATATATATATATATATATATATATAAACAGAGAATTAAATAATTTTTTATCAAGAATTGGCTGCATAATTAACCAAGTACTTATAAATGTAGCTACATAAACAGTATGAAAAGTTGCAGCGTCAATTATTATAATGTGATTTAAAAAATGCTTTGGTCAATAGTAAGAAAATGCAGTATGATAATAAACTAAAAAAAATATAAAAGTTAAATTTTAGAATTATAAATTAATTTTCCAGGAAGGATAAGGATTTTTTAATCTTTGCAGAATAAATAAAAATGTATTAAATCTAAAAATTTTCGGAATTACACTTGCGGACTTATTTATCACTTATTACTTTGATAACATACGGAATTTTATGGCAAAAAGGTAGAACATTTAACGCCTCAAAAGTTTACTTTACTAGCATTAACACCACTAGACTTAGTTCCAGGAACCTTGACGTCTGTTAATTAAGCAGACGTTACCTTAATATGTAATACATATATATAATACTATATTTTTTATTGTTGAAATGTTTATGGAAAGTAATACTGGAAACCAGAGTGGTTATTTCTGTTTTCTGCAGTTTCTACTCAGACTGAAGTCATGAATGGGAAACAGAAAAGTTAATGTTTGTAACTTACTTTTATATTTAATGTGCCAAAATTCAAATACCAAAACATTTTTAGAGTAGTACTAGCTGGTATGTGGTTTTTAGGAGAAACATACTTAACACAATGTTGATCTGGCTTCATTGGATTATGTTTAGTGCTTATATTAAATAGAAACTTGAAGGAAGCACTTTTGAAATGAAAAGTTGATTTAAAAAAAACTGAATCTAACCAGTAAATCTCCTTAATAATATAAAATTATGGTAATATGTAATAATTTTATGTATTATAAACTAGGGATGCAAATTTTTTTCGATATATCGATAAACATCGATATATCGAGTAACAATAGATGAATTAAAAAATTATATGTATTGATAGGTATCCATTTATCGATAGTTATTAATATATCAATAGTTGTCAATATCTCGATAGGCATCACTTATTTTGATTCCATCATCATCATCAATTTTAGAAAGTTATATTCTTTTTTAGAAGTCTTCTCCGCCATGGTAATTAATTTTTAAACAATAATTTTTGATATATATATATATATATATATATATATATATATATATATATATATATATATATATATATATATATCAATATATCGATATATTGAACAAGGTATTTTTGGGTCAACATAAATAAATTTTGTTTTACAAGGTAATTATCAGTATTCTAATATAAAATTAGGAAAGTATTTTGTAGTATAAGTTTTATTTTACAATTTTATTTATATTGTGCCGTTTTTGACTCTTGATACATACAACAAGGAAGTGTGGCACTAGACAGTAACTTAAAGAAAAATAAATTTTTGACAAATTTTAACGATGAGACCCTGATGTTTTTTTATGTAACGTTTACAACAATACCATAAACGCTATCATTTCAGAAATTTAATTTAATCGAGATATTTTTGCCACAGAAGGTATATTTTAGGCACTGATGTTTTCAGAAAAAGAAAATATAACAATTGCCTAATTCTAAATGTTCTCTTATTAGACAATAGTTCTCAGTATAATCTGATAGTTAAGCGTTCTGTATATTTTTAACTAAAGCAAAAACTTCTTTAGTTGTATGTATTCTTAAACTAATGTGTGTCCTTTTTATAAGATCTTTAAAGTTCCTTTTAACGTAATATTTATATTTATAATATTGTCAATATTTCTACGCACAAATAATAAAATAGAAATAAAATGTTTTATGTTTTAGAGAATTGTGTTTTTTTTTTTATTAAATACCTTGTTACTGTGGTTTGGTAACAATTTTGTTTAGTTAATATTACCTTTCATTAAAAAGGTTCCAAGTGTCGATAAAACTACTTACGAGTATCAAGAGCATATTTGCTGCATATTTTCTTGCGACTGCATCAGTTACATGTATGTACAGTCATGGTCAGATAAATTGTACATCTCGGGCACTTTCTATTAACTAGACTGCAATATTACTCGTACTTCTAACAATATGGTCTTAAGGCCGGAAAGCCCGTGACCTTGTAATCCGAGCTAGATGCACGAGTTCTAGATAAGGACAAGAGGTTTGGATTGGATTTTTAAAAGATAACGTATTATATAGTTTTTAAATAAAATGAAAATAAACTAATATTGAGAAGTAATTTAATTTAGTACTTTCCTTGCTAAAGGAGAGTATTGTATTCGTGAAAAAATCACATAGCATTTCGTCGCGTTTTCGGATCACTCAATTTCAAAAAAATACTTCCGATTCCATCGGCATGTATGTTTGTTTATTTGCACGTTAACCTTAATGAAATGAGAAATTTGTGCACATATAACAATTAAAGTATAAATAGAACCTATAATTTTCGAGCGATATTGTTTCTGAGAAAGGGGATGAAAGGATCGAAGGTCGTTAAATTTTTTATAGTTTCGATAGTTTTATAAGAATTTTTCTAGGTTTTTGGTTAATAAAATATAACATATGAGTGATTAAAGGGGTGGTGGACAGACCGGAGGCTTTGTGTATTGTATATTTTCAGGGTTTTGAAGCTTACCTCTTCTCAACTTTTTTTTTACTTCCCAGGCTAAAGAAAAGTTTTTTTATTTGTGAAAAACTCGTCCACCTACATTTCGCTTTCCTTAACCTTTCAAAGTTCCTAGATCACAAAATATCATGAGAATTTTTCTTAGTTTTTGGTTGCCATAATGAACAAAAAAAAAATACTTACAATCAAACGTATTAGTTAGATGGGTTGCCTCGTTTTGTTGAGTTTTCAGGCTTTCTGTAATTGAAAACTATTATTACTTTCCTTGCTTAAGGAAAGTATTGTATTCGGGAAAAAATCATCCTTCGAGATTTTTGCTTTTCTTCAGGTTTTAGGGTTTCTAGATCACGAAAAACAATTTCCATCTCTGAAATTTGGTACACATATAATATCTAAAGAAAGGATGAAATTATAGTTTTTGAGCGATAACGTATCACGAGAGACGGATAAGAGGGTAGATGTTGATAAGTTTTGTGTAGTTTTAATAGTAATATGGTAATTTTTTCTGTTTTTTGTTGAGATACCAGACTAATTTTATGCATAATATACAACAAATAAGGGGTTAAAGGGATGCTAGAGGAGTTCGTAGAGTCGAGATTCCGAAAATTAAATTAGTTTTCATTACTTTAAATTTTAACAGGGAAAATGGGAGAAAGGAGGAAATATCATTAAATATTGTATACTTTCTAAGGTATTATGGGGATTTTTTCTGGTTTTTGGTTTTAGTAATGGATAAATTTTAACCATATTATTTATATTAAAATATATAAAGGATAAATGGAGTAGGGAAGGAGATTAAAGGGATTGCTTCGTATATATCCTTTTATATGCGCTTTTGAAGGTTTGGAGACGACGAATCTGAAAACTACGTTATTTTTTCATTATTATTACATGAGAAGAGGCCAAGAGGGTCGTTGAATATAATAATAGTTTCGAAATCATAATTATTTATAGTAAAAGATATGGGTTTAAAAGGATCGCTTAGGAGGTTAGAGAGATGCTTGTGTATGTGTCATAATATACGTCTATATCAGGGTTCTTGGAGTCGAAGTTGGAGAGGAAATTGTTTTATTTTTTATTATTTCTAACTTTATCGGAAGCGTTCTGGTGGGATTCGTTTTTTTTCTTTAGTAGGAGAGGGTTAAATTCAGTATTTGTTTTAGAACGGCATGAATGCAAAGAAAGTACCGTCAAACGGGGTGGGGTGACTTCGGACATTGGAGGTGACTTTGGGCAATCGGTAGTTCGCTACTTCTTATTCGTATTTTACCGAATGTATGCATTTTATCGTCACTGTTTTAATGCAAGCTCATACTTGCCAGTATTCTTTCAACCACGGTGGCGGTGGGTAGCGCTGCAAGCTAAACTTTGCCACGTGCTACGCTTTTACTGGAAAACTGAAATAGTGAAAAAGTAAGTATTCTCCACAGAACTACTTAAAATCTGCACGATTTCCGACTATTTTGCTTATTATTACAACTATTTAAAACTCATTTGACAACGAAATTTAGTTTTTTTTATACAGGCCCGTAACAAAAAAATTGTCCTTTAGGGGGTGACTTTGGACAATGCCATGAAAGTATAGAAAAGTGTTAGGCGGCCGTAGTTATCAGAACTACGATCAAGATAACCTAAAAAAATCTATAGAAGAAATTAAAAACCGAACAAAGTCTTTAAGAAAAGCGTCAGAATTCTATGGTGTTCCAAAATCGACCATAAGCAACGGTGTCAATGAAAAACATACAAAAAAAGCAGGAGGTCAAAGTGTTCTTAATGTTGTCGAAGAAAATCGTCTAGTTTTGTTAATACAAAGTGCCTATGAATGGGGATTTTCACTAACTGAGTATGATATCAGAGAAATAGTAAAACAATACTTGAATAGGAAAGGTGTTAATATTGAAAAATTCCATGACAATATGCCCGGACGAGATTGGACAAAATCCTTTCTGTCTCGTCATAAAGAATTAACTGTAAGAATAAGCCAAAATATAAAACGGCTTCGTGCGCAAGTTTCTGTCCAAACTATAACGGAATATTTTACGGAACTAGAAAAAGCATTAGAGAATATTGATGCAGCAAATCTTGTTAACTATGACGAGACCAACTTTAGCGATGATACTGGTAAAGCCAAGGTCGTTTGTAAACGCGGTGTAAAACACTGCGACAGAATTATGGATTCAACAAAGATAAGCATAAGTGTGATGATGTCTGCTTCAGCAAATGGAGAACTTTTACCACCTTTTGTTGTATACAAGGCTAAGCATCGATATCAAGAATACTATTGCTCTATTTTCGAAACAAGGAAGGAACCAAGCTACTGATTGGAGATAACCTTTCCAGCCATTTAACCATAAAAGTTATAGAGGAATGTCATAAAAATGATATAAAATTAATTTTGTTGCCACCAAACTCGACACATCTGTGTCAACCCCTTGATGTGCCATTTTTTAGGCCTTTATTAAAGAAGGGTTGGCGAAAATATTGACGGAATGGAAATACCAGAGGAAAGGTGCTTTTCAGAAATCAGACTTTCCACAGCTATTGCAAAGAACACTACAGTTCATTCAAGCTAAGTCCGAAGCAAATATTCTTTCTGGATTTCTAGGATGTGGAATAGTTCCGTTCAATCCGCAAGAAGTCATCAAACGTTTACCAAATCACATGAGGAGTGATGAAGAAACAGGTACTACTATGCTTGATCAATATTTATTGGATTTCTTAAAAGAAAACAGAAACCCTCAGTAAAATAACAAAAAAGGAAAACGAAAGCGGATAAATGTACCATCTGGTCAAGAAATTAATAAAGAGGATATAAATGCAGCTCTAGCAAGACCTTCAACTTCAGGTTGTCAAAAAACTACAAAATCTTCACAATCTATTGCTTTCGAGAGTGATCCTTCATGTGATTCGGATTCGGAGTCAATGCCATTGAAAACACTCATACAAAGTCAAAAGAAGGCGAAGACAACAGAAACTGCAGAACTACAAGTTAACGAATTTGGGATCATTGCTATCCCTGTAAATAACTCCACGAAGAAAAAATATTATGTAGGAAAAATTATTAGTAAACAAGGAAATCATATACATGTGAAGTTTCTAAGAAAGAAGAACACCGGAGAAGGTTGTGTTTTTACAAATTTTTTTACATTTCCCATCATAGATGATGAAAGCGACATTGTAGCAGAAGACATTTTTCAAAAATTAATCATACTCGAGCAACGCAGAGACCGTTATACTTTTAAAAATTTACCCATGAATATTGAATAACTACAGTTCTCATTAAACACATTTGTTATGTATATAAAAATATGTGTTATGTGTATAAAAATATGTGTTCGAAGTCATCCCAGCGGTGTGGAAACATCGAAACCTGTACGATTTACATATGTGTCCAAAGTCACCCCACCCTACGAGATGACTTCGGACACTTTTAAAATAAAAAAATAAAAATTTCCAATGGCGTAAAATAAAATCTGTGCTAGTATTTGGATTCTACGATAAAATTGAACTACACTTGGTAAAAAATATAGTCTGGTTATTATTTTAGTTTGGAAGAAATATGAAGAAAACTCTAAAAACTGTCCGAAGTCACCCCGTTTGACGGTACTGTGTATATCCTTTTAGCAATTTTTTTAACACTTAGTTATATATGGTGTAACATAAAAGAGAGGGGACGAGGAGAGGGTTAGAGACGTTACCTCGCATATATCGTGTTATGTATTGTCTAGTTTCTTGAAGTTGAGAAATTTGGAAATTATATTAATTATATTCCATTGTCAAACATAAAATAAATTAAAAGGGGAGTAAGAAGAGTTTATTGATTTATTTATTTCTCTTTGGATTACATACCGTATAAATCCCACTAAAGAAACTTTTTACAAAATTCATTAAAAATTAATAATGAATCGTAGGTTGTTTGTAATATTAAAGATTTAAACTAAAAAGTCTGAGATTATATATATGATATAAAATCTTCAGTCTGTATTCAGAAGTTTTAAAAGAAACAGAGAAAAATTCTAATAAGTCTTCAACACACATTTGGATATTCTAAAAAGTGGGGAATTTAAAGAACTATTCGTTCGATAAAACAGTAAAATCTTCTTCTTCTTATGGTGCTTATCCGTTCCGGATGTTGACGATCAATATGGCAATATGTACTTTGTTTACAGCTGTTCGAAACAAACTTGTTGCGGATTTATTAAACCACGTTCTTAGGTTCTTTAGCCAGGATATTTTTCTTCTTCCAGGCCCTCTCCTTCCTTCCATCTTCCCTTGCAGTGTTTGTTGCAGCAAGCCGTACCTTTCGTTGTTTTTCATGACGTGTCCGAGATATTCCAACTGTATTGTCTTTATTCTCATCATTATGTCCTTCTCTTAGATCCTCCTCATTGGTAACATAGTCGTCCAAAATATTTTCAAACTTTTCCGGTATAACCACATCTCAAAAACTTCGATCTTTTTACAGGACGCCTCCATCAACGTCCACAACTCAATCCTATACAACAACAGTAACATAAACACATTTTTGGCCGAAAATTCCTCTGAGAAACCTCGAATGTCACCAGAGCAAAAAAATCAAGGAAATCAATCTTTGAATTAATAATTTTATATAGATGTAAGATATGTTAACAAATGACCTTCGATGTTCCAAAGACAGAATTTTAAAATGAGTGAAATATAAAATAATCATTATATCGAACATTCTCTCTAAATGCTAAATATTTTAAGAATTTATTTTGAACAGATTCGAGACATAATTTGTAAATATTGTACAAAAAGACTACTAAACACAAATGTGTAATAGAGTATCATTAACGTAATTAAATGCCTAAAGTTTTTACTCTGTGGAATAACCAATCCCAGCATTCTACAAGCACTCATCACAATATTATCTATGAGAACATCGAACAATAATTTCGTATCAAAAAGAACGCCAAGGTCTTTCGCCTGACTCTCTCTCTCGCTCTCTATTTAAAAAACATCCACCAATATTATAAATACTTATTACAATATTATATTATGATTACGAATGAATGAATTAAAAACACTTATTTAAGTGAACGAGTAAACTATGTTCTTTACAGTAGCTATTAAATTTGTTGAGATCGGATTGCAGATCATCACAGTCACCGGCACTAGATATTTTCTTGTAGACTCTAGGGTCATCTGCGAAGAAAAGAAATTGACAATGTTAAAGACACGTCTGAATATTATTTATGTAAATGATAAATGACCGTGGCATACCCTGATATGGAGGTAAAAAAAATCTGATCTAGTGCCCGCAACCTCAACATGCTGCTCCCTGTCCACCAAGTGAGACCTGAACCAATGCAGGACAATACCATTCACACCCACCTCAGCCAATTTATTTAATAATAAGTTATGATCAATATTATCAGAAGCTTTTCTGAAGTCTGTGTAGATGGAGTCAACCTGGGTTCTATTATCCTTATTTCAGGGGATAAATTCTGAGTATAAAATAAGATTAGAGTCTATAGATCTATTAAAATAAAACCCATGTTGGTATGCAGTAAATGGTTAAAGAAGAGTTGATAAATATGGGCGTCACCATATGGGCAAGTTCTAACCGAAGTATTTCATTTAGGCTAAAAACACTTTTGAAATATTCTGCAATTACATACATTTATATAGTTATTTACCATCTTTATGTTTTAAGACATATTAGAGGACAAGTTACCATGACCTTTTGCCGCGCTGTATGCTATTATTAGGTATTTCTCTCTCAATATGATTTAAGTAGATAAAATAGTCTTCATTGATGAGACGCTTCGAGCATTCCGTTAGTAATTTAAACGTCTGTAGATCATGTAACTTACCGTAAACTTTCAATTTTTTAAGAAATTTATGTTTTTCTTTTATTACTTTTATAGTCACTAGAAAAACATATTTAATATTAATAACTACAAGCCACTTATTTCTAAATCTCGATATTTAAGTTATTATAAAAATAAATGATATTATTTTCCAATGTAGTATCCGGGAAAGCCTCCTGCCAGGATGTATGTAAGATATTATTATTAATTATATTGAAGTTTACTTCACAGAGGTTAAAAAATTTTTGATTGGGAATATTTGTTGTTATGAATGCATCACAACCGCTCCATTAAACACGCCGTTTACAAGTAATGATTCAGTTATGCAAACAATATCGAAATTACCTGCATTGTCTTAAAATCAATCAATTTTGTTCTTAAACCCCTGATATTCTCATAAAAATACTTTATCGACATAAGATGGAAGTTCAATAATATATACCGTAGGTATTAAAACGAAAATTAAGTTATACCAATTTTTTTACAATTTCAACACTAATCACCTGTATAACTTTAGAACGTTCATCTTTGCGTACATCCTTGGTTAGACGTTTGTTTTCGTTCTGACGACCCATCTGACTGCGCCAGGAAGGTTTCCGATGTTATTTTGACTGGTATGGAAACTTACATTCCTTTTTCGAAGAAATGTCCTTCCGACGGCAAGCCTTGGTTTGACCGAAAATGCAAAAAAGCTGTTGCTTCTAAACATCTTGCCTACCGACGATGGCCTGAAAATCCTAACACCATAAATGGTAACACCTTTATTCGTACCCGGAACAGATGCAAAGAAATTATCGACGAAACCAAGGAGGCACACAATCAGCGAATCAGAAACAAACTTCTCGCTTGTCCCGACAATGCTAGGTCCTTTTGGTCAGTCGCTAAGGCAGTTAGCCAAAATTTCACCAAATCCACCATACCACCACTCACACGGCCAGATAATTTTATTGCAACGACATCTGTTGAAAAAGCGAACTTGTCGGCTGAACTATTTGCTTCACATTCTACTGTCGATTTCCAAGGAAAAACACAACCTACTATATAGTGCAGTCAAGGATGCCCGATATTGTCTTCAGACAGCGTATCATAAAACGTATTTTAATGAAGCTTCTGGCGCTGACGGAATACCTGCCATAGTTCTCAAAAACTGTGCAAGGGAACTAACGCCAGTTTTCTGTAGACTTTTCAACCTATCCTACAGAAAGGGAATATTTCCTTCCTGCTGGAAACGTGCCACAGTTCAGCCGATACCTAAAAAAGGCAAGAAGACCTTGCCAAATAACTACCGACCAGTCGCACTCCTTTCAATAATATCGAAAGTCATGGAAAAGGCTATCAATCAACATCTTCTAAAATATCTTGAAGAATCCAACATTATTAGCGATCACCAATATGGCTTTCGTAAACATAGATCAACAGGAGATCTGACTTATGTAACACATGTTTGGAACAACGCAATTGAACACTTTGGGGAATCTCGAGCGGTTGCTCTTGACATATCCAAGGCATTCGACCGTGTTTGGCACGATGGGCTGTTGGCTAAGCTACGTTCTTGTGGTATGTCTGAAAAGTTCTGTTTGTGGCTCTCATGTTTCCTCAGTGAGCGTTCTTTACGAGTGGTGGTCGACTGATTTCTTTCTAACACCTTCACAATCAACGCCGGTGTGCCCCAGGGTTCTATACTATCTCCTATTCTCTTCTCATTTACATTAACGATCTGCTGGAAAAGACCGGAAATCCAATCTTCATTCCCTTTGAACGCTCGGACATCGGCTGCTCAGGCGAGTGTCCGCAGACAGCGGGAAATTATTCAACTTAACAAAGACCTAGAAGAAATTCTATCTTGGGGTGACAGTAACCAAGTGGAATTTAATGCTACAAAAACCCAGGCAGCAGTTTTTTCTAAGAAAGTTAACGTCACTGAACCCGACATAGTTATGGCGGGGCACTCCATTCCTCTAACATCATCCTTCAATTTGTTGGGCGTTAATTTGGGAGCAAATATGTCCTTTCATGAACATGTAGTAGGCATAGCAAAGATAGCTTCTCAAAAGTTGGGAATATTATTTCGAACCAGAAAGCTTTACACTCCACAACTGTTAATTCTTTACAAAGCTCAAATTCGACCAACTATGGAATACTGCTCCCATGTTTGGGGCTCCGCTCCCAAACATACACTGCATTTGTTGGATTCAGAGAAGAGCTGTTCGTCTGACTGGAGACCCGGAATTGACCAGCGGCCTTGATTCGCTGAAACATCGAAGAACGGTTGGCGACTTGAGCCTATTCTACAAGTACTTTCATAGAAAGTGTTCGAAGGATGTGGCCCGTTTAATTCCTTCCAGAGTGGTGCATGTTAGAAATACACGTCGAGCTGATACTTCACATCCGTATGAGGTTCAGCTTGTTATTCCTCGTACCAACGCTTTTCAAGCAGTCTTTTATATGAAGAACATCACCCCTTTGGAATAATTTGCCCAGGACTGTGTTTCCCAGCGAGTACAATTTACAGCGATTCAAGAACAACGTGAATCGCTTTTTCCGCACATGTGTCGCTCCTGTAGCGCTTTAGAGACCTCCCTGCAGCACGTGTGCTAGACCCATAAAAAAAATATATTACCATTATGCACCCAAGAGAATTTAAAGCCTTTTTGCTTAACGAAATTCCGTGTTTCCCTAAAAATAGCTATATTTCTGGTGTTAGATGTTCATTATGATACATGGTCTCAGAAGGGCCATATAGAAGTAAATTCTTACTGGCGCTTTCGCGAACTTTAGCTCTGGTGGCAGCAATTATGTCATCCTTAACGTAGGCTTGAAGATAATGTTTTTTTGCCTTTTTTCGCCATAGGTAGGTAAGTAGGTACATTGTGAACAAAGTCGATCATATGATCACCAGTTTTGTAACCAATGAAACAACCTATATTCTGCACCACTTTGATAAGGTTTTCGTTGGGAAATTTAGGCACACCAGAGATTTCAGTATGAGTTCGGCACATTTGATCAATAACGTTTACCTTATTTGTGAGGTTAAACAGTTTTTCATTTTCTACTCTGAGCTTTTCAGTTAATTTTATACAGTCCGACAACTTCCTTAAAGTTTTTTCAAATCGATCGAATCGAGGAAGCTTCAATTCATTTAAAGTATTAGCACTATCAGGCATCTTTCCCTGGATCAAAGCCAAAGAAGGCAAAGATAAACATGTGACAGAACAGGAAAATTCCACATTAACTACTGTGGGACCAAAGAGCATGATGAGGCGCCTGGATGCAAGAAGTTCCGGAGGTAGAATGGCCCCCCGTTCGGATCTCCGGGTGGGGGTTGGTTCGGAGGCGTCGACTTGCAGACATCATAATTTTAAGATAGATTTTTGCAACATACGAGGTATAAACTCGAACATAAATTCAGTGCATCAACACCTGCAATCAAATAAACCTCATGTACTCGCTCTATGTGAAACCAAGGTCAGTCCATCGACCAGCACGGTCAACTATCTTTATCCTGGGTACGACTTCTATTCCCGATTTAGGCGTAACTTTGGAATCTGTCTTTTTGTCAGAAGCGACCTCTCTTGTCAACGAGAAGAAGCTCTGGAGCCCCCAAACTTTGATGTTATGTGGTTAAAAATAACGACTCAACAAACCACAAGGTTCATCTGTATCCTATATCGACCACCAAGTGATACAAATTTTCGAACACTTTTCGCTTCTCTTGCAGACACCATCGATCATTTACAAAGTAACTATCCAAGTGCCGAGATTGCCATCCTGGGCGAATTTAATGTCCACAATATCAACTGGCTTAAATATTCCAATACTACCGACGAACAAGGTCGTGAAGCTGAATCATTCTCAATCAGTTATGGCTTAACTCAGCTTATTGACGAACCAACACGGATCCCTGATCGTGACGGGGAGTTCGCCAGTCTTCTTGATCTGTTTTTAACCACCAATCCGGAGATTTACACGGTTACCGTAAATCCGCCGTTAGGTTCTTCCGACCATCGAGTATCCTGCCAATCAGTGACAGAGAGGCGCCTAGGCCGCGCAAGATTTGGCACTACAAATCTGCTAAATGGGAAGATCTTATGGAATACTTTCGAACTTTCCCTTGGATGGACATTTGTTTTCGATCCGATAACCCATCTGACTGCGCCAGGGAGGTCTCCGATGTTATTTTGGCTGGTATGGAAGCTTACATCCCTTTTTCGAAGAAATGCTCCTCCAACGGCAAGCCTTGGTTCGATCGAAAATGCAAAGAAGCTGTTGCTTCTAAACATATTGCCTATCGACAATGGCGTGAAAATCCTAACACCGTAAATCGTAAAATCTTTGTTCATGCCCGGAACAGATGCAAGGGAATTATCAACGAAACCAAGGAGGCACACAATCAACGAATTAGAAACAAACTTCTCGCTTGTCCCAACAATTCCAGGTCCTTTTGGGCAGTCGCTAAGGCAGTTAGTCAAAATTTTACCAAATCCACCATACCACCACTCACACGGCTAGATAATTCCATTGCAACCACACCTGTTGAGAGAGCGAACTTGTTGGCTGAACTCTTTGCTTCACATTCTACTGTCGATTTCCAAGGAAAAACACCACCTACTATTCCCATATTGCAGTCAAGAATGCCCGATGTTGTCTTCAGACAGCGCATCATAAAGCGTATTTTAATGAAGCTAGACACCAAGAAGGCTTCTGGCGCTGACGGAATACCTGCCATAGTTCTCAAAAACTGTGCAAGGGAACTAACACCAGTTTTCTGTAGACTTTTTAACCTATCCTACAGAAAGGGAATATTTCCGTCCTGCTGGAAATGTGCCACGGTTCAGCCGATACCTAAAAAAGGTAGGAAGACCTTGCCAAATAACTACCGACCAGTCGCACTGCTTTCAATAATATCGAAAGTCATGGAAAAGGTTATCAATGAGCATCTTCTAAAATATCTTGAACGATTCAATATTATTAGCGATCACCAATATGGTTTTCGTAAACATAGATCAACAGGAGATCTTCTGACTTATGTAACACATGTTTGGAACAACGCAATTGAACATTTTGGAGAGTCTCGAGCGGTTGCTCTTGACATATCCAAGGCATTCGACCGTGTTTGGCACGATGGACTGTTGGCTAAATTACGCTCTTATGGTATGTCTGAAAGGTTCTGTTTGTGGCTCTCATGTTTCCTCAGAGAGCGTTCTTTACGAGTGGCGGTCGACGGATTTCTTTCTAACACCCTTACTATCAACGCCGGTGTGCCCCAGGGCTCCATACTGTCTCCTACTCTCTTTCTCATTTACATTAACGATCTGCTGGAAAAGACCGGGAATCCAGTCTATAGCTTTGCAGATGACAGTACGCTTGTCTCTTCATTCACCTTGAACGCTCGGACATCGGCTGCTCAGGTGAGTATCCGCAGACAGCAGGAGGTCGTTCAACTTAACAAAGACCTGGAAGAAATTCTATCTTGGGGTGACAGTAACCAAGTGGAATTTAACGCTACAAAAACCCAAGCGGCAGTTTTTTCTAAAAAAGTTAACGTTGCTGAACCCGACATAGTTATGTCGGGGCACTCCATTCCCCTAGCATCGTCGCTCAATTTGTTGGGCGTTAGTTTGGGAGCAAATATGTCTTGGCATGAACATGTTGCAGGCATAGCAAGGAGAGCTTCTCAAAAGTTGGGAATATTATTTAGAACCAGGAAGCTTTACACCCCACAGCAACTGTTAATTCTTTACAAAGCCCAAATTCGACCAACTATGGAATACTGCTCCCACGTTTGGGGCTCCGCTCCCAAACACACACTGCATTTGTTGGATTCTGTTCAGAGAAGAGCGGTCCGTCTGATTGGGGACCCGGAATTGACCGGCGGCCTTGATTCGCTGGAACATCGAAGAACGGTTGGCGACTTGAGTCTGTTCTACAAGTATTTTCATGGAAAGTGTTCGAAGGATGTAGCCCGCTTAATTCCTCCCAAAGCGGTGCATGTTAGAAATACACGTCGCGCTGGTGCTTCGCATCCGTATGAGGTTCAGCTTGTTACTCCGCGTACAACGCTTTTCAAGCAATCTTTTATATGGAGAACGTCATCCCTTTGGAATAATTTGCCCAGCGCTGTGTTTCCCACCGAGTACAATTTACAGCGATTCAAGAACAACGTGAATCGCTTTTTCCGCACTCGTGCCGCTCCTGGAGCGCTTTAGGGACTTCCCTGCAGCACGTGTGCTAGACCCATAAAAAAAAAAAAAAATCTTTACTGAAATCATCAGTGTTTGGTATTAATGAGCTGCGGCAATGCAAGGACGTATCACTCCGCCCGAGATCAGCGATGACACGACATGAATCACGCATCCATTTTGCACCAGGCGAGAACCGTACGACTTTTGCTGGGTCCCCGATTAGAGTGAAAAAAACCTTTACACTGTACATCTGAGTGATTTTGATTGATATTATTATCACATTTGCCGCATTTTATAATCGTTATTTAATGGCTTTAGAGACGTATTTCACTAATAAAATTAACCACTTTCCTGCACAATTATTCTTTAGAAAGAACCGGAAAAAATAGGTGCAATATCACCGTATAAACAGATTTTTATATCGGAGTAAAATTCGCACGTGCAGAAAGAAGGAACAGCAATTACCCATAGCTGTTCCTTCTTTCTGAACATAAAAATGACTGTTATATATCAGTAGAACAGAAAAATCTAGCATTTCCGAACATGCCCTTGAAGCTGATCATACTGTAAAATTAGATAAGCTAAGATTAATTAAAAATGTATCTGGTAGGAGATTATTGAACGAATACGAAAGTATGGAAATTATAAAACGTAAAAGTGGCCTATTCCTTATAGTGCTCTCTACTGGTTACTTGACCGAAACTGATGGCCTCGCCTATGCCATTAGTTCCGCCTGGGTAATTCAGGTGTTAGGCTAAGTATAAATAGGGTAGATTTGTGGTTTAGCTTTAGTCAATCATTGCTTCTGGTGAAGCTAACATGATTAGCGAAATGCGCGTTGAGTGCAAAAATAAAGTGTTTGGGGGTAGTGGTGATATATACTGAGTAGTTCTATTTTTGAGTTAGTATTTTTCCTGTTAGTAACATTATAAGTGCCATAATTTGTTAGAATAAGATTAAATCGATGATTATTTTTTGTCATTATAGCCTATGAAGTTTTTTTATTGGTTTTATACTCTTCCTACATTAAAGGAGTTTTTCTTTTTCTTTAGTTCAATTTATCGAATCCGTGGTATAATTTATCAAACTAGTCGACTAAATCGTACCAATAGAAAGTCTTTAGAAAAATGCATCTTGAGAGCTGATACACAAACAGTGAGTTATTGATTCCATTGCATATTAATCTTAAGATATCTACTTATTATACGGTCAATACGGTGATTTTATAAGTATGTTTAAAAAAAGATATCTGACTAAAGTCTAACTAAAAAGTGGTACGATATGTCCAACCCGCTATAATGAGTTGAGTCGTAATATTAGCTGACTCGAT
This sequence comes from Pachyrhynchus sulphureomaculatus, assembly GCA_019049505.1. NCBI lineage: Eukaryota > Metazoa > Arthropoda > Insecta > Coleoptera > Curculionidae > Pachyrhynchus > Pachyrhynchus sulphureomaculatus. Next base: position 135,525,064 of record CM032447.1, read on the forward strand.
AACCTTACATAATAATATCATTTGTGGTGGCTGCCGACATTTTTTGCCGTGTCTATAAACTAAACCAAACAATTTTTATATATATTTTATTAAAAAGACTTAGTTAGATCTCAGCAACACTGTAGATCTCACGTTCTTGTTAGCAATCGGCCATATTGTTGTATTATTACAGTGGCTAAGCGAAAACAATATTTTCATTTGATTCATGTCATCATCTTTTTTGGATCTTTTTTACTTTATTATTGGGATCCGGTATTTAAATTGAATTTTTTGCAATCGGTCTTGCTATAGGGAAGAGCCTGTTAAAATAAATGAAGTGAATTCCATAATACCCTATATATATATATATATATATATATATATATATATATATATATATATATATATATATATATATATATTAGGGTGACCGCAAAAAATCGATGTCGGAATTTTGTTCGTCTGGACCCCACAAAACGATTCCCCTTTCCAGATATTGAGATAGCCGAAATTTGAGCTCGATTAAACGACGTTAACCCGTGCCGCTCGTCGCTCAAAGTTTGAAAAAATCCAAATTTTTGGCCAAAAAGCTGACATATGGAGCCATAACTCCAGAACGGTAAATAATAGAAACACGCTTAATATCTCAAAAGAAAGCTAATGTTGTTCTTCAAAATTTATATTCTATACATAATTGTTGTTATTTTAAGTCAAGCCGAGTTACAACAGCCTTTAGCCCCAAAAACGTGACCTGGTACCAGTAGGAGCCAGTTTGGGAGTATTCTAAGAATTTTACGGGTTTTTACATAATGTGTCTCGGAATTAACATTTTTTTGTTAAAAAGTATTTTGGAACTCAATTTTCAAACATAAAGAGCCTTTTGTTCAAATTTAATCTTTTATTATATGGGGATTACCTGACTAGTTTACCAAAGAAAGACCCGTTTGACAGATAAAAAGGAGGGTGAATCTAATTTCTATTTTAGGGATGGTGATTTTACTTCAGCGTACAACCGACCTTTTATTTATTCAGTTTAGTTTCTAAAGTGCCTTTGAGCTGGTTAGATCGAACAATTATCTAGTGAAGATATTTTAACGTTTTTTTTTTAATTTTCCAAGTGTGTTTGTTATTGTTTTTATAACTATTACAGTATTATTTTAAAAGACATTTGAAAACATTTTATTGAAATTAAAGTTTGCAATATATTTTGTTTCATTTTCCAAGTTAACTGTTATTTACCTATTGGCCTCTGAAATGGCATCCACATCAGGTGTACAAAGCCGGACCAAAGATAAAATATTTCTTGTGGGCTATCCCATTCACCAGATCACCAGTTGTAAACTACCCTCAAATCGTCAAGTTTTGTGTGCTTTATTTTATGATGTACGTACTGTGAAATTAACTGTAAGAGAATCAGCAAAACTTACAATACGAGAAGTGTTCATTTTTTGGGAGAAAGCTCGAATCCCGACTAAACATGAGCAAGATGCAATTACTAAGCTGGAAAAACTTCACGCCGAGTGGAGAACTCTTCAAAAAGACCGGAAGAAAACATCGAAAACGGCCAAGAACAAATTTAAACAGTTTGTTGAAAAGTTGGATGATCTCTTTGATATTGCTCAACAAGATGCCTTGGCTCTGATGAAATCGGAAGAAGATAAGGCGTTTCTCGTGAAACAGAGGCAGAAGGGCCGCCCCCAGGTTCCATGACTGGAGTGGTTCTCAAGTTGTCTCGAGCTGAAGAAATCAAGATGCAAAAGGAACTTGCAAAAATGAACCGACAAATCCAAGAAGCAACTTTTGATATTGCTGAGTTTTTTTATTATTATTAGTATTCTAAAAAATAGATAAACAAATAAGTAAATAGTTTCATTATAATTGAAAGAAAATTGTACATGAGAGCATGATTTGGCATCTTTATGATTGAGTTTGTATTTTTTAAATAATACCTTTTGATAATTAGAAGTAGGTAATTTAGTACCTATGTATTATTACTATTCTGCTAAAACGACAAGTTTTTATAGTCTTTTTTTTTTCTCTTTCTTTTGTTGCTTCTTAGAGACGGATGATGAAGACAAGTTCGAAGAAGGAGAAGAAGACACTGAAGAGGACAGCATCTACCAGGAACTTGAGAGCTTGGAGGAAATGGACATCCCTGAAGAAACTGCAGAAGATCCAGGACCATCTGAGAGCAAGAGGATGAAAGTTTCATTTGCAAGGGGCGTTAAAGAGATTTTAAACATGAAATTGTCCATTTTATTAGATCGATGTAAGGTATCCGACAGAAATGCCACGAGAATTTTAATAGCTACTCTAGAAGCACTAAACCTTGACCCTCTTGAGTACAAAGTCTCGAAAACTTTATTACATGATAGAAGGCAAATGTTCAGAGAACAATATAATAAAAAAAATTTTGATAAAGTAAACATTCCTGAAAAAGAGCCCGTGGTTGTCCATTGGGACGGTAAACTTTTACCGGGTGTTTTAAAAAATGAACAATGTGAGCGAATAGCCGTATATGAATGCCTACATGAATGGGGTCTTCTCAACACCGTCAAGGCGATGTGCTTCGACACTACAGCGTCCAACACGGAAAGACTCAAGGGAGCATGCGTCATATTGGAGCAAATGTTAGGAAGAGAATTGTTATACCTAGCTTGCCGTCACCATATCTTGGAAATTCTGTTAAGAGGCGTATTCGAGACAAAAATGGGATCAACCACTGGACCTCATCCAGACATTTTCAAGAGATTCCTCACTGCGTGGCCCAAGATAGACAAAGGAAAATACGACACAGGTATCAGTGGCAATCTAATACAAAAGCAGCTAACTCTAGAAGTAATTGCAAATGTTACTGCTGAATTCGAGACCAAATTAACTGAGAGCCACCCCAGAGATGACTACAAGGAGCTATTGCAGTTGGTTCTCGTATTTATTGGATCACTAGGCGGCAATGTTGTAGGTTTTAGAACTCCAGGAGCCATTCATCACGCTAGGTGGATGGCAAAGGCTATTTACTGCTTAAAAATGTTCATTTTTCGTCGTCAATTTAAGATGTCTAAAGAAGAAGAAATTTCTGTGCGTGCCATTTCTGTTTTCCTAGTTAAAATTTATTGTAAAGCTTGGTTCAATGCTCCAAAAGGTCATCTTGCACCAAAGCAAGATTTAGGTATTTTGCATAGTCTGTTAGACTATAAAGAATGTGACAACGACATTGCAGAAATAGCCCTGACCAAATTTTCGAACCATTTGTGGTATTTGAATGCAAAGTTGGTGGGATTATCGTTTTTTGATCCCACCATTACAGACGATGAAAAGTTGTTAATGGCTAATAAATTGCTCAATAGCACAGATGAACCATCACAGCACGCTAGGGTTGTAAATCCAAAAGTTAGGAAAGAAAACTTAAAAGAGGTAGTTGATGGAGGATTGGTAAATTTACTTACCAAAGAAACGTTTACATTCTTTGACCAATTTAATATAAAAACAGATTTCCTAAGACAACATCCAAGCACCTGGCCTCAAAATAATGACTTCCAAGAAGGATTGAAAATTGTCAAAACATTAAAAGTAGTTAATGATATGGCTGAGCGTGGTGTTAAATTAATAACCGACTTTAACGACCTTCTGACAAAAGATGAAGACCAAAAGCAATATGTCCTGCAAGTTGTAAGTAAATGCCGAGCATTATATCCTGACGTTTCAAAAACTACTTTAACAAAAGCTCTAGAATAGATTAGATAACTATGTAAAATTATCAACTCATGTAGGTACTACGTCTGTATCTTTTCTGTGTCTGTTTTGTATGTATTATATACCTAATTTTTATATTTTAAAATAAAAAAATGTCATTAGACTTATCAGTATTACTTGTTTTTTTATTATATTTCTACTTTAAACTCAAAAATATACCAAAAAAAAGCAAAATTTATCACTTAATAACAAAAATATACGAAGTATGCTCCTAGTGGTACCAGGTCACGTTTTTGGGGCTAAAGGCTGTTGTAACTCGGTTTGACTTAAAATAACAACAATTATGTATAGAATATAAATTTTGAAGAACAACATTAACTTTCTTTTGAGATATTAAGCGTGTTTCTATTATTTACCGTTCTGGAGTTATGGCTCCATATGTCAGCTTTTTGGCCAAAAATTTGGATTTTTTCAAACTTTGAGCGACGAGCGGCACGGGTTAACGTCGTTTAATCGAGCTCAAATTTCGGCTACCTCAATATCTGGAAAGGGGAATCGTTTTGTGGGGTCCAGACGAACAAGATTCCGACATTTTTTTTCCCCCTCTATGAGATCCGGTCACTCATATATATATATATATATATATATATATATATATATATATATATATATATATATATATATATATATATATATATATATATATATATATATGTATATATATACATATATATATATATATATATATATATATATATATATATATATATATATATGTATATATATATATATATATATATATATATATATATATATATATATATATATATATATATATATATATATATCCAACAACTTTCCAGAAGACGACTTAGTTCTCACCTTCTTTGGAGGTGGAAAATCAATATCTGGGAAGGGGAATCGTTTTGTGGGGTCCAGACGAACAAGATTCCGACATTTTTTTTCCCCCTCTATGAGATCCGGTCACTCTAATATATATATATATATATATATATATATATATATATATATATATATATATATATGTATATATACATATATATATATATATATATATATATATATATATATATATATATATATATCCAACAAATCCAACAACTTTCCAGAAGACGACTTAGTTCTCGCCTTCTTTGGAGGTGGAAAATCCTTACGAACCCATTGCATCGACTCCTGCTTTGTGAGAGAATTCCAATCAAGCGCTCAAGTATTGTCATCTGTGACAAACTCTTATCGTTCTCTAAAGCGGCCAAATATTCCTGAGAAGGATCCATCGTATAGAATTTTTTTTCATCCTTGAACTTTCATACACAAAAATGGAAACTAAAGTTTCGGATTCTGTAGCTTCTTTAGCAAGTACTGGGATCTTTATTCATTCATCTGACAGCATTAAATCCTCAACAAGTTTCTTCAGTTCTCGTCTCAACTGATCTTCCTGATCTGGAATCATTCTTAATTGAATCTTGGCCTCATCGAAACTGTTTTTTTATTTCTTTACAACCGAATTAATACGTAATTCTTGTACACTACTTATATACTAAATAAACTAACAAAGTTTCTTATGGCAGACGATGAAAAATAGGTATTTCGACAATCTGAAATGCAGAAAATCATGGTTTGATTCGGGTAAATATCAAAGTCGACTACAAAGCGAAACATGCACGCTTACAAAACGTTACTGTGCATTTGATAGGATATGGAGGGTATGGTCTATGACGAGCTACTAAAACCTAGGAATACAATCTCCGCCGCACGTTATAAACAATAACTGGAGCATTTGAATAGGGTCGCTGAAAAGTGATCCTTCTTTACGATACGGCTCGGCCTCATGTGGCTTTAACTGTTAACGAAAAAACTGATCGAACTTAAGTGGGACGTTGTCATACATCGAGCGTCTCCTGTTCTGCTCAAAGCAGTATGCTTTGCGTGCTACGAACCAGTTGAAAAATGGGTAGCTGAAAATGTTTTTTTTATTAACTTTTAATTTATAAGCAGAGGTACTTGCCTAATTTACATTTGTACACATACATACTGTCAAACGTGATCAAAATAACTGATAGTTACTAAAAGTTAATCTAAAAATATATTACGACAAAATTTAATATTAGACTCAAAGGTCGTTGCTTACTACAATATGCATTTGTACAGATACTAGTAGGCGTTAGTACGTAACATAATGCACATAAAATAGAAAATTAAGTAGTAAATGTGCACAGGTAAAAAGTCACTTTAAACACCAATTCCATGCAATATATATATATATATATATATATATATATATATATATATATATATATATATATATATATATATATATATATATATATATATACATATATATGTATATTTATATATATATATATATATATATATATATATATATATATATATATATATATATATATATATATATATATATATATCTATAATATATATAAAAATGCAACGTCTCTCTGTCTGTCTATCCGTTAGTGCGCTTATCACTGGAGAACCACTTATCCGATTTACGTACTTTTTTTTTTAAAACATACATATGTTCTCTGGCCAGGTTATAGGCTATATTTTATTACGATAGGTAGCATAAGGAATGAGTAGTGACGTAAAATAGTGAATGATGTCGGAAAAAAAGTTCGCCGCTAGCGCGTTGCCTTGCAATACACCGTCTAAACCATTAAATATGGAACAATATTATGTAGCAGAGAAAATCTATAATCTATAATCTATAATACATATAAAATGTAATGTCTCTCTGTCTGTCTGTCTGTCTGTCTGTCCATTAGTGCGCTTATCCCTCGAGATCCACTTATCCGATTTACGTGATTTTTTAAATTCATACATATGTTCTCTGACCAGGTTATAGATATATGTTATATTTTATTACATCTATAATATATATAAAATGCAACGTCTCTCTGTCTGTCTGTCTGTCTGTCCGTTAGTGCGCTTGTCACTGGAGAACCACTTATCCGATTTACGTACTTTTTTTTTAAAAAATACATATGTTCTCTGGTCAGGTTATAGGCTATATTTTATTACGATAGGTAGCATAAGGAATGAGTAGTGACGTAAAATAGTGAATGATGTCGGAAAAAAGTTCGCCGCTAGCGCGTTGCCTTGCAATACACCGTCTAAACCATTAGATATGGAACAATATTATGTAGCAGAGAAAATCTATAATCTATAATCTATAATACATATAAAATGCAATGTCTCTCTATCTGTCTGTCTGTCCATTAGTGCGTTTATCACGCGAAAACCACTTATCCGATTTATGTGTCTGTTTTTTAAATTCATACATATATTCTTTGGCCAGGTTACATAATAATAATAATCTATATCTATAATATATATAAAATGCAACGACTCTCTGTCTGTCTGTCTGTCCATTAGTGCGCTTATCCCTCGAGATCCACTTATCCGATTTACGTGATTTTTTAAATTCATACATATGTTTTCTGACCAGGTTATAGATATATATTTTATTACATCTATAATATATATAAAATGTAACGTATATCTGTCTGTTTGTCCGTTTGTGCGCTTATCACTGGAGAACCACTTATCCGATTTACGTGCTTTTTTTTAAACATGCTAAACCATTAAATATGGAACAATATTAATTATGTAGTAAAGAATATCTATAATATATATAAAATGCAACGCCTCTCTGTCTGTCTGTCTGTCCGTTAGTGCGCTTATCACTGGAGAACCACTTATCCGATGTACGTGCTTTTTTTGTTAAACATACATATATTCTCTGGCCAGGTTATAGGATATATTTTATTACGTTAGGTGACATAAGGAATAAGCAGTGACGATAATAGTGAATCAAGTCGGAGAAAAGTTTGCCACTAGCGCGTTCTCTTGCAATACACTGCCTAAAGCATTAAATATGGAACAATATCATGTAGAAAAGAATATAATATATATAAAATGCAACGTCTCTTTGTCTGTGTGTCTGTCCGTTAGTGCGCTTATCACTCGAGAACCCCTTATCCGATTTACGTGTTTTTTTTTTAATTCATACATTTGTTCTCTGACCAGGTTATCTATAATCTTCTATCTAGAATATATATAAAATGTTCTGTCTGTCTGTCTGTCTGTCTGTCCGTTAGTGCGCTTATCACTTGAGAACCACTTATCCGATTTACGTATTTTTATAAATTTAAACATATGTTCTATATAATTCGATATAAGCCTAGATAATGGGAGATAAGGAGAAATAATGGGAGATAAGTCGAGATAAGGCTCGATAATGGGAGATAAGGTGAGATAATGGGAGATAAATATAAATAATGGGAGATAAGGAGAAATAATGGGAGATAAGGAGAAATTTTGAGAGATAAGTCGAGATAAGCCTACATAATGGGAGATAAGGTGAGATAATGGGAGATAAGGAGAAATAATAGGAGATAAAGAGAAATAATGGGAGATGGGCAGAGTTAAGCCTAGATAATCGAAATTATGCAGAGATAATGAGAGATAAGGAGAAATATTGAGAGATAAGGTGAAATAATGGGAGATATTTTATTACGTTGGGTAAATTAAGGAATAAGCAGTGACGATAGTGGTGAATCAAGTCCACGCGAGCGGAGCCGCGGGCCCGGCTAGTATATGTATATATATATATATATATATATATATATATATATATATATATATATATATATATATATATATAAAGGGTGGGCCATCTATCGGTTTAAATTTGAACCACCGGTTATTTCGAATGTGGCAATACTTATGTCATTCTATTCTGTCACAAAATTCAGTATATTATCTCCACTGAACGAAATGAATCGATTTACGCTTGAGCAGCGTTGGGATTTATTGGAAATTTATTTCCAAAACAAAGACAATTGGTCGGAAATTGCACGAAAATGTCGTACAAAATTTGGTCGCAGAGAAGGACCAACAGTGCCCGGTATACGCAAGTTTATTGCTAAAGTTCGTGAAACTGGTTTCATTGTTGATGCGCCAAGACGTGAGCGTGCTCGTACAGTGCGTACACCCGAAAATATCGAAGCCGTGGACGGCGCAACCATTACGGTCAATGGAGACACCTATAGCACCATGATACCCGATTTTTTTGTGCCCGCTCTTCATGGTATTGATGTGAACGATGTTTGGTTTCAACAGGATGGTGCAACTTGCCACACATCTCATGCCACAATTTATTGCGTCAAACGTTTGATGGCCGTTTAATTAGCCGAAATGGTGATGTCAATTCGCCGCCAAGAAGCTGCAATTTGACACCGTTGGACTATTTTCTGTGGGGCGCCGTTAAAGACAAGTGTTATGCCGGCAAACCAGAGACAATTGAGCATTTGAAGGCCAACATTCGTGATGCCATTGCCGAGATACGACCCCATACACTCGAAAAAGTGCTCGAAAATTGGTCCGATCGAATGGGGTACTGTGAGGCCAGCCGCGGCAGCCATATCAATGAAATAATATTCCATCTCTAACCGGAACAATTGTACTTCACAACAAATTTGGCAAAATTTCAAATCGTTTTTGTTTTATTGCATTTTTAAATTTAAACTTTTAAATGGCCCACCCCTTATATATCGTATATACATATATATATATATATATATATATATATATATATATATATATATATATATATATATACGAGGCTGATTTGAAAAGTCCGTGCAAAGTCCGAGAGATGGCACCACCGGCGCGTATCGAGGTCATATTTAGTTAGTACCATCTCTTGAATGAACGCACACCAAGTTTCAGCCATATTGGTCTATTTCTTTGTGTTTGGCATTCGTGTGAATCAAGGAAGTCGAGTGATTTTCAAGAAATGGACGAAAAAGAATTTCGTGTGGTGATTAAACATTACTTTATGAAAGGCAAAACGCCTCAGGAGACTAAAGAGAAGCTTGATAAACATTATGGTGACTCTGCACCTTCGATTAGAACAGTTTATAAGTGGTTTCAAAATTTTCGGACTGGCCATATGGGCACAAGTGACGCTGAACGTTCTGGACGGCCTGTGGAGGTTACGACTCCAGAAATCATTGATCAAATCCATGTTATGGTGATGGATGACAGAAGAGTTAAGGTGCGTGAGATTGCTAGTGCTGTGGGCATCTCGACTAAACGGGTACATAATATTTTGCATAAACATTTGGACATGAGAAAGCTATCCGCAAGATGGGTGCCGCGATTGCTCACGCTTGACCAAAAACGGAATCGTGTGAAGTGTTGCAAGGATGGTTTGCAGCTGTTCCAGAAGAATCCGGAGGACTTTAAACGTCGTTTCGTCACTGTGGATGAAACATGGATACATTACTATACTCCTGAGACCAAACAACAATCTAAACAATGGGTTACCAAGGGGGAATCTGCACCAAAAAAGGCGAAGACCGTTCCTTCGGCCGGAAAGGTTATGGCGACTGTCTTTTGGGATTCGCAAGGGATAATCCTCATCGACTATCTGGAAAAGGGTAAAAACTATTACAGTTGAATATTATTCATCGTTATTGGACCGTTTGAAAACCGAGCTGCAAGAAAAACGCCCGCGATTAGCCCACAAGAAAGTCCTTTTCCATCACGACAACGCACCAGCACACACCTCAGCAGTTGTGGTCGCAAAATTAATGGAAATAGGATTCCAACTCGTTTCACATCCCCCCTATTCTCCAGACTTGGCTCCCACGGACTACTATTTGTTCCCCAATTTGAAAAAATGGCTGGCGGAACAAAGATTTTATTCAAACGAGGAGGTGATTGCAGACACTAATGGATATTTTGCAGACTTGGACAAATCCTATTATTCGGAAGGGATCAACAAACTAGAACATCGTTGGACGAAGTGTATAAGCCTAAAAGGAGACTATGTCGAAAAATAAAAAAGGTTTACCCCAAACACATAAGTAGTTTTTATTTTTGCACGGACTTTTCAAACCAGCCTCGTATAAGGGGAAGATTTTTACTGGCGTGGTATTCACAAATTGCCCGAAAGATGGGAAAAATGTATAACAAGCGATGGAGCATACTTTGAATATAGCACTTTTTAACATTCTTCCGAATTTAACATGTTTTTTTAGAAAAAAAATCCGCATTTCATACTTGTACACCTGGTAATGTAATAGGGGCTTAAATAAATTAGACATCGATGTATCCTTTATAGATGGGCCACATACGGTAAAACCGGCAGCTTAAATTATATTTAATAAAGCTCGATATTTCAAAACAACAAATTTTATTATCATCATCACTTTCAGCTATCATTCTGTATATGTTGGAGGTACAAATTAATTATCAATCTTTGTACACCAATCTTGATATTGAAGGTTAAAAAAAACCAATAAAAACTAGTAATCTTCTTCTACATATTTTGGCCTTCTCTTAAACAATTGTCGGATTTGAGAACGTAAAGATTGTTTCGATGAGATACCTTTATCGAAGCTTTTTTCTATTATTGATTGGAACTAAGATTCAGCCAAGTTAGGGATAGGTGATAATTTGAAGGAGCAAAGTTTGGAGGATACGCTCCATGAAGGAAAATTTTTTAGCCCAAATCTGAGATGGTTTTCAGGGTCTTTTTTGCTGTGTGACACTGGACGTTATCATGCGGTAGTATCACCGTCCTTTTTCGACTACTAGTAAACGGTTTTTTTTTAAGTCGTCACTCACACGGCTCAGCTCAGAAGTGACAATCTGGCCAAATCGGAACATCTCTTAGTGAATCGCGCCGTTCTGTTCTCATCAAATGCATAAAAAAATGCCTTTTTCTTCTCTCAAAACTGTTGAAACCATTTTTTGCATGTGCTAAACGAAACAGCGTTTTTAACCAGGACTTTCACCTCAACTGTGTTTTTAAGTTAACACACGAGAAGAAAGCAGTGCCACAGATGTTGCTTGACGAATGATATCGTGCTTACAAGTGATTTTTCAGGTTATGTTCATACAGAATCAAGCTCAGACATAAAAAAGAATAGACGGAGTATGCCATTTATAATATCAATTCCCGCCAAATCAATGATCTATAAGAAACTTCAATGAGTGCGGAAGGACAAGTAGAAAACACTGGATAGCTTTCTAAGCCCGTTTTATGAAAAAACAATTACCGTATCGAGTATCCATGCAGTTCCGCTAAAAATCTGAATGATTGCGCGTGTTCTGCCAGCTCTGGATGCGTACCGATCTCAGTTGTATTTGTTAATTTCAATAGCAGAATATATACATATAACTTAATAAAGAACAAATTTAGAAAATATTCAGCTGTTTCATATAAATATAATGTTATATACTTACTGTCTTTTCTGTTAGCTAACAGTACGTACAAACATTTTACTTCATGAGATTAAATTTTTAGTAATATAGCGAAAGCCAGTGAATCATTGAATATTTTAAATTTCAGAAATCTTACAACACATTCAACCAAACTGTAACTTATCGTTTCCAGTCGCCGTTTCTTAAGTCCACCGTTAATGTTGGATCGTCTTTAGATGTAAACAAGTAGAGTCTTGGACTCGAGCATTAAATCTTGTTTTAAAGCTAGAAAATTACAAGGTGCTAGTTACAGGATTATTCTTTTTTTCTGATAAATTCCCCCACCCACAGCATAAAATATCATTTCTTTTGTTTAACTAAGCAAACTCTAACAAAAACTAATCTTCGTATTACTGAAACATTTAGGGTATTTTATATATTTTACAATATTCCACGAAAAACACATTTAATTTTGGAGCTGGAGCGAGGAATTATCTCTGACATTTCTTGAAAGGGTTATCATATATTTTCAACACGCTTTCAAAGCTTGATTTTACATTTAGGCATTTCAATGTTCATTTCAGCTGTGTCAATGGTGGCGCATTACTTTTTAAAATTACGTTGAAATGTGACTTATAAAATTTTCAACTATGCTCATCCATTTCAATATATCAAACCCTGTTTATAATACCTTCCTAAACTCGTATACATATGTATATATGTATGTGTATATATATATATATATATATATATATATATATATATATATATATATATATATATATATATATATATATATATATATATACATATATATATATATATATATATATATATATATATATATATATATATATATTTTCTTTTTTTATGGGTCTAGCACACGTGCTGCAGGGAAGTCCCTAAAGCGCTATAGAAGCGACACGTGTGCGGAAAAGGCGATTTACGTTGTTCTTGAATCGCTGAAAATTGTACACGGTGGGAAACACAGTCCTGGGTAAGCCATTCCAAAAGGATGACGTTCTCCATATAAAAGACTGCTTGAAAAGCGTTGTACGAGGAGTAACAAGCTGAACCTCATACGGATGTGAAGTATCAGCGCGACTCGTACTTCTAACATGAACCGCTCTGGGAGGAATTGAGCTGGCTACATCCTTCGAACAATCTCCATGAAAATACTTGTAGAATAGACTCAAGTCGCCAACCGTTCTTCGATGTTCCAGCGAATCAAGGCCGCCGGTCAGTTCTGGGTCTTCAATCAGACGAATAGCCCTTTTCTGAACAGAATCCAGCAAATGCAGTGGGAGCGGAGCTCCAAACATGAGAGCAGTATTGCATAGTTGGTCGAATTTGAGCTTTGTAAAGAATTAACAGTTGCTGTGGAGTGTAAAGCTTTCTGATTCGAAATAATATTCCCAACTTTTGAGAAGCTCTCCTTGCTATGCCTGCAACATGTTCATGCCAGGACATATTTGCTCCCAAATTAACGCGCCCAACAAATTGAGTGACGATGCTAGGGGAATGGAGTGCCCCGACATAACTATGTCGGGTTCAGCAACGTCAACTTTTTTAGAAAAAACTGCCGCCTGGGTTTTTGTAGCGTTAAATTCCATTTGATTACTGTCACCCCAAGATAGAATTTCTTCGAGGTCTTTGTTAAGTTAAATGACTTCCTGTTGTCTGCGGATATTCGCCTGAGCAGCCGATGTCCGAGCGTTCAAAGTGAATGAAGAGATAAGCGTACTGTCATCTGCAAAGCTGTAGATTGGATTCCCGGTCTTTTCCAGCAGATCGTTAATGTAAATGAGAAAGAGAGTAGGAGACAGTATGGAGCCTTGGGGCACACCGGAGTTAACAGTAAAGGTGTTAGAAAGAAATCCGTCGACTATGACTCGTAAAGAACGCTCTCTGAGGAAACATGAGAGCCACAAACAGAACTTTTCAGCCAAACCATAAGAGCATAGCTTAGCCAATAGTCAATCGTGCCAAACACAGCAACCGCTCGAGATTCTCCAAAGTGTTCAATTGCGTTGTTCCAAACATGTGTTACATAAGTCAGAAGATCTCCTGTTGATCTATGTTTATGCTTTCGTTATTGGTGATCGCTAATAATGTTGAATCCTTCAAGGTATTTTAGAAGATGCTGATTGACAGCCTTTTCCATGACTTTCGATGTTATTGGCAAGGTCTTCTTGCCTTTTTTGAGGTATCGGCTGAACTGTGGCACATTTCCAGCAGGAAGGAAATATTCCCTTTCTGTAGGATAGGTTGAAAAGTCTACAGAAGACTGGTGTTAGTTCCCTTGCACAGTTTTTGAGAACTATGGCAGGTATTCCGTCAGCGGCAGAAGCTTTTTTGGTGTCTCGCTTTATTAAAATACGTTTTATGATACGCTGTATGAAGACAACATCGGGCTTCCTTGACTGCACTATAGGAATAGTAGGTGGTGTTTTTCCTTGGAATTCCGCAGTAGAATTTGAGGCAAACAGTTCGGCCAGTAGGTGTCGTTGCAAAAGAACTATCTGGCCGTGTGAGTGGTGGTATGGTGGATTTAGTGAAATTTTGACCAACTGCCTTAGCGACTGACCAAAAGGACCTGGAATTGTTGGGACAAGCGAGAAGTTTGTTTCTAATTCGTTGATTGTGTGCCTATATATATATATATATATATATATATATATATATATATATATATATATATATATATATATATACATATACATATATATATATATATATACATATATATATATATATATATGTATATATATATATATATACATATATATATATATATATATATATATATATATATATATATATATATATATATATATATATACATATATACATATGTATACGAGTTTAGGAGGGTATTATAAAAAGGGTTTGATATATTGAAATGGATGAACATAGTTGAAAATTTTATAAGTCACATTTCAACGTAATTTTAAAAAAGTAATGCGCCACCATTGACACAGCTGAAATGAACATTGAAATGTCTAAATGTAAAATCGAGCTTTGAAAGCGTGTTGAAAATATATGATAACCCTTCCAAGAAATGTCAGAGATAATTCCTCGCTCCAGCTCCAAAATTAAATGTGTTTTTCATGGAATATTATAAAATATATAAAATGCCCTAAATGTTTCATTAATACGAAGATTAGTTTTTTTTAGAGTTTGCTTAGTTAAACGAAAGAAATGATATTTTATGCTGTGGGTGGGGGAATTTATCAGAAAAAAAGAATAATCCTGTAACTAGCACCTTGTACTTTTCTAGCTTTAAAACAAGATTTAATGCTCGAGTCCAAGGCTCCACTTGTTTACATCTAAAGACGATCGATCCAACATTAACGGTGGACTTAAGAAACGGCGACTGGAAACGATAAGTTACAGTTTGGTTGAATGTGTTGTAAGATTTCTGAAATTTAAAATATTCAATGATTCACTGGCTTTCGCTATATTACTAAAAATTTAATCTCATGAAGTAAAATGTTTGTACGTAGTGTTAGCTAACAGAAAAGACAGTAAGTATATAACATTATATTTATATGAAACAGCTGAATATTTTCTAAATTTGTTCTTTATTAAGTTATATGTATATATTCTGCTATTGAAATTAACAAATACAACTGAGATCGGTACGCATCCAGAGCTGGCAGAACACGCGCAATCATTCAGATTTTTAGCGGAACTGCATGGATACTCGATACGGTAATTGTTTTTCATAAAACGGGCTTAGAAAGCTATCCAGTGTTTTCTACTTGTCCTTCCGCACTCACTGAAGTTTCTTATAGATCATTGATTTGGCGGGAATTGATATTATAAATGGCATACTCCGTCTATTCTTTTTTATGTCTGAGCTTGATTCTGTATGAACATAACCTGAAAAATCACTTGTAAGCACGATATCATTCGTCAAGCAACATCTGTGGCACTGCTTTCTTCTCGTGTGTTAACTTAAAAACACAGTTGAGGTGAGAGTCCTGGTTAAAAACGCTGTTTCGTTTAGCACATGCAAAAAATGGTTTCAACAGTTTTGAGAGAAGAAAAAGGCATTTTTATGCATTTGATGAGAACAGAACGGCGCGATTCACTAAGAGATGTTCCGACTTGGCCAGATTGTCACTTTTGAGCTGAGCCGTGTGAGTGACGACTTAAAAAAAAAACCGATTACTAGTAGTCGAAAAAGGACGGTGATACTACCGCATGATAACGTCCAGTGTCACACAGCAAAAAAGACCCTGAAAACCATCTCAGATTTGGGCTAAAAAATTTTCCTTCATGGAGTGTATCCTCCAAACTTTACTCCTTCAAATTATCACCTATCCCTAACTTGGCTGAATCTTAGTTCAAATCAATAATAGAAAAAAGCTTCGATAAAGGTATCTTATCGAAACAATCTTTACGTTCTCAAATCCGACAATTGGTTAAGAGAAGGCCAAAATATGTAGAAGTTTACTAGTTTTTATTGTTTTTTTTTAACCTTCAATATCAAAATTGGTGTACAAAGGTTGTTAATTAATTTGTACCTCCAACATATACAGAATGATAGCTGAAAGTGATGATGATAATAAAATTTGTTGTTTTGAAATATCAAGCTTTATTAAATATAATTTAAGCTGCTGGTTTTACCGTATGTGGCCCATCTATAAAGGATACATCGATGTCTAATTTATTTAAGCCCCTATTACATTACCAGGTGTACAAGTATGAAATGCGGATTTTTTTTTCTAAAAAAACATGTTAAATTCGGAAGAATGTTAAAAAGTGTTATATTCAAAGTATGCTCCATCGCTTGTTATACATTTTTCCCATCTTTCGGGCAATTTGTGAATACCAAGTCAGTAAAAATCTTCCCCTTTTGCTGCGAACCATTCATCGAGCCATTTTTTCACATCTTCGTACGAACCAAAGCGCTGCTCAGCAAGTGCGTGACCCATCGATGCAAACAAGTGGTAATCGGAAGGAGCCAAGTCTGGTGAGTACGCCGCATGGGGTAGAACTTCCCAGCTGAGTGCTTCCAACGTGTCGCGAACTGGTTTTACGTGATGGAGCATTGTCATGAAGAAAAATGACTTTGTGTTGCCTCTTTCGGTATTCTGGCCTTTTTTTAAGCAGCGAACGGTTCAAATCGGTCAATTGTTGTTGGTAACGTTTAGTATTAACCGTTTCCCTAGGTATTAACAGCTCATAATAGACTACGCCCCTCTGGCCCCACGAAACACAGAACATCGTCTTTCTGCCAAAGCGAATCGGTCTTACGGTCGATGTGGATGGTGCCCCTGGGTCCACCCATGATTTTTTGCGTTTGGGATTCTCAAAATAAATCCACTTTTCATCCCCTGTAACTATACGATGCAAAAACGACTTCCTTTTGTACCGAGGGAGCAAAATGTCACACGTGTTTTTGCGCCTGTCGTTCAACTTATGTGGTACCCATCTACCGGTCTTCTGAATCTTTCCCATCTCCGTAGCCGATTGGAAACAGCTTGTTGACTCACGCCCAATTGCTCGGCGAGTTGTTTTTTGTGTTTGAGAATCATCTTCGTCCAACAATGCTTGCAATTCCACATCTTCGTATTTTTTTGATGGTTTTCCAAGTTCCTTATCTACAACATCGAAGTCACCACTTTTGAAACGCCGAAACCATCGTTCACACGTGTCTTGCGATGGAGCATCTTCACCATAAGCTTCTGGAAGTAATCGGTATGATTCAACAGCAGTTTTCTTCAAATTAAAACAAAAAATTAATGCTGTTCGCGAATGCTCTTTGTTCGGTATAAATTTCGACATATTGAACACAACACTATACACACACTTTTCCAATTTATCACTCGTGCGCGTCTGACACTTGTTGATGACACAACAAAATGGCGCGGTGTCAAATCTTTATAGCACAAACTGCATTGGTGCACCATCTGTTGTCTGAAATCCGCATTTCATACTTGTACACCTGGTATATACTATTTACTATAACACATCATATCCAAAAGTCTAGCATTTTTTTCTGGTAAAGTTGTTATCTATCACCTTTAAAAATCTCACGCGGTTATAGTTCGCGTTAGTCGAGAATATAATGAATAGGTTGGCATTTGCATATAAATAAATAAATGAATATTTATTTGCTAAAATTTGCATGACACAAGATCCATTTTACCATGACGTCGAATCATGGTAAAATGGTAGTTCTAAATTAACGCCATAATTTGGAATTGTGCTCTAAGTAAAATTTAAAACTAAATCAGAACCTATCATGTTGCAACAAACTTAAATAAAACGTGTTTACGGGTTGCTTTTTAGTGTTCCCCACGGAACACTTATAAGATCACTTTCGTGTCTGTTCGTCTGTCTGTCCGTCTGTCACACCCGACATTCTCCAAAACGATTTGACATAGAAAGTTGAAATTTGGCACTAATATAGGAATTGATAGTATCATCAGAGCCGCGTAGTATTGAAAGTTAAATTTTGACTTAAGGGGTTAGTTTTGGGGGATGAAATCGGAAGTGAAATTTTTTTTTTTACCAGGTCATCAAGTGGGGTGTCAAATGAAAGCTTGTGAAAACACGAGTTCAAAATTATATGTAATGTAATACCTGCGCTCACTTTACTTTGTATTATTTTTAAAAAATTGCCAAAAATCGCTGCCCCCCCTCTATCTCGAAAAGAACTGATCAAAACATTTTTGAATAAGTTCTGAAATATTCTCCATAGGGTGTAGATTGAACGACAATTTTCACGAGCGCATTACCTTTAATAATTTATCTGGTATATAAAAAAAACAAAAATTTCGAGCTTATCAGTTTTCAGTAAAGATCGGAAAAAAACTTTGTTGAAAACTCATTTGGGGTGTGTTTTGTGAAATCATTGATCATTGTATACCTCTGTAACAAAAGTTTTTATTTTAAAAGCAATCACCGTACGGGACACTAACCTCGCAAGTCCGACTGCACTTGACTGGTTTTTATTTTTTAATTCATTTCTTGATTATTAACGCTGTAAACAATTTTCCGAAGAAGAAAAACTTATAAAGTGTTTTATTATATTAACCTGAAATAAACAAAAAAGAGAAAATTACTATTTTTCTGATTAAAAAATGTAATCATGACAACTGTCCAAAAACTATAGCAATAAAAGCATAACAACTGAATTTAATATTCGTTTTAAACAGGTCAGTTTACTATCCTAAGTATTTAATTTAAATGAGTGTTTAAATTTAAATTATTTTAAGAAAGGTAAAAATAGCTATTTTTGTTTAAACAATGCGTTGTTAAAAAAATTATTGAAACGTAAATTTTATCAATATCAATTAAAATACAAACTTTTAAAAACGTTTATAATTAATTACTTTTGATCATAAAACTTTTAATTCCACTGTGACTAAACCAAATTTTTATGAATTATAACATTGATAACAAGGAACAAGTCAAAACATGTATGTGCGTAACTAATGTCTCATAACATAAAAATAATATTTTTGAACGTATAGAGAATAGGCTCATGGTTTTTTAATACTCTGCTGCAATTATAAGATTTAGATTTTATTAAAATGTAACATTATTAATACATCATTTTATGGCAATTTTTTTTATAAAAATACGGAAATAGAGGAAAAAAATTAAGCTATTTTAAAGGCTAGAAATAATCGACTGTATTGTCGTTTTAGAAATGAATTCAGTCCAGTACCTAAAGAGGGGGAGCCAGCTTCCCATTAAGCGTGCATAGGGGATGCACATCAAACAAAATATCGATTATCTGCAAATACAAAGATGGATAGGAACAATAATATCCTCAAATATTATGTCCTATGGAGAATATGCAATATTTTTTCGTTGATTTAGCTTGGTTTTTCCCATCATTACAGATAAGGATCTTTTTCCTGAAACGAACAAACGCAGGCCATATCAACCACAAGAGTGTCATGCAAAATTTTTTTGAGGGCTTCGTTTCTCCTTTGCGCTTATTGTGTCACATTTATCTATAAGGGTGTTCGTTTGGATCTCGAAGTCACGTACTTCACTATATGCGATCTTCGATAACTAAAGTCTACGAAAGTCTAATTTTTTTTTGTTTTGGCGCAACTGAAATAAGAACAACTAATCAGTTTTCGACGTCTCAAAAAGTTATCAACAAGAAAAATTAGTTTAAAATTATGAAATTCGAATTAAATATGAAAACATGCCATTAGAAAATAAAAACGTATTTATAGTGTTAGCCAAGTCACTTTATTAAAATTTTAGATTTTTCATTTCTAATAATAATGATACAGTACAGTACTGTTAGTTGTAGTACAGTGTAAATTTCTTCCATTTGTTTATCAGCAGGATTACTCGCTTTTTACGGTTAAAGTCCGAATAAAAGAATATGACCACTGGCTAACCAATGATCAATTAAAAGGTTTATACAAAAATAAAAAAAATTGTTAATTAACAATTTAAACCCCTCCTCATACCTACCTGCCTACAGTACAGGTTTTTTCTATATCTCAATAATAAATTGATAGGTAATATAGAGCCAGCCTCACCTACTCTAGTACAGGATAGTGTTAAATGTGACGCTCACATAGATCTACTCTCCAGACCGTTCAGCATACTTAGATTCATAGAAACATCCAAATGCTCACAATCGGTGAAGTCATCAGCAACGCTCAGCTCAAATTCCTAGACAAAGCCACTCACCACCACAACCCCACAGAGGTCACTACCCAACATCCTCCGACCCCCTAACGCAAGTTTAGGTTTAAATTAATCTTAAATTAATTTTCAGTGAATTTTGAACTTTAATATCATAAGTTCTCTAACCACATTTATATAAAACTCATTACCTAGCCTAAATTATTTCGGTTACTGATATGTAAATATCTTAAGACACAAACGTATACTCATGTTTAAACCATTTCATGTATTAATAGTTATAGGGTTAGACCCTACCCAATTAGTTCATAAACGATTCTAGATTCTGGATAGATAATATGGAATATAATATAATAGCCGTTGTTCTTAGATTCGTATTTTCATAACGATTGGTTGTTACATATAAACTTAAGTAGTTCTTTTCGTTAACACACACATCTGAAAGTCAAAAGTCTAAAATGAGATTTTTTAATGCATATGAAAAGAAGATTAAAAGCAAGTAAATATATAAATATATATATATATATATATATATATATATATATATATATATATATATATATATATATATATATATATATATATTTTATATATATATATATATATATATATATATATATATATATATATATATATATATATATATATATATATATATATTAAAATTCCAGGTTTCAATCCGTTCGTCTAACAATGAATTTGCACGATGTTTCGCCAAAATCTCATTTGGCATTTTGAAGTGCTCCAGCTGCAGCTGCTACTCGATACAG
This sequence comes from Pachyrhynchus sulphureomaculatus, assembly GCA_019049505.1. Classification (NCBI taxonomy): domain Eukaryota; kingdom Metazoa; phylum Arthropoda; class Insecta; order Coleoptera; family Curculionidae; genus Pachyrhynchus; species Pachyrhynchus sulphureomaculatus. Next base: position 135,546,393 of record CM032447.1, read on the forward strand.
TGATCTTGCTGCTGCTGCTGCTCGAAACTAACTAAGAAACCGATGTGCGGTCACCGTCTTGTATAGGTCGGCGTCTACGCAGATTGTAGGTGGGGGGGTCGGAAGTGTTCGTCTGAGCATCGGTGGTAATTACGGGTTCCGGAGCTATGCTGACTGTTGCCTTCTCGATGTGTTGGTTATTCCTTGGTTTAGCTAGTAGACCCTTCCATGTAGTGGAAATATTCAGCGCATCATCTCGCTTATTTAGCTGTCCATTCTTTTCGATTTCCAAGGCTTCTCTTACTATGCGTGTTTTATAATATAAAATCGAGGCTATTTGTTTAGATCCCTCAAAATTGATGTTGTGACCAGTATCATGGTGGTGCTGAAAAAGAGCTGATGTTGTTTGTTTGTTTTTGATACTTATTTTATGTTCTTGGATCCGGGTGGAGATTCTTCTGTTTGTTTGTCCTATGTACAATTTATGGCAGCTTCCGCATGGGATGCTGTAATCTCCATGGTTTTCCAGTTTTCTCTTGCCCTTGGGGTTACCCAGGATGTCTGCCAGAGTGTTTTGTGGTTTGTATGCCGTGCCTATGTTATGTTTTCTTAGGACTCTTCCAATCCTACCTGTAACTTCTTTCACATTCGGTAATAGGACTCTACTACTGAAATTTTTTTTTAAACCGATGAGTAGTTATTATTTGCAAGCAACAGAAAAATGATGACGCCATTGTGAACGGATTTCAACTGGCTGGAGTTTGGCCCATGGACAAAAACCTCTTTCCCGAACATTTGTTTAAAGCAGCTGAATGTAAAAGCTCTCTCTCTCAAACAAACTCGAGTAATAAAAGCTGAAATGGCTTCGTATTTATTGTGTTATAGCCGTCTAATTATTATTTCATTCATATCAATTCACGTATATATGCAACAAGCAAGTTCTTATAATAATTCATCACCGTTAGATTTTAAATATTGTCACTAACCATTGAAAGTACTGCCAAATGCGTATTCTTAGAGGTAGATACAAAATTTTAGTTTTATGCATTGGTTTACTTCATCTACCAAAATAAAAAGGCAACAAGGGAATGTGTTCAGTTAGTCGACAAACTTCATTTTGCTCTATTCGGACTGGTTTGGGCAAAATTGCTTATTGCGGCCTTGGATGTACAGTAATACCCCGCTTAGCGCGACCCCGTTACGCGCGGTTTCACTATAACGCGAATTTCAAATTTCGCGCTCATGTAGTCATTAACTTCTCTATGGTCGCGGGGGGATCCCCGCTTTCTCTGAATATTCTCTTTGAAGAATTGGGAATTCCCTGTCCTTCGACTTTGTTCTATGGGGATTTCCTCGTTCGTTTCGTGTGTTCATTTGTTCCGTAATGTTAGTTCGGTCGGCTGGCAGTTTTGTTTTTAATATTTATTGGAGATACATACATACATAATTTAACCCTACGTTAAAAATGCCGCCTGTAAAGAAAAAAGAGCGTAAAAGCGTCACTTTGGAATTGAAGATGAAAGTGTTAAGAAGAATGGAAAATGGAGGCAAAGCAACAATTGTTGGGAGAGATTTTGGACTCTCAGAATCGACTGTGAGAACGATTTATAAAAATCGGGAAAAAAATTAAAATCTCCAGCGAAGGTTCAACACCTATAAGTGCAACAAAACTTTCTCGTTCGAGATCATCTATCTTAGAAAGAATAGAGAAATTACTGTCAGTCTGGATCGAAGATTTGAATAAGAAGAACACACCACTAAGTCAAGATCTCATATGCACAAAAGCAAAATCTTTGTATGAGATGCTGAAAACAAAAGAAGGAGAAGGGAGTGCCACTCCGACTTTTGCTGCCAGCAGAGGCTGGTTCCATCGGTTCAAGCAGCGTTCTAATCTTCACAATATCCACATAACAGGCGAGGCGGCCAGCGCGGACATTCAAGCTGCAGCTGAGTTTCCAGACAAGTTTCAAGACTTCGTTAGACGAGAGAAAATTCCTGCTTGTCTCATCTTCAATGTTGATGTCGCACTTTACTGGAAAAAAATGCCATCTCGAACATTCATTTCTAAGGAAGAACGTCAAGCCAGTGGTTTCAAAGCTGCGAAAGATCGACTAACACTTCTGCTGGGTGGTAATGCCACTGGTGATTTCAAACTGAAACCTTTACTAGTGTACCATTCAGAAACACCCCGTGCAATGCGAGGCACAGACAAGACAAGTCTACCAGTTGTGTGGCGATCAAACAGAAAGGCGTGGGTTACACGGGAAATTTTTCAAGAATGGTATTCTAATAGTTTTTGCCCATCAGTCAAATCATACTGTGACAGAAATGGGCTTGAACCTAAAGTTATATTACTCTTAGACAATGCCCCAGGACATCCAACCTCACTTGATACGCCCAGAGACTTAAAAGTGTACGTAAAGTTCCTTCCACCAAACACTACGTCAATATTACAACCTATGGACCAGGGAGCAATAGCAAACTTCAAAGCTTATTACCATCGCCGCACTTTTAGCCAACTAATTCATGAAACTGACGGGGAAGGAAGACAGTCTATGCGAGAGTGGTGGAAGTCATACAACATTATGAAGTCTATTCACAACATAGAAGAGGCTTGGAAGGAAGTTAAAATGAGTTGTATGAATGGGGTGTGGCGTAATCTTTGGCCAGATGTAGTGGAAGCACCTAGAAGAATTGTCCAGATGCAGAGACAAGTGCTTGAAGACATTGCTGCAATGATTGAGGGGTCTGAACTTGAAGATGTCACGGTAGAAGATCTCGTAGAACTTGTAGCAACGCACGACGATCCTATTAGCAATGAAGATCTGATCGAGTTACAGAATAATCCTATCTACGATGAGGAAGAACAAGTAGAAGAGAAAGTTTTATCTTCAGGGGAAATACAAAATGCACTTTCAAAAATTTATTCAGGTTTGGACATATTGCAGAGTATAGACAATAATGATGACCGTGTCTTGACCGTGTGTCAAACAATTAAAAACAGTGTTGGGTGTTATGAACGTATTTTACAAGAACGTAAACAAAACGTTACCCAAAAGACAATAGATGTATTTTTCCGTAAAAAATAAGAGTATGTATTGCATAAAGTGTTCTTAGAATTAAAGTGATTGATTAAAATGATTTGTATTTTTTTGTATTAAATTTTGACTATGTTTAATCATAAACCTCGATATACGCGAATTTCAGTTAACGCGATTTTTTTCGGAACGTATCCCTCGCGTAAAGCGGGGTATTACTGTATACGTATATATTATAGTTTATCCAAGGAGTCTGTTGCCAAGATGGGTGACCTGTCATATGTCATTAGAGCAGGCTTAAGTAATTCTGGTACTTTATTATTATCATTGGTATCACTTTAATCAGGACCGAACTGGCCATTTAGATGTTTTTAAGGGTCAAGTTATAGAAAAAAGATTGCTTTTTTCGTTTTATTTATATCAACGCAACAGCGACAAATACGGTATAGCATATACTGTGGTAAAAAGTTGCACAGTGTTGGTAAAAGATATTTTTTTCTAAGCGAAACATATTTGTGAATTTAAATAATTCTGATAATCTAGGCACATGGCGCCTTGAGAGATAGAATAAATTATATTTTCAAAAGATAAAAAAATATTTTTAAATTTATAAAGTTTATAAACGTAGCGACTCATAAATAGGATTTGTTCGTAGGGTTTTGTAATTTAGCAAACATTTTTTAACGCTTTAAAAAAATTGTTAGGCCCTCATAGCGCTATTGGTAAAACTATCGAAGCTATTTATAACAACCACTAGAATTACTTTATTTTTTTGATTATTCTAATCTAAGCTCCTCCTCTGTTTAATCTACATTTAGTAAAGTACGCATCATTTGAAATATCGAATTGCAATGTTTGAATTGAGTTTTTCTTTATTCGGATTTTATTTTAGACATGAGCGTTTACGAAGAAAGTACTATTTAAATAACTTTCCTAAGCTTTTACTTCCCTTGCTAAAGGGAATTGTATTAGTGAAAAAATCTTTGTTTTCCTTCACAAATAGGTAGATTACTTAAAAAATATCCTCGTAATTGCATGCCACATGCATTAAATTTTTTAGGTCACCTAATAAAAAAATTAAAGGTTCTTCAAAAAATTAAATGGTGACTGGGTCACTACATCAGTCTAATTTCAAAGTAATATAAAACGCTGGAAATAAAGTTTATTTAAAGTAATGAAGAAATTATGATTTAAAATATAATAAATAAAATATAGCAAATATAACTCATTTAAGAAGTGTTTAGATTAGGATGACGTTCCTGAAAATAGCTACACTACCGTTGCCCACCCAAGTATTTCAGTCTCACAACAAAAACCCAGATAATATTTTTTTTTTTTTAAATTTTAATGAATTATTATTTATTTTCACATTATTTACAGTCTAGAAAATCAGAAAAATATTCATGATTTTCCAGGAGTTTTCTCATCTATGTGACCTCCTTTGTTTTTAATTACCGCTTTACACAGTTTCAGTTTTCTGTCCAGTAGTTTCTTCAGAGTTTCTTCGGTTATTTAACCCGTTCTGCTTGTAAAAGTTCCCACAAGTGATTTTCTGATATTGGATTGAGTTTTCGAACACACCTGTCCAAATGGTCCCACAGTAATTCGATGGGGTTCAAGTCGGGTGATTGTGGATGCCAAGTCATTACTTCCAGGATGTTATCGGATTTCCATCGGTCCAAAAGTTCTCTAATTTGTTTAGCAAAATGTTTAGGGTCGTTATCATGCTGAAAAGTAAATTTCCCCTGAAAAATATCTCTTTGAGTTAGCAAAATTTCTTGATACTGTTCTTTTCGCATGATTTCTTCTATTCTAAAGATTTTTCCAACTTTAGCGTTGCCAAAACAACCCCAAACCCTTACTGAACCTCCACCATGTTTTATTGTAGGCAACTGACAGGCTTCCAACATCCTCTCTCCAGCTGACCGCCGCACGTAAACTCGTCGATTTGAACCGAAAATTTCAAATTTAGATTTGTCACTCCAAATGACGGAATTCCATTGTTCCGATGTCCAATTTTCATGTTCTCGAGCCCATTCTTATCGTTTACGTTTATTCACTAGCCTAAGAAGTGGTTTCCTCACTGCAACTCTCCCGTGTAGTCCACCTTCTGCTAACCTGTTTTTCACGGTTGTCACGCTGATGGGGATGAGCCGCTTCAGGTTTACGTGAGCCGTGATTTCTGGTGCGGTTAGACGGCGATTACGTCTGCTGGACATTGGTATAGCTCTGTTTTCAGTGGGAATCATTTTTCGAGGCCTTCCTGAACGTTTTTAGTTGGAAATTCCATGTCCCGCAGAAAATTTTTTTACGATGTAGTGCACCGTTCTCCTTGGCATCCGCATATCACTCGCGATTTGTCGACTCGAGTGACCATTTTGATGTCTCGCAATTATCAGAGCCCGATTTTGAACGGAAACTTCTTTTGTTTTTGGCATTTTCACAACATAATTGAGCCTGTATCAATGACAAAGTACTGTTTGCGAATGGTTAATTTCCAAAAGGGCGATGGTATTTATAGCATAGTTTTTATCATAAAATGTCACTAGGAGTTTCCATAATCCCTAGAAACTTGAAATGAGTCCTTACTTCAACTGGAATTCTCAAAAAATCGCCTCAAAACGATTATCATGCAAAACTTGGAAATTTGTTCTAATTGGTTTTTAACTTATGATTTCACCAAAAAGGCTTATCTAAACAATTTTATGATGGATACTTGTTAAGAACAATTAAATTTACCTAATATAATAAAAGGATTTAAATAGGTATTAAATTTTGGCAGTAACATTGAAATTTCTCGGTGGGCAAATACTTTCTGACGGTAGTGTATATACATTATTTACAAATTATTGAGCCAGTTAGTTACGTTGTAGAAAGGAAAGCGTCTTCCTCTAAAAATAAAACAATATTAAAATTAAAATAGTTGGTATGGTTTAATACTATTTTAATTTGATATAAAAATTAAATTTTTACCATTTTATTCAAAAGTTCAATTTCTACTATAAATTTATTGTTATTTTATTTTTGTTTTCGTATAAATATATTGTACTACATAACATATCAAATTTATGTTAAATTACATTATTATTTTTCTTTAATAAACCTTAAAAAACTTATTAAATTCTAACTCCAATATATTTTCAGGATACCGGAAAGTTAGCCACAACCACTTTATTCAAAATATTTTACATTTTTTCCTCGGTCACTCTTTCAGTTGACATGATAAGCAAACGACAATTATGATCCATTATCGCAACTAAGAAAATAAATGTTTTTTAGTTAAAAACCGCCACCTATTATAACCCAAACGAATAGACCAAAATAAAAATGTCCAAAAGTTTATTAAATGTTTTTTACATAATGATACAAGATAAACAATGAATTCTAAAAATTTACTGGAAAATACATAGTTTTTATTCTTGGGCCTCTCTGCTGCTTGATTTCCGGATTGGATTCCATATTTAATAGTCGTTACTATAATAATTAAAACAAATTTTGAAAAAATTCTGGAATATTCTCCACAAGGTGTAGATTTGACGAAAATTATCAGGAGTGCATTACCTTTAATAGGTAATCTGGTATATAAAAAAACAAAAAAATTTAGGTCATCAGTTTTCAGTAAAGATCGGAAAAAGCTCTGTTGAAAACTAATTTGAGATGTGTTTTGTGAAGTCATTGATCATTTTATACCTTTCGTAACAAGATTTTTTAGTTCAAAAGCACTGTTCGCTTGCACTTGGCCGATTTTTTCTTTCCAATCTATTTTATTTCTTCTAGTTTGTTTGTCTTTCCTAGGTCCAAAGGATGGATTCTAAATTTTCGTATTTCGGTGTCCTGTTTCGACATCTCCCGATCTGAGTCAATATTTTGTTAAGTTTAATTATTTTTTCTTGAGTTTCCTTCCGATTTAATCTTAATTTTTCAATAGTTGGACTTGATCTTATTTTATCTGGTCAAAATGGATGTGGTTCAGGATTTTCTCTTAAATTTGATTTGTAAACGAGGAAAGAAGGATTTGTGTAGGTACTGAATAGGGAGTTGCATATTTAAAATGGTTGTTTCGGGGACCTAAGGAGATTGAAAATTAAAGGTTAAATATCGCTAAAACCAAATTTATAAAATGCGAATGAAAGTCTAGAATAGAATGCAGGTTTGGATCGAATTGGATTTTCAGAAAAAAGTACTGGTTTTTAACTTAATTAGGTTAGACTAGGTATGATGTAGGCTAGGTAGGACTTAAGCCAGTGAACTGTAAATATTAACGAAATTGATTAGTAATCGAAAGGACAAGGTTCCGATTTTCAAACGATACACGTACTATAAAGGAATTAAAATAAGGCACGTCGTCTATATGGCCTTAATATCAGTCTAGATAAATACGACGAAGTAAAAAAAAAATCTAAACAATACCCGTGACTCTTTCCATTAGATAACTATGGTTTTTTTGGGATAATATTATATCAGGACACGCTAATATTACATAAAAGTGTGAAGAAATAATAATACAGTGAACTACATGATTTGGGCCTATATGATTTTGATATGACGTTACTTACTCTTTTGATAAATATATAAAACTAGATTTTTTTCAAACTAACTAAGATTACCAATAAAATTATCCTTAAGTTCTCTATTTTATAGTGATATTTATATATTATCATATAGTTTTTAAAGGATAATATAGTGAAATAAAATATCACATTTTTATAGTCTTATATTTCTACATAAATAATAAGTTCATTCATGAAAATATTTTAAGTTATGAATTATATAACAAGATCATTGATTTAGTTAGTTTATTTTTAAACTCTATATCTGAATTGACATTTCTTAAATCTATTTGAATACTGCACAATATTTTTTACACGAAGTCTGTTATTTATTAAGTTTTATCATCTTTTATAATATACAGCTACTAATTAATTATTTTGTCAACAATAATTTATTGTCTTATTAAATTAAAAAATACACATGATGTTTAAATGATGTAGTATAAATGTATTTTTACACATAAGCAAAAAAATAATTAATGCTAAAAATTTTAGTTCCGGTTTGTTAAAATCATAACTAATATTTTAAATTAAATACTTTATACACATGTGTTTTCACTGCTTAGGTAAACTGTGATAAAATATATATATATATATATATATATATATATATATATATATATATATATATATATATATATACATATATATATATATATATATATATATATATATATATATATATATATATATATATATATATATATATATATATATATATATATATATATATATATATATATATATATATATATATATATATATATATATATATATATATATATATATATATATATATATATATATATATCTATATATATATATATATATATATTTTTTTTTTTTTTTTTTTCTCATCAACAAACAGTGTTTAATCAACATACGAAATTCGATTTTTTCCATTACTTGAAAAATATCAAAAGTGGCGTCACTAAAACCACTGTAACTTTTAAACTAGTCGTTGAAATGTCATGGAATTAGGACACGTATCGTTTGAAGGTTGGTACTTTCTAAAAA